>CM061062.1:88642536-89173816 GCA_030762895.1 Sophora flavescens
TAAACAAAGAAAAATTGATAACTACAAACAAAAACATAACTTCACTTACCATTTCAAATGCACTCCAATTACGTTCACACCCAGAAGAGCTACAAGCCAAGCTAAGGACACGAATAGCAAATCTCTTCAGTTCAACTGCTCCATCCCCATAAAAGTCCCACCATTCGCAGAAGCATACTTTTCCTACTTTCCTTTGCAGCATCAATACCAAAGAGCCCTCTATAATAATGAAAATCTGCAAGCTGCAACCCAATCTTCTTTCTCTCCTCAGGATCCTTTACCAACTTTCCCATACATGCGTACAACCCAATTTTAACCTCGACATCTTCATGATCGAACTTGGGTTCATAGTGTAATGAGGGATTAAGATAATAAGCAGCTGCATGTAAGGGCCTATGGAGCTGGTTATCCCATCGCTCATCAATAATATTCCAGATGGGTTCATACCTACAAATTCCAAAT
Source organism: Sophora flavescens (assembly GCA_030762895.1). Classification (NCBI taxonomy): domain Eukaryota; kingdom Viridiplantae; phylum Streptophyta; class Magnoliopsida; order Fabales; family Fabaceae; genus Sophora; species Sophora flavescens. The sequence goes on from CM061062.1 coordinate 88,642,999, forward strand.
ATCCTATATTAGTAACACAATACAAATAAGCTAATTAATTTTCAAATGAGATAAAGTTAGGAAAGTTTACCATTTTTTAACATCATTGAAGTTTCTTTTAATCTGCTCTTTGGCACAGTCCATCCCTTCATATATAAAACCCATGGCGGGTTTTTCATCAGAATCCACCAAATGAAGGACTATAATGAGAGGGGCAGCTTCCTTGAGGCATACAATTATATTCTTCCAAAACCGAGTATCACAAATCATGTCTTCCACCTTTCTTCCCTCAGCAGTTTTGGCAAACTTGCTTGAAGTCCAATCTTCTGAGCTAAACATGCTCAACAATGATGCCTTATGCTCATTAAGACAAGCTAAGGTCAAATAAGCAGTGGCAAATCTAGTCTTGCCTGGCCTAATCAAGTCCCTCCCTTTAGTAAACTTCTTCACCAAGCTAATGAGTTGTGTCCTACAATATATGTAGGTGCATATCTTTCTCCCCTTATATATTGTAACTTGATGCACCTTCAGATGTTTCTCAAAATCCTCCAACATCAAGTCAATGCAATGGGCGGAACATGGAGTCCAATACAAGTTGGGTCGCCAAACATCAACATTTCACCGCTGCCTTGAAATTTGCAGCATTGTCGGTCACAACTTAGACCACATTTTCCTCTCCAACTTCTTCTACAACATCATCCAACATCTTAAACACTTTTTCAGTTGTTTTTGAGATGTCAGAAGTGTCCAATGAATACAGAAACACTGTCCCCTTAGTACTGTTCACCAAGAAGTTACAAATGGAACGCCTCTTCTTGTCTGTCCACCCATCAGACATGATTGTGCAACCGGTTCTCTTCCACTCCTCCTTAAACTCTTGAAGCATGTCATCTGTTTGAGCCACAGCTTTTTTCAAAAGCTTTCCTCTGATATCATGGTAAGAAGGAGGTTTGTAGCCAATGCCAAATCTCCCAATCTTCTCACACATCTTTGCAAACTCCACATTTTTTATAGTATTGAAAGGAATTGCACTTGTATAAAAATACTTGGCTACCTGATCATCAACTTCCTCTTTAAATCCCTTTCTCATCATTTGATTAATTGTTGCTTGAACTGGACCATTGACTTTTGCTTTCCCTTTTGCAAAGGAAAAGCCTTTTTGTTGAGAGCTAGCTACTGCAACCTCCTCAGCACCAAGTATTCTTTTTTTTTTCTTTGATGCCTCTTTAGCCCCAGCCACAATTCTCATAAACACATGTTTAACTTCATCTGGCACCGTAGCACATGGTTCAAAATCTTCTCCACTTCCAGCAAGATGATGCTTGAATCTGAAAACTCCTCCACTAACAATCTTTGAACAATAATTGCATTTCACTTTTTTTCCATTACCCATAACATCAAGCCCATGTTTCCACCCAGGGTCAGTCCTATTACCATGTAAATTTTTCCTACCCCTGCCTCTAGAACTCCCGATTCTTTCTTTGTGTTGTTTTCAGCCTTAAGACATTGCTCTTTTGTGTTCTTTGTGTTGTTTTTTTCACGCAGGGATGTGAACTTTTGGTTCCGGATTCAAGCAGGTCGAGAGCGAGGCGCGGCAGGGAGAAGGTGCGATGGAGGAGATGAGGCACGGCAGGGAGGAGGTGCGATGGAGGAGATGAGGCGCGATGGAGGATATGAGGCGCGGCAGGGATGAGGCGCGATGGAGGAGATGAGGCGTGATGAGGACGTGAACGAAGAAGGGATTTGGGGTCGAGACCGAGAATGAAGCAGAGAGACGAGGGACAAATGTGTTAACCTAAAATGCTATAAAACACACTGTTTTGGGACTTTCATTCAGACTCGCCCAACTCGTTGCAGAATCGCGATTCTATACGATTCTGCACGAGTCCGACCGAGTCCATCCGAGTCACGGCGATTCTACCCCAAAAACGAGTCTGACCACGAGTTCACCCGTTTTCCACATGTAGAAACGTGGAATCGTCCGAGTCTACGAGTTGACTCGCAATTCTGACAACCATGATCAAAACTCAACTAAAGAGCAAAGCATAAAATTTATTTCCATCCTGTGTGATTGCATTGATCAACCCCTAAGATGGGGTCATAGCCATCTGTTGATGATGCCCAGCAGCGTGATCATGAGGGATGTCTTCTTTTTGGTGGCCATGGCTGTTGTGTTGAGGTTCCAAATTGATATATATTTCACCACATAGTCCACTGGGGTTGGGGCAATTCATAGGTGTACAAACTAGAGGACCTGTTCCTAGCTGAGTCCCAACACCATTGGTTGAACCATATCCACCGGACCCAACAACCTCAAAACTTGGCATTTGGTCATGATTTCCAAAACTAGGGAATGCCAAACAGAGGGTGAACAACACGTTGTCCACTACCAGTATCTGGAGCAGTATCTGAAGGTGAACATTATGACGTCGTATGATCCATATAACCGACCCCACCTAGTGGGGTAAGGCTTGATTGTTGTTGTTGTAGAAAGAGCAAATATCCCAAGTATGTGTATGTCCATATTGGTGTGGCCATTTTTAATTGCGTCTTGTTTATTTGCTTTGCTTGTAATTGTGAGAATGCAAGTGTTTAAATATCAGAGGCCTTGCATGGTTTGTTTGGTTTGAGGACAAGAAAATGGCGTATGAAATTTAAATTTGTGGGAGAGAAATCAGAATTTCTGGCATTTAATTAGCTTACATGCTACATGTGTGACTAAAATGATAAACATATCCAATTCTTCTATCTTTGCAAATAACTAAGTTTGGGTAATAAGTTTTTTTTTCAAGTGTTATATAGATACATATAATTTTTTTACTTTTTGGTTAAAGTAATACTTTGGTCTCTATACGTGACACGAATTCTCGATTTGACCTCTATACATAAAAATTATTAAAATCGCTCTCTATACGTATAAAAAGTCTCCATTTAATCCTTGCCGTACAAAATATTAGGGACTGATTTAATAATTTTTTGCTCGTATAGGGACCAAACAGTAATGTATAGGGACCAAATGGAGACATTTTGTACGTATATGAACCATTTTAGTAATTTTTTATGTATAGAGACCAAATCGAGAAAGGGATCAAAGTAATTCTTTAACCATTTTTTTAATCCCACTACTTTTACTGTATTTATCCCTAAACTCTCTCAACAACAACTATGTGCCTGTTTGTTTTATAGTTGGGAGGCACCCAAACTCTGTTTGGGGTCCCAAACCCAGTTGTTACAGTAACTTCATGCGTTTGGGTACGAAACTCGATTGAATATAATTGATTCCTGTTGGGTCAAAACTGAGTTTTGTGGAAGCAAAAATTTCTAGCTTTTCCGTTGAAAATAATTGATTCTAGATGTAGGACTCACAAAATTCTACATATTTACACCTCAAAAGTGATTTTACTTTATCATCCAAACAAAATCAATTCTTCTAAACCTACTTTTAAAATATTGTTACCAAACATAAATCAATTTTTTTAACCTTGATTTTTCAAAATCAATTCCTCCAAAATCAATTCTATCAAAATATAAAACAAACGGACCCTATAACGCCATCTCCAATGGGAAAGTAAAATGGGGATCTTCCCTCATAAGAACGGGTACTTACAAAGCCAAGCAAAATTAAGAATCGATCCTTATGAAGGAGGGGTGCTTGTAGAAGCTCCGATTCTTAACTATTTGTGTGGGTTAATGTTTTTTTTTGTAAATATAAAAATATGACTAGCCAGTTGTTAACGTTGGTTTTGGTTCTTGACCAAAATTCCTTCGTGACAAATAATTAAAGATCAGATGAGTGTGGGACGAACGAGTTATACGGTAATCTCGTCAGGATGTGTGTATGTATATTGTCTGCAAAGTACAAATTTGACAATTAGCCAAATTAGGAATTACTGGCAAAGACTTCGTGTTAAAACAAATATGTAAGTTTGAAAGAGATGTATAGAGTATTGCCAATGATGAAAGTTGATAATAAAACTGCTTGAGTATGAAAATGTAAGTTTGAAGTTTAAAAGGACATTTATTTAATAGAAAATAACTTCCTAATCGTACTGAGTTTATAATGAAAAGAAAGCTGAAGTTTGAAGGTAAAGTTAAGTAAAAATAGGACCTAAGTAATACCATTCATGAAAGATAAATGAAAATAAGAACACGAACAAAATATTAAGGAATAATGGAGAAAGAGTAAAGAACTTTGAATGATAAAACCAGATATTATCTTTGGGTTGTAATATTGAATTGAATTGAAAATGAGAAGGATGGAGGAAATACTTGAATGTAATCTGTCAATCTGTTGTGTGATCGAGATATGTAGGATGTGTATCAAGTAACCTCCTCCATTATATTGTGATTACTAGTATTTATAGGCAAATAAAATAACTACCTAGAAATTACTCCCTATCTAAAAGACTGCCACATGTCTTTGGCAGTTCTCTTATGTTTTATACTTTAACCGCTTGTCAAACAACTCTGACAACTGCTCAATTTCTTGAACCGCTCCGCGTCAACTTGATTGTCTTCGACGGTCTGGCTGCTTGACTACTTTATCTTGCTGATGCCTTGTCAGCCTTGAGGACTTAGCCATTTTCACACTTCCGTATGTTTGACAACTCTTCTTAACACTTTGTCAAAAACTGGGTTGTCGATTTATCCTTTCTGTCGACCAATCAAATGCATCTGTCAATAATCAGAAATTTCACCCCTAACAGACGCGCCCTAAGTTTTGCTTTTCGGCGGCCTTGTTTATCTGACATGTCAACCGAAGAACTTCTTGTCAATTCCACACTTGTCAATTCTTCTATAATCTTCTGAATTCAACATTCTTTTTTATATCTTTGACAATCCTCTCCTTAGTTCTTCCGTCAGCCTGTCAGAATTATTTCTGTCAAGAGTTTGAAATTCTTCTACTAACAGATGCCCCCCCCCAAGTTTTGCTTTTCGACGACCTTGCCCGAAAGAATAGCAAAATTTGAAATTTTAAATTGCTAACAAATTTTCTTGATCCCGGATTTTCATCCGTTAACTAAACCTCGCTTAAATTTCATCCCTACTTAATAGGGATAATCGTAACGTTACAGGTCTCTCGGAATTCGAACCAGAGGCCTTCACTCCTCTTTAAATAGCAGTCACATCACTGTTGACTTTCCTCTTCTTACCTTTCTTCTTCCCTCCCGAAAAACCCTTCTTCTTTAAAGGAAAAACCCTTTCCTCTTCCTCACTTCGTTCAATCCCCATGGCAACATCTTCAAAGATGTCGACTTCAGTACCTCAAACCATGGTTGCTCCTCCTAGGGCAGTAGTTCAAGACCCACTTTTGGAAGAGTCCGAGTTATGGCAGGAATCTAAGGTAATTTACCATGTTCCTGATTCTTCTGTTGCTTTGAGTCTTCCTGCTGCATTCTTGGGTCCTCTCGTAGTCCAAAAGGAAATTTCTGAGGATTTACGCGGTTCCTTCCCTTCCGCTAACTAAAATGAGGCTATTTTATCTTCATTAACTTCGATCTCGATTCATGTCTTTAAAAAGAGCAATAGGATTTTTAGGATGCCCCCTGCCACTCGGTTCGATGCTTACATTAGTTGGCTTGACCGAGTTCAGGCTGAAAAATGCAACGTGTGGGAAGAAGCTGGAATTTTTGAGTTTATTCAGCTTTCTCGCCATGTCAAGTTAGTAGACTTTTCTTTAATAGGGGCATCAGTTTTTTCTGGAATAGAACCACAAATAATTTTCACTTTCCTTATGGGATGATGGGTCCGACTTTATTTGACATGTCGGCTATTACGAGCCTTCGTCCAGATGGTCATACCATGCATTCCGATGTCGAAGTGGAGAATCAGATTGATGTCTATGTTCCAAAATGCTCTTTTTCTAAATATATAGTAGACTTTAGAGGTGGTGATAAGTCATTTATTGTCGCAAGACGCGCCAAAAAGAACAGCGGGTTTAAAGCTGTAGTTTAGGGCGACAACTCGGATGTCGTCTCACAAGGACTCTCAAAGTGTTATTTTTCACAAAAATAAGTTTGGGGGGGTTTGTTTGGATGCAATCAAAGAAAATAAGACAATGACAACAGAGCAATAAAATAAAGCAGTTCAAAGAGATTACCAAATAGTAAACAACGATTAATCTACTGTTCTCGAATTCCCAACTATCATTGGTTCATGTAATCCCAAGCCCTAAGCAGATTCTAATCCCCTCCCGGTTGTAGCAACAATTTACAAGCGAAACCACTACTACAGATATATGTTCCTATTCCCGAATTAAGCAAACTGGGTTAAGCCCTTCGTGAACTAAGCGAACACGAAACGAACACACGCGAATTAAGCAAACGCGATTATATATAGGAACATAACATCACCGAAACAAATCAACACAACACTATACACTCCTGAATTAAGCAAACAGAAACATACAGTATAGCATTGAAAAGAGAAAAGCAAGTGAAAACAGGAATTACAGAACCTCAAATGTAAATGGAAACCAATCCCAGTAGATTAATCAAGGAGACTAGTTCTCCATTACAAAGAAAAGTAAAAGCTATGAGATAAAACTAAAACTCACTAAGATCCCTTGATTACGCCTAAAAACAGACTTATATACAGCTTCTGGACTCCGTTGACTCACGAGGCGAGCACACATTCGCCAGGCGAATAATGCGAACAGTCTTCAGTGAGTGGCGAGCTCGCGAGGCGAGCTTATCTTCGCGAGGCGAAACTCTTCAATTTCCAAACTGCCACAGCCGTGACATTTAACATGCATAAACCGTGCTGACTTTTGGTCTTCAGGGTTGGATTACTCGCGACGCGAGTCAAGTCTTCGCGGGGCGAGACAGAATGGTTGGCAATTTCTGGAACAGTCACCTTCTGGTTCGCGAGGCGAACATCCTTCTCGCGGGGCGAAAGATCCAGATTTTTTTCTTTTTATTAACCTGAAAACAGAAAATAGCATAAGTGCTTTATTTAACTCTAAATGAACTAAATTAACCTAAAAATACTTTACAGACTCAAAATGCTACTTAAAGACAATCAAGTCTAATTTGGGTGAAAATGATATAAAATTAGCACAAAGCCAAGGTTTTTATTAGTTTTAAAACCATTCAACCAGAGGTTCATCAAAATACCCCAAACTTAAACTTTGCTTGTCCCCAAGCAAACTAAAACTTAAAAACTTAAAAAGACTAAGGACATGGCTAAACATGGCAAGCTTAAAAGATTTAATCAACTTTGCGCAGATTTCAAGCAATTCATCAAAATAATTTTTCCTTTAATGTCCCCCCCCTTTCAATCAAAGTTATCCCCAAATTCTTTTACATTGAACTATTGAGAATTTCTTCATTCAAACAATCATTAATCTAAGCGGGGGTCCAAGTTACACATAAAGAGAGATCACCATATTCAAACAACCGCCTTCCTCACAAGGAAAATTTGTGTTTCACTCAATCGCTCGGTTTGTGTCTAGGGTCATCAACAATTCACTCAGTTTCACCTTTAAGAGAACTTCCCATAAATTTGATTTTCATCTCTAAATGACTCCCACAGAAAACATGCATGCAACATCAAAAGGTCTTTTATGGGTTGTAATGGGGCCTGGCTAAGGGTAGGATATACAAAGGAATTAGGCTGAAGACCCTAGGAACTAAGAGAGCATGAAACACTTCAAAACATTGAAATTCCACTCAAGTTCCTTTTCTCATTTTTCTTTATGCCTTGGGTGACTACAGTCTCTTCTCTTTTCTTTTCTAATACTTTTATTTTTAACATTTTTACAATTTTCTTTTTTTTTTTTACAAGCCTTTGGCTCCAACCGTTTTATTTTTCCAATACCAAACAACACATCATATCCTTGCAGCCACCCCAAACTTAGTTTCTTGCAACCTTTTCTCTTTCTAAGATTCCATGCTCTCCTAATCCTAAGATCGGGTTAACATGGTTTTCCAGATTTTAGCTTATAACATAAGGTTAACAAGAATTAATAGGCTAATCAGCTCAATGGGGCTAACTAAGGAACATGCATTAGGGATGGTTATTTTAGGCTAAGTAGCTATTTACAAAGAAAATGCCTAAATAATCTGAAGCAAACACATAATCATGCAAACCAAAAAGAGACTCAAGCAAATTCCGGAAAGTGCAACTTGAAAGTGATTTCACACAGTCAAAAACATGTTGGAGGCTCAAAACCTCACCTGGACATTTATGCAAATTGTTTGACAGAGATTCTATCCCTAGTGTGTGCTTCCTTTCACCCCAAACTTATCATAAATCATGCCATCATAACAAAATCTCAAAGTTCAGTTTTCAAATTCACATGGGAATCACTTTTCAAAAACAAAAATTTTCAGCCTAGGGGGAATCATCACATAAATCATGCAATCAATCTGCGCAAAATCAATCAAAATCCAATAAACTTGCCAACAAAAGACTCGACACAACTCTTGAGCTTCTCAAATTATTCAGGAGCTTTATTCAAAGAAAAGGGAAAAAAACAAAAACAAAACAAAAACTACAACTAGTTCCCTCCCCCACACTTAAAATATACATTGTCCCCAATAAACAACAGAACTATAAAATCAGAGTGATGGAAAGGAAAGGAAACTCCCTGATTAAGTGTCAGTGTAGGTGGGAGCTTCCAAGGAGAGCTCCTCAACATTAGCATCCACAGAAACACCAGCATCCACACCATGGAATGGCTTCAGCCTCTGCCCTTTAACCTTGAAGGGCTTGTGGGTACCTGCACGTGTAATCTCTACTGCACCATAAGGAAAAACGTTAGTCACAACAAAGGGGCCATCCCATTTGGACCTAAGTTTCCCGACCATCAATTTCAAAGCGGAGTTAAACGAAGAAGACTAGCTGGCCCACGGAAAATTCTTTTCTAACAATCATCCTATCATGAAAAAGTTTTGTTTTCTCTTTATAAATCCTGGAGCTTTCATAGGCTTCTAGACTAAGCTCCTCAAGTTGCATCATAGCAGTTTTCTTTCAACACTGACTTCCTTCATGTCCAAGTTACAGACCTTTCTTGCCCAATATGCCCGGTTCTCAACTTCCCACCGGGAGGTGACATGCCTTACCAAATACAAGCCGAAAGGGGGACATTCCTATAGGTGTCTTGAAAGCAGATCCTCACGAGCCCACGGTGCGTCTTCCAGACGGCGGCTCCATTCCTTTCTATTCTAGCACCATCTTCTCTAGAATTTGCTTGATCTCCCTGTTTGATATTTCGGCTGGCCATTGGTGCGGGGATGGTAAGCGGTGGAAACTCTATGTACAACCCCATATCTTCTGAGTAAGGCTTACATGGTTGCATTGCGAAGTGAGTGCCCCCGGTCACCGATGATGGCCTTAGGTATGCCAAACCTGCAAAAATGTTGGACCTAACAAATTTGGAAACAACTTTAGCATCATTAGTCCTAGTGGGGATTGCTTCCACCCACTTTGAAACATAATCTACAGACAAAAGAATATATACAAAACCAAAAGAAGGAGGGAAGGGGCCCATGAAATCAATCCCCACACATCAAAAACCTCACAAAAGAGCATGGGGCTGCTTGAGGCATCTCACTCCTACGAGTGATGGCAGGCCTGTTGTTTGACATTCTTTGCAATTCCTGTATACCTCATAGGAATCTCTAAAAATTGTGGCCCTGAAAAAACCAGAATCTAGGACTTTTCTTGCTTGTCCTCTGTGGTCCAAAATGTCCTCCAAGCTGAGAGGCATGTGAGAAGTGTAAAATGGACTCTGTCTCATGATCGGGGACACACCTCCGAATAACTTCGATCACTGCAAAACTTCCACGAGTAGGGATCATCCCACACATAGTACTTTGCATCGCTCTTGAGCTTGTGGAACTTATGTCTACTTGTACTGCGGGAACAACACCAGCAACCAGAAAGTTAACTATGTCAGCAAACTAGGGGGTTACCCCATACAGATGTAGAAGTCTCTCATCAGGGAAATCATCTTGGATGGGAGAAGGATCCTCATCCTTTGCTATTCGGCTCAAGTGATCGACTACCAAATTTTCAGCTCCACTCTTGTCTTTGATCTCCACATTGAATTCTTGGAGCAAAAGCATCCACCGGATCAGTCTTGGCTTAGCTTCTGGTTTCTTTAACAGATATTTCAGAGCTGCATGGTCAGTGAAAACAATAACCCTAGAACCTAGCAAATATGACCTAAACTTATCAAGTGCAAATACAACAGCTAGCAGTTCTTTCTCAGTGGTGGTGTAATTTGACTGTGCAGCATCTAATGTCCTAGAAGCATAATGAATTACATGAGCAGCCTTTCCCACCCTTTGTGCCAGAACCGCTCCCACATCAAAATTGGAAGCATCACACATTAGTTTAAAAGGGAGTGTCCAGTCTGGGGGCTGGATGATGGGGGTAGATGTCAATGCCTTTTTCAGGTAGTCAAATGCCTCCTTGCAATGGTCATCAAAATGGAACAGGGCATCATTCTTCAGCAGGTTTGACAATGGCAGAGCTATCTTGCTGAAGTCCTTTATAAAGCGCCTGTAGAAACCTGCATGTCCAAGAAAAGAACGGATCTCGCGTACGCAAGATGGGTAAGGCAATGAAGAAATCACATCAATTTTTGCAGGATCTCTTTGAAATACCCTATTTAGAAATTACATGACCCAAAACTATCCCCCCTGTTCTACCAGAAAGTGACATTTCTCATAATTCAAAATCAGATAAGTCTCAATGCATCTTTGTAGAACTAAACTCAGACTATGCAGACATGCATCAAATGAGGAGCCATATACAGTGAAGTCATCCATGAACACCTCTATGCAATTTTCAATAAATTCAGAGAAAATACTAAGCATGCATCTTTGGAAGGTGCCGGGAGCATTACAAAGGCCAAATGGCATCCTCCTATAGGCAAACGTCATCGGGAGGGCACGTGAAAGTGGTCTTTCCTGATCCTCAGGGGCAATATGGATATGGAAATACCCGGAAAAACCATCAAGAAAGCAGTAATGAGATTTACCAGCCAACCGATCTAGCATCTGATCTATGAACGGCAAAGGAAAGTGATCCTTTCTGGTGGCCTGGTTCAACTTCCTATAATCTATCTGAGACTTCTTGCCTATTCTGGACTCTAGTAGGTACAAGCTCATTATTATCATTCCTAACTACTGTGAGACCGGACTTCTTTGGTACAACTTGCACTGGACTTACCCAAGTACTATCAGAGATGGGGTATATAATACCTTCCTGTAGAAGCTTAGTCACCTCTTTCTTTACCACATCCAGAATCAGTGGATTTAGCCTCACGGCCTCTATCTAACTGGTTTAGCCCCATCCTCCAATAGAATTCTGTGCATGCATCTGGAGGGGCTAATTCCCGGAATATCAGCCAATGTCCACCCAATAGCCTTCTTGTGCTTCTTCAGAACTTCCAAAAGTTTAGCTTCCTGGTCAGAGTCAAGGCTGGAGGAAATGATGACTGGAAGTTTTTCCTTCGTCTCCGTGTAGGCATACTTGGGTTCCCGGGAAGTGGCTTGAGCTCCAGGGATGGTGGTCGCTCAATGGATGGTACATTGGGAGTAGCCAGGATGTCAAGGACTTCTGCTGAACAGACAGCTTCACTCTCACTATCACTATCACCCTGCAAGGTTGATTCAAGAAACTCAGCACAAACAGAACACGGGTTAGTGTTAGTACAGTTAGTACATGAATACAAATCATCAAAACCAGAAATGAATGGAAAATCAGAAATAAAGTCCTCATGGGTATCCTCAATAAGCTCAGAAAGCAGCTCTAAGTGGAAAACAGAGTGCTCCTCCAGTGGGTGTTTCATAGCATCAAAGATCTTGAACTTGGCCACAATATCACCAAACTCCATAGACATAGTCCCATCATTCACATCAATCTTAGTCTTGGCTGTCTTCATGAATGGTCTGCCCAAGATTATTGGTGATCTACTGGAATGTGTCTCTCCTGCCATGTCTAGGATGTAGAAGTCCGCAGGGAAGATCAAATCATCAACTTGCACTAGCACATCTTCTACCATTCCCATGGGTCGGGCACTGGTCTGTTAGCCAACCGGATGGTGAGACTCAGATATCTTGCAAGGCCCAAGATCAAGGTTGTTAAAGATGGAGGTAGGCATGACATTTATGGAGGCTCCCAAATCCAACATGCAGTTTTCAAATTTCCTGTCCCCAATAGTGCATGGAATAGTAAATATGCCAGGTCCTTGCACTTACGTGGTAGTGCTCGAGTAGGGGCTAAAGCAAAGAACTCTTTTCAGTGCAGGCCTAGACTGGATAAGAGCTGAGACATTTCTTCCCAAATCAACCCTCTCATTATTCTTCATCTTCCTCTTATTGGTGCATAGATCCTTGAGAAATTTCGCATACTCGGGCACTTGCTTGATCACATCCAACAGTGGAATATTAACAGCTACCTTTCTGAAAACATCTAAAATCTCCCTTTCCTTGTCTTCACCACCAATCTTCTTATTTTTCTCGTGTCTGTGTGGGAATGGGATGGGTGGTCTGTACACTTTCTCAACTTCAACTTCAACAATAGGCTCAGGAGTTACCTCAACAGTTGCTTCATCTTTTTCAGAGGCAGCCTCAACAACTTTTCCAGATCTCAGAGATATGGCACTCACATTAGGATTGGAGGCATTAGGATTTATCACTGGCTGTGCAGGCAGCTGACTGGATCCTGGACCTTGCTGTATGTTATTCATGGATGTGGCCAGCTATCCAATCTGTGTCCTTAAATCTTGAATGCTAGCACTTGTTTGCTGCTGAAACTGTGTCTGTGAGGTCTGAATCTGTCCCATTTGCTGCTGGAACTGGAGATTTTGTGAAGCCATTTGTGCAGCCATTTGTTTGAGCATATCCTCTAATGAAGGTCCAGAAGGTGCTGAAGTGCTCACTGGAGGAGGATTCTGAGGTGCTGCCATCGGTTGTTGTTGGGATGAGTTCCCATACCGCAGATTAGGATGATTCCTCCAGTTGGGATGGTACCTATTGGTGGAGAGGTCTGGAGTGCTGTACCGATTCTGACTGTTTCCTTGATTATATGGATTTACTGCATAAGCTTGAGATACTTCACTGACAAACTATTCTCCCGGATGGGGCATGGATCATATGGGTGCTCGGAGTGAATTGCACATGCTACATAACTTTGCAAGCTGAACTCTGTCTATTGCCAATTGCCTTACAAAAGAAGTGAGCTCATCCAATCTATTCTCAAGGGCGGCCTGGTTGGAAGATGAACTATGGACCTCATGCACACCTCTTGTCTCAACTGAATTTCTTCTGGTAGTAAACTGCTGGGAATTTAGTGACATGTTCTCAATGAGTTGCTTGGCAGCAGCTGGGGTCTTATCAACTAGTGCTCCCCCACTAGCAGCATCCAAAAGATTCCTATCCATCGACAGTAATCCTTCATAAAAGTACTGGATGAGAAGTCTGTTCGAAATCGATCTTTGGGCAACTGGATACCAAATGCTTGAACCTCTCCCAATATTCAGCTAGCGACTCATTCCCTTGCCCGATGCCACATATTTCTTTCCTTATTGACGCAGCTCTTGAAGCAAGAAAATATCTTTCTAGGAAAACCCTCTTCAAATCATTCCAAGTGGTGATAGAGTTGGGCTCAAGATACAACAGCCAATCCTTTGCAGCTCCCTGGAGTGAAAACGGAAAAGCTTTCAGCTTGATACTATCCTCAGTGACTCCCTCTGATCTCGAGGTTGTGGAGCAGACAACTTGGAATTCCTTCAAGTGCTTGTGTGGATCTTCACCTGCAAGACCATTAAACTTTGGCAACAAGTGAATGAAACCAGATTTTAGTTCAAAAGGAGTATCAGCACCAGGATATGAAATACACAATCCATTGTAATTTACATCAGGGGCAGCAAGCTGTCTTAATGTCCACTGGTCTCCCATGTTTTCAAAAACAGTTTTGGAATTAGAATGACCACTAGTGCTAGCCCGAAATTCTCTACGGAGTGTGTGCAGTGTTCTTTCAATTTCCGGGTCAAAATCACACAATTCAGGGAAATTAGACCTAGTAGCCAGACCAATTCAAAAAAAAACGAAAATAAAAGAAAAATAAAAGAAAGGAAAAAAAATAACAAATAAGAGTCCCCGGCAACGGCGCCAATTTTTGGTCGCGCTGTCGCGCACGCGCCAAAAAGAACGAGCGGGTTTAAAACTGTAGTTTAGGGCGACAACTCGGATGTCGTCTCACAAGGACTCTCAAAGTGTTATTTTTCACAAAAATAAGTTTGGGGGGGGGGGGGGGGTTTGTTTGGATGCAATCAAAGAAAATAAGACAATGAAAACAGAGCAATAAAACAAAGCAGTTCAAAGAGATTACCAAATAGTAAACAACGATTAATCTACTGTTCTCGAATTCCCAACTATCATTGGTTCATGTAATCCCAAGCCCTAAGCAGATTCTAATCCCCTCCCGGTTGTAGCAACAATTTACAAGCGAAACCACTACTACAAATATATGTTCCTATTCCCGAATTAAGCAAACAGGGTTAAGCCCTTCGTGAACTAAGCGAACACGAAACGAACACACGCGAATTAAGCAAACGCGATTATATATAGGAACATAACATCACCGAAACAAATCAACACAACACTATACACTCCTGAATTAAGCAAACAGAAACATACAGCATAGCATTGAAAAGATAAAAGCAAGTGAAAACAGGAATTACAGAACCTCAAATGTAAATGGAAACCAATCCCAGTAGATTAATCAAGGAGACTAGTTCTCCATTACAAAGAAAAGTAAAAGCTATGAGATAAAACTAAAACTAACTAAGATCCCTTCAGTTCTGCCTAAAACAGACTTATATACAGCTTCTGGACTCCGCTGACTCGCGAGGCGAGCACACATTCGCGAGGCGAATAATGTGAACAGTCTTCAGTGAGTGGCGAGCTCGCGAGGCGAGCTTATCTTCGCGAGGCGAAACTCTTCAATTTCCAAACTGCCACAGCCGTGACATTTAACATGCATAAACCGTGCTGACTTTTGGTCTTCAGGGTTGGATTACTCGCGACGCGAGTCAAGTCTTCGCGGGGCGAGACAGAATGGTTGGCAATTTCCGAACAGTCACCTTCCGGTTCGCGAGGCGAACATCCTTCGCTGGGCGAAAGATCCAGATTTATTTCTTTTTATTAACCTGAAAACAGAAAATAGCATAAGTGCTTTATTTAACTCTAAATGAACTAAATTAACCTAAAAATACTTTACAGACTCAAAATGCTACTTAAAGACAATCAAGTCTAATTTGGGTGAAAATGATATAAAATTAGCACAAAGCCAAGGTTTTTATTAGTTATAAAACCATTCAACCAGAGGCTCATCAGTGACCATGAACCCGTGACGGATACTGAACACGTAGCCTTCCTGTTTCTTTGGCTATGTGCTTATGTCTTTTGTAGCAAATCTGCTACTTTGATTGCTTCATATGTTCCCCTTGCCAATCTTTTGTCAATCGGCAAGAGATTAGCATTGGGCCAATGTGTTTTGGCTAATCTTTATGACAAGATGAGTATGTTAGTTGATACTTCGTCGGATCTAAGCAAAAGAAAACCAACATAGGAGGCCTCTTTGGCTTCTCCAGATTGTGGTTAAATGCTGTCTTAGAGCGTCAATTTTCATACAAAGCTCCTTCAGATTTGTCAATTGACACTTATGGCTCTTATCTCTGTTATGTGTCCGCTGAATCTTTGTCAAGAGATGAAACTGCCAACTTTAAGTTCTAGTTCAAAATCTTTCACTCGCTTTCATCCACCTCTTCAAAGATCAACTTCTCTCCTTTTATTGACCGGAAGTACGGTCCGGAGTGGTTTACGAAACTAAGTACCACCATTTCTAAATCCAACAAGTCAATTTGGACTAAATTTCTTTGCCAAAAAGTCATTTTTGTTGATGGCCCTAGTTTCAAAACCCATAGAATCTATCTGCATTTGCCCAATACCACTGCTTGTCAGCGCGATTTCGGTCAAGCTATTCCTGCTCCTTACTCGTCAAATCCTGATGAGAACTTTATTGGTGCCAAAGCTCCAACATATGAGAATATTGTGGCCATCAGTGATGAGGATAAAGCTCGTAGGGCCTTCTTACACATGTCTCATTCTCTGTCTTCCACGAGTCACTCAAAGCTTTCTTGATGGGTGGGATGAGTATTATTCCAACCACCGCCCGAGTTTAAAGACCTCGCTTGAGTTGTATTGAAGACACTGTGGGTAACAGTGATGATTCTCCCATGCAGGAACAAGATCCGGCATCAAAAACTCGAGGTGAACTTCAGAAAGAAATTCAAGACTTTGAAAATTTTTACAAAATCAAGTGGAATCCCTTGAGACCATTTGATATGGTTCGTCACGTCAATAGTATTTTAGCCGAAGCCAAAAGGAGGCATGAAAATAAGGAATCTGAAAGGCTTGCCATATATCGGGGCATTCCCAATATGACCAGGGAATATTTTGACAGTTTAAAGGCCCCTTTTCCCAAACCGGTGCCTATTCCTTGTGCCCCTTTTGGTTTAGCTGATTCACACCCAGGGAAGCCGTCGAAAGGAGGTAACTTTTTCTTTTTGGAAAGCGTGAGTGCTTACGTTGACCCTTTTGAAAAACCAAATCCAGTTACCTTCGCTCGTCGGTTTCTTCAACCTGATGACGACTTTGGATTCCATTCTCAAATTCTAACTTGTAATTCAGGTATTTACTCGTCGAATAACTTTTACTCTTTCTCTTTTTGGCTGACAATCAACTTATTTATGTTGTTATTGACAGCTATTCCTCTCGACAAGCCTCTTCCTGGTAAGTCTAAATCCGATGTTCCGGTCGACAAAGCACCCGAGGATGACGATGAGGATGAAGATGTAATCCCCTGTGGTGGCCAAAACTGTCAAGAAAAGCTCACGGCCGGCCAAAGCTCCTGTTTCTAATCCTCAGACAAAAGGGTCCAAGAAAAGAAAAGAGAAAGCTAATCCTTCCGATCTTCCTTCCAAGAAATCAAAGTCTACCAAAAGCTTTTCAATCTCGACAGACTCTGATGTCGGCAAAGCCTCCACTAGATCTAAGGTCCAAGACATCGTTGTTAGCTCTTCCAACACTTCTCCCTCCAACCCATCCAAGGTAAAAGTTTTAAGTTGATCTATCAAGCCATATCTTTTGTTTACAACTCTTTATTTTTATCTTGACGAAAGAAGAAAGTCGTCGGGACTATTCCCATAACCGAAAAGACAAGGTGTCGATGTTGATTTGATGTCTTGGACTCCAACTTGGTATTTCCATTGATCTTGTCATCTTCCTTTATATATATATATATATGTATGTATGTATGTATGTATGTATGTATGTATGTATGTATGTATGTATGTATGTATGTATGTATGTATATTTTCCTCATTTTCCTTTATGTCAGGAAAAATCTCCTCAGATTGAAGATTCAACGACTATTCAGGAAATTCTCACCAAGACTGTCAAACCAGCGAATCAATCCGACTTAGATCTACAGGTTGACAGAACTTTAGGAAGCACTATTGTCGACATCAGAGGCCTGACAGATGATCCTCAACCTATTGAATCCCATCCATAAATGCCCCCCAGCCCTCATCATCTTACTTCAATCATCCCGACTTCCATTGTCGACACATCTGTCGAAACTGCCGTCATGATTGAAATTCCGGATAAGGATATTGACATAGAAGCCCTGCTGGCTGAAACAACTCCTATTATTCCTTCTCCTCCTGCCGTCAGACCTCAATCATGAAGTCTCCTTACCCTAAACCGGCCCTTCACTTCAACACTTGGATTAATATGTTGTCGGAAGTAAGCCGAAAAGAGTCAACCCTCTCTGCCACCTCTTCATCAACTCAGCATGACTCCAATTATTCTCGAGTCATTAACCTTATGCATGATCTCCAGGCTCTTCTTGGAAATCCTTTTGATGCACTCTTATCTAATGCCGCAGATCCAATAAGAACTGTCATGACTCATTAAAGAGATCATTCCTCTCCATTCCAATCTTCCAGTGTAGTCATTATGCATTTTATCTCCATCCATAAATTCTGGGAGCGGCTCTCTGGAAAGTTAGAAAGGATGACTTTTGTCATTCCTTCTTATGAAGAGGAAGAGAAGACTAAATATGATCTCGTAGCTCGCTTTCGAGATCTGGAAACTTCCAAACAAAAGGAACTCGACCTTATTTCTACTGGAATTCATACAAAAGAGAGTCTCCTGGAGTATCGGAAGAAACTGATGGCAGAGATTGAATTGACAGATCGGAAATGTGCCAAGTTTGACAAGGCTTTAGAAAAGAGCAGAGACAAAGTCAAGGCTATTGACGACAAATCTATCCAACTTGACCGGAAAGCGGAAAGTGTAGTTGGCAAACTTCGCGCGTTACAGACTGAATATGAAGCTGCTGCTGCTGACAAGAATGACCTCTCCTTTGCATGGGATCAGTTATCCTTTGATTTCAACCTAGGCCAAAATTGACAGTTGTAGTTCTTTTCTTTGTAAAACTCTAATCCGGTCACCTCTGACAATCATTGATTAATAAAAATGTTTCTTTTCTTATTTGCACATTTATTTACTGTTTGATTTGACCGCATGTTTCCAACCAACTTCGTAACTCATGCTTATCAAACCGTCATAAATGCCATAATAAATTTCGAGACTTTGGTAAGCCAACCCGCATTAAATGTCTCTCTAAACCAACTATAAATAATGAGATCTACAAATCAACGATTTCATATTTGGGTATTTCTCATAATATGCTTTCTCCTACAAAAGGCTTTCACTTATTCTTCTTTCTTCCCCCATGGGGGTCTGACCTTACCACCTTATGATTTCAGACCAAAGTTTCTATTTTAATGGTCATATCCTTAGTGAAGGTCAATAACCAACATAAAAATACGGTGAAGGTCAGCAACCAACGTAACATCTAGAGTTGACCTCGCCGCACATCCGGGGAGAAGCCGATCTCAATACTTGAACGAGTGCATCTTGCTCTAGTTCCATCATCTTCATCCTGGAAGGTAGTGGTCTTCCTTTGGTGTCATCTTTATTGCACCATAGCAACAACAACCTTCTGGGTTAAATGATGGTGAGATATGCTCCGCTCATCTCCTTCTTTTGCGCATCCTCGACACATGGAGCAGATTGAAACCTCATCAAATGGGGAATGAAGCCTCAACAAATTAGGTTATACCTCTGCATTGTCGAAGGGAGGAAGATAAAATGCTACTGACGCATAGCCTTATACTCTAGGATTAGATTAACTTTGATTGACAACTTGATCTATGATAGCATATTGTCATATTGCCAATCTCTATATGGCTTGAACTGACAACCTGTGCTTTTGACAATATTTTATTGTATTGCCAATTTAGTGAATATTCTCGTTTCTTTTCACTTGGTGTCAATTTTTACTTCCAACATTGTTGGTTTATATTCCTTCAAATATTTTCCATTAATTGAACTAATTTTCAAACCAGTATCAACATTGACCAGTGCATAAGCATTTCCATAAAATGCTTTATCAATTCTAAATGGTCCTTCCCACTTGGGTGACCATTTGCCATATTCTCTACAACTTTTATCTATGGGCAATAAGACTTTTCACACCAGATCACCTACCTTAAATGATTTAAACTTAACTCGACTATCATAGAACTTTGCAATTCTTTCCTTCTGTCGAATCAAATTTTCTAATGCAATCAACCTTTCATCACTTAATTCATCCAATTCGTCCAGCATTGCATTCCAATATTGGTTGGTAGGCAAGTCATTTTGCCCTCCGAATGCGCGAGTAGACCAAGATTGATTTAGACGGGTAACACAGGATCGTGTCCATAAGTTAGTCGATGTGGTGAGGTTCCTGTCGACTGCCTGGGTGAATTTCTATATGCCCACAGTATTTGATCAAGAGTATTTTGCCAATTCCTAGGTTGTCGACCCACATGCCTTTTAATAAGACCAATAATGATCTTGTTTATGGCATGAACTTGGCCATTGGCTTGTGCACAGTAGGGAGTAGATGTAAGCATCTTTATCTGTCTAGAGTTGGCATATTCTATAATTTTCTTCCCAGTAAAAACTGACCCTTGATCAGTTGTCAATGTCTTTGGAATTCCAAACCGACAAACTATGTGATTTTCAATAAAATCAATTACGTCTTGCTGGGTAACTGCTTTAAGGCAAACTACTTCCACCCATTTGGTAAAATAGTCCACTCCAATTAGAATAAATTGATGTCCTTTGGATGAAGTGGGATGTATTTGACCAATCAAATCCAAAGCCCATCCTCTGAATGGCCAAGTCTTGACAATAGAATGCAATTCGCTGGCTGGCACATTTTGTATATGGCCATGTTTCTGGCATTGTTCACAAGACTTGGCGAACAGAATACAATCATTAATCATTGTTGGCCAATAATACAAACTTCGTCGAAGGATCCATTTCATTTTATCCCCCGCCTGATGGGCTCCACATATGCCCTCATGGACTTCCGACAGAGCCAAATAAGCATCTTGTTCACTCAGGCACTTGTGTAAAGTCCCGTCAACGTACCTTCTATATAACAATCCTCCTTGAATTGTATAATTCAATGCCTTGTATTTCATTTTCCTACCTACGTTCTGACTTGGATTTTCCAAATATTCAATGATAGGCAACCTCCAGTCATTAGGTAAAATTACATCATTAACCAAAATATCTCTTTCTTCTAATGGATACAATAATTCCTTGATTTACATTAGTCCTGACAAAGCCTTTTCAGATATCTTGTATCCTGAGTCTATTTGAGCCAACTCATTAGCCTCTTGATTCAAATTTCTGGGAATATATTTGACAATTACGCCCTCGAATTTTTTCATTAGCTTACTAGCTACGATACAATATTTTGCCAAATTGTAGTTGACGCATTTGTATTCTTGAGTAAGTTGTTTGATAAATAATTGGGAATCCCCAAAGATGTGCACATTTCGTGCTTTTATTTCTATCAGTATCTCCAATCCGACAATCAAAGCTTCATATTCAGCTTCATTGTTGGAACATGGATACTTAAGTTCAAACATGAACTTAGTAGGAGTCCCTTGTGGAGTCACGATTAAAATTCCTACTCCACTACCTCCTTGATGCCTTGACCCGTCAAAATAGAGTTTCCAGGGTTGTAAACTGACAACATCTATTTCTGGCACATCCAATCCTGGATGATCTACCAAAAAATCAGCCACTGCCTATCCTTTGACAGCTTTAGCTGGTACGTATTGTAAAGAATACTCTGACAAAGCAATGGTCCATTTACCAATACGTCCAATAAGGACTGATTTTGACAACATATACTTTATAACATCAGTTTTGGAAATGATGAACACATGACATGCCATCACATAATATTTAAGTTTTGTACAAGAAAAATACAATGCTAGACATAACTTCTCTATTGCACTATATCTTCTTTCAGCATCATTGAGGACTCTGCTTAGGTAATATACAGCCCTTTCAACATTGTCATCATCATCTTGAGCCAATAGACATCCTATAGTGTCCTCAGATGCTTGATATGTACAACTTCAACGGTCGATCGAGGCATGCGGGCATCATGACCGGTGGATTGACTAGGTATCGTTTGATCGATCAAAAGCCTCTTGGTGACAAGGCTCCCATATGAAGCTTTGCTCTGATTTCAAATTGACCAGCGGTGCAAATATTCTTGTTCTTCCGACTGATTTGATATAAACCTTCTTAGAAAGTTAACCTTTCCTAGTAAGGATTGTAGTTCCTTTTATCCTGTCGATGTCGAGGCTTCCATGACCGCTTTGGCTTTATTTTTGTCTACCTCAATTCCTTTTTGTGGACTAGGAATCCTAGGAATTTGGCAGCCGACACTCCGAGCTACACTTCTCTGGGTTCATTTTGAGGTTATGCCTTCTCATCCTTTCAAACCCCTTGCTTCGGTGCTCCAAGTGGTCGTCTTTGGTTTTGGACTTGACAACCACGTCATCAATATATACTTCTACGAATTTTCCAATCATATCATGGAAAATTGTATTCATTGCTTGTTGATAGGTGGCTCCTGCATTCTTTAAATCGAAAGGCATGACAATCCATTCATATGTCCCAATCGCTCCTGGACACTTGAAGGCAGTCTTTGGCACACCTTCTTCGGCTATAAAGATTTGATTATAACCTGCATGGCCATCCATACAACTCAAAACTTCATTTCTCGATCTTGAGTCGACAAGTATGTCGACTAATGGCATTGGTACTCATCTTTGGGGTAGCCATATTTAAATTTCTAAAGTATATGCATACCCTCATTTTGCCATTCTTTTTCATGACAAGAACTACATTAGAAAGCCAGTCGACATACCTGATTGTTCGAATGAACTTTGCTTTAAGCGGTCTTTGTACTTCCTCTTTGATTTTTTGCACTACCTCTGGAGCAAACCTTCTACTTGCCTGTTTGACAGGCTTGCAGTCCTCCCTAAGTGGCAGTCGGTGTTCGACAAGGTTCCTGCTTAAACCAGGCATTTCATCGTAGTCCCATGCAAAGCAATCTTTATATTCCCAGAATTAATCTCACGAGTTTTTGTTTATAATCCTCGTAAAAGCGCTGACAAAGATGGGCCTTTTCTTTTCTTCTGTCCCTAAATTTATTTCCTCCAGAGGATCTTCTACCTCAACGTTTTGTTAAACTTCGGCTCCTTTCTCAAACCCCAAAGGGCCGTCGTCAATGATACAATCTGTCAACACACTTTTCGAAGTGTGTGCTTCTCTGTCGGCCATATAGGCCGATAATCTTCTTAGATGTGTTTCAAAACTCATTATCGGAACTGGGCCGAGACTTGTTGGCCTCTTCCTTTATCTTTACGCCAAACTGACTGAGAAGGCTTACTTCTAACGCTTCCTTATCAATGACCCCTTCATTGGCAGTCACGGGTCTGACATTTGGCGAATATATTTTGAAGTCCACATGTAACTGCTGGACGTAACATTCGCTATCGTCTGCTTCGACGATCTCTACTTGATCTTGCTCGTTCCACAGGATTATTTTCTCGTGCACTATCGAAGGAATTGCTCCCGAGCATGAATCCAATCCCCCGCCAAGTAATAAGTTGTAGCTTGATTTGGCTGAAATTATCACGAATAATGTCATTCTCTCGATAGTGCCAACCTGGATGTTGAGAAATACGACACCATCAGCGGAGATGTTTTGCCGCTGAAATCAATAACGACCATATCCGCCCCGGAATTAAGTCCGACTGATCTTTTCCTAGTTTCTTAAACATCGCCCTAGGCATCAAATTGACAGCAGCTCCTCCGTCAATCAGAACCCGATTAGTGGGTATCCCATCAATTAGAGCCTTTATGTGCAATGGCCTCAAATGATTTCTTTGTTCGTCGATGGGATTTTCTAGCTACGCTACATTTGCCGAACACGGTGACCAAATTCTCTTGGACATATATCCAACAATCATCTATATTTCTGTCATTGTCTACCATATCCTCATCGTCGGAAAAGTCCACTTCAAGATATCCTTCATATTCCATTTGGGATGACGGAAATCAATCCTACATTCATCCTCATGCCTGGTTCTAGGATGATTTCATTCTCACGGATCCTCATCTAAGAATGCTCCTCCTACGGTTCTTCCATGATCTCTTCTCAAATCATCTTCATCGTCTGACCCTGACCTTTCTGACGGGGGCCGAGCTATCCCTGCACCACAGTTATCCAATGCCTTGATGATGTCGGTCAAATCTTCATCCTGGCCATCCATATCCATGGCTCTGTTGATGTTAATATCATCGTTAGGATCGTTTAATGCCTCAATGACAGCATCAAAAGACAATTCCTCGTTGGTCAAAACACATTCAGGTTTGAATGTTGCCAACTGATGATCTTGCATCCTTGCCTCAAATTTCTTCTCAAGCCTTGCCACCTTTTCCATGTCTACCAATCCAGCCGGTCATTTGCCTGTGGATTTTGTTGGTGGTGACGACATGTCTAAGGCCTTCTTTTTTTTCTGCATAGATTTGTGACATAGGTTTCTTTGGCTTGTTTTGAGTAGCAAGCATCTTCTGTCATACTCCATTTGGTGAGCCTCTATCACTCTCTTCATATTGACAGCTCCACTATTGTCATCTACGTTGTTAGGCTGTTGCAACTAAACAACCAGTATCATGCAAAGGCATCTCTTTTATGGTGACACCTCCTTGCCTGTCAATGCAAGCTTCTTCTTTTGGGCCCGTCGGAGCCTCTGCAGCCTCCTCTTTTGGATCTTAGAGATGGCCAACTGAGTTGACGGTCCCAGCAGACTGTGGCCACGTCTTTGAGCTAATTGGCCCTTTCGGTAATTCTCATTCCAAAAGGGTGGACCGCGATCACTGAACTTGTTTTTCCTAACCCATATCGCTTTTGTAACTCTCGGATAACGGCCGTGGCAGAATTCTTCACCCATTGATCCACCATTACGTTGGTCGGGGGTTTCCTGGTCTTGACGGAATTGAATTTGCCACGGGCAAGGTTATTTTCCACCGATCCTCGATGGGCTCTCTAAGCCAACCTCCGGTGTGGTGTTGTCCGGTCTTTCTGGTGCATGTGTTGTTGTGACTATTTGCCGCTGTTAACAACGAGATGCAACACTCTCTGTGTGCATTATTAGATCCATCATGGCTGCTCGAGTGTGAAAATCTGCCTTGGTTACCACCATTACGAGACTCGATCTTGTCACGTGGGCGTACGATGATGGTTTTTGTCCCCTGGCTTTCTTGGCATCTACTTCATCATAAAATGCTTCACATCTTGGGCAAACTTTAAATATGCCATCGATTTCTTGCGTGTCATGAAATCGACAAGGCATTCTCGGCTTTGGATAAATATCAAATGGATTCGACGGGATCCATCTGGATATTTTGCCCGACTCTAATATTGACCATGCCTATTCCCATAGGGGACTCGGCGGTCGGCCTTGTTAACCTCGGGACCAAACGGTTTCAGTATCAACCTTCATGTCCGGTTTCTTGTCACGAAAATTTTAGTCTTCCTTCTGTCAAACCTTTACGAATAATGTCCTCGAAATGCATACAATCATTAGTTACATGACCAAAAGTGTTATGATACTTACAGTACTTCCGATCCTTAATCTCATGGGCCTTCAAAAGCCTATGGTCATCTGACAACTTTAACTGCTTATCTTTGAGTAATATGTCAAATATTTGATCGGCTTTGGTCACATCAAACGTATACACTTTCTTATTAATGAAAGGAATCATCTCTTTCGCCCTCGCAGGCTTCAAGGCTTGGCATATATAAGGTGGACCATTTTTTTAATTCAACGTAATCTACCTCATGTTCCTCAAAATCGCTGCCTCTCATCGTCCGGATTCACTACATCCGACAAAGTTAACTCTTTTCTCTTTTGAGGAACTCCTTTTGCTTGAAAACCTTTTAGGCCTTCAATCGTTCAATTTGTCGGACTTTGTCTCCTAACCGGGCAAGATCAATTAGATGTTGGTTGACCAACTTCTTCCTAATATGATAACCTAGACCCCCAAAGGCAATATTTACTATTTTTCGCCTCGGGGATGGGGGTGAAGCAACGACTCCTCATTTGACGAATCGGGCAAGGTAGTCATTGTGAGACTCATTATTCATCCTTTTAATGCCAAATAAATCATCAATCCTATTTTTAGGTCACCCCTAAAGAATTGATCATGAAAGCTCCTCTCCAATTGATTCCAGGAATGTATGGAATTAGACCTTAGAGTTGAAAACCAAGAAAAAGCATTCTTAGTCAACGAACTAGGGAAGAACTTCATCTTTAATCCCTCCTCTAAAGCCAAATCTCCTAACTCGATTTTATATCGGGCAATGTGCTCGACTGTCGATTCTCCACTTTCTCCTGAAAACTTTGACAGTTTGGGTATTTTGTATCCTCAAGGCATTCTTTGTTGGGCCCGATCGAGGAAATGCCGGCGCGAATGGTTGATTGGCATAACCAATGTTAAAACCAAATCTATTCAATGCCTGCTTTCGACAACTTGGTTAACATTTTGGTTTAGAGCATTCTGACGAAGCGCTCCAAGAGCACCCTGGTTTATGACAAAGTCCTCGTCTTCTTCTGGTTGTAAAATATGTATATTTCCACGTCTCAAAGGAATCCGACGATTGGGCTGTGGCCGCTCGTCATCTTGCTCAGATTCGTCAAGTTGTATAACTTGTGGTTGGTTATACCTATTGATATTTCTATTGAGATTTCTATTAGTATTTTGGTTATCATCTGGGGCTACAACGCCCAAGGCTCTATTTAACCTAAGTATCTCATTTGCCAATGTCAAGCATGCATTATTCGTGTTTTTCATTAATGGCGTAATCACTGTACTCATTTGTTGAGTAAATGTATTCACCATGTCATGGTTACTAGAGTCAATTTGTTGTCGGACATTGGCTAATGTAGCCTCTGACAGACCAACAATATTCTGTGGGGGTTGTCTTAGTGGGGATACAGGCGGCCTTACTACTGGTTGCTCTTGTCGATAATGGGTTACTACCATTGACCCTGTTATCCCATTCGCATGACTGGGAATTTGCCCCCCAGTTGATGGACCTGCCTACCCAGACGCATGGGCGACCATCGTCATTCCATTTGGATATGGTATATATGCAAATGGGGTATTTGGATTGACTACTGCCGAACCATAAGGCATCCCATACAAAGGTTGTGACAGAGGTTGCGTAGTCCCCTGTTGGGTTTGAATTCACAACACTTCGTGGAGACAATCCAGGTAGTTGGTGGATTTATTTGTTGTAAGACCGGGAAGTTGGTGACGGGGAGTGTTCCTTGGCCAACTTCGTCAAATCTATTGACAACTTGAGCGTAAGAAACGCCTCTTCTTGCACCTACACTATTAGTGCTATTGATCCCTGCATTAGTAGCGTTAGCCCAGGTTGCAGGAATATTGTCAACTGGTGCAATAGCATCCATAGTTGACGCAATGGCGTTAGTGCCTACTATGCCTGCATCACTTGCACTACTCATATTCAGAGTTTTGGGAAATAGATGATGTTTGAACCACCTTTCCACTCCATAGACGCATACAATAGATTTGTATGTCAAATTCGTGACACTGTATGAGTTACTCTAAACTCGTCCCACCGGGTGTGCCAATTTGTTAACGTTGGTTTTTGGTTCTTGACCAAAATTCCTTCGTGACAAATAATTAAAGATCAGACGATTGTGGGACGAACGCGTTATGCGGTAATCTCGTCAGGATGTGTGTATGTATATTGTCAGCCAAGTACAAATTTGACAATTAGCCAAATTAGGAATTACTGTCAAAGACTTCGTGTTAAAATAAATATGTAAGTTTGAAAGAGATGTACAGATTATTGCCAATGATGAAAGTTGATAATAAAACTGCTTGAGTCTGAAAATGTAAGTTTGAAGTTTAAAAGGACATTTATTTAATAGAAAATAACTTCCTAATCGTACTGAGTTTATAATGAAAAGAAAACTGAAGTTTGAAGGTAAAGTTAGGTAAAAATATGACCTAAGTAATACCATTCATGAAAGATAAATGAAAATAAGAACACGAACGAAATATTAAGGAATAATAGAGAAAGAGTAAAGAACTTTGAAGGATAAAACCGATATTATCTTGGGTTGTAATATTGAATTGAATTGAAAATGAGAAGGATGGAGGAAATACTTGAATGTAATCCGTCAATCTCCGAGTGTGATCGAGATATGTAGGATGTGTATCAAGTAACCTCCTCCATTACATTGTGATTACTAGTATTTATAGGCAAATAAAATAACTACCAAGAAATAACTTCATATCTAAAAGATCGCCACATGTCTTTGGCAGCTCTCTTAAGTTTTATACTTAAACTGCTTGTCAAACAACTTTGACAAGCTGCTCAATTTCTTGAACCGCTCCGTGTCAACTTGATTGTCTTCGACTGATGCCTCGGGCCGCTGACGGCTTTATCTTGCTCGATGCCTTGTCGACCTTGAGGACTTAGCCATTTTCACACTTCATGACGTTTGACAACTCTTCTTAACACTTTGTCAAAAACTCGGTTGTCGATTTATCCTTTCACGGCCAATCAAATGCATCATCATCAATAATCGAAATTTCACCCCTAACAGACGCGCCCTAAGTTTTGCTTTTTGGCGGCCTTGTTTATCCGACATGTCAACCGAAGAACTTCTTGTCAAATCCACACTTGTCAATTCTTCTATAATCTTCGAATTCGACATTCTTTTTATATCTTTGACAATCCTCTCCTTAGTCCTTCCGTCGATCCTGTTGGAATTATTTGTCAAGAGTTTGAAATAACACCAGTACAAATTTTTTGGGAATACAAATAAATAAATTATTGATGAAATTATTGATTAGTTGACTTGTAAAATTTTTTACACTAACGGTATATAGCAATTAAACTCTTAATACATATCATCTCTATCATTTTATTTTTAATAAAATTTATACTTTTCAATATATATATAAGCATAAGTATTACCTTTTCAATACAATAAATATGAAGATTAAAACAAAATAAAGTAAATGCAAGCAACAGAACATGAATTCAGTTTTGCATGGCATTTTGAATTCAGGAACCCCGCACTTTTTCAAGTTTCTTTTTTAATATTACACTCATTTGTCGTTTTATGCATGTTGAAGCACTTTAAGCACAGAAGTAACTCCAGAATTCAGAGAGCTCGATGGACAGAAGGCACGCAAATATAGTGTTAAGAGATTAAAATAATTAAATCAAAACAAAACCTGAAAAACCTTAACCCTTTTTACAATCATGCTTGGATAGTTTGATCTGAAATATAAAAGGTGTTAGAATATATAGCCATTGATACAAAAAAATAAATAAATATGGTTGATATAAAGTAAAATTTGGGCAAATTTTTTTTTTACTTTGAAAAACTTCTTCAACCGTGACAACGATAATAGGTATTCCCGTAATGTTCTTTAAGCAATGCTGCATTTGAAATTTTTATTCCTTTGATATAGTTTAATATATTTCCAATTGGATATCAATTTCTCTTCATAAAACTTCTTTCAATACCTTTAATTCCGAAAATAAATTAAGACCACCAATATCAGAATGATCACCGGAACTTAAGAACTAAGAAAGAGAGGAGAAAATTAGAATATTAGATAGTCTAGAAAGTCTTGGATAAATATAGTCAAGGAACAAAAGGTGATTAACACAGTTAATTATTAATGGATCGAATTATTATGAAAATTTGGTTAGAGCTGATAAGAAGATTTTGAAGTTGAAATGAAAGTTAACTAAGTATTTTTGTTTTATAAGCAAATGTTAGTGTTAATGTTAATTAGTATTTTGTTAGTGAGTGAGGTTTGAAACCACCAACCCTCCTTATAGCTTCACTCCTTAGCTCCTTCACCCCAACCACCAGGTCAACCTTATAGTCCCCAAGAGTTGTAAGTTGTTAGTGTTAATGTTAGTATTCTGTTAGTGTTGATTGTAACCGTTTTTTCCTAGATATAGGGATAAAATTTGAGTTTAGTTTGATAAAGAGATAAGATCAAATTCCAATGATAGCAAGGATGAGAAGACTCATGTATTAACGTTATGCAGCAAAACCAGTCGTGAATTTAGGAACATGGTGAAATCGGTGAGCTGAGGGACAAAAGAGTCGAGTTAGCAGGTGTTTTATACAGCAAAACTAGTCGTGAATTTAGGAACATTGTGACACTGGTGAGCTGAGGGAGAAAAGAGCCGAGTTAGTAGGTTGTTTTATGCTATTTTATCAGCCATGACATTGAGTTAGTTGCTGATTTTTATGGGGAAGTAGCCAATAGAAGTAACATTAGGATAATCGTATGTTGGGTCTATAAATATGATTAGACTAGGAACCATTACTAAGAAACATAATCTCTTTCTTAGCGCAATAATTGATTTAAGGGATCATTGTGAACGAATTAGCCGATTGATCATTGATCATATAACACTTATTTCATGACAACTATTATGGTGGAGGCATGGAGCTAGTAATTAAAAAGAGGAATTAAGCAGATTAATGAATTGCATCACTAAAAATCATCTAAGTAATTAAAAAAACATTTAATCTTTTTTTTATATATAAAAAGAAGCCGAAGCAAATTAACGGACTCATTGTGTTGTGGGCTTATGCCTCCTTCTTAATATAAAATAAAATAAAATAAATAAAAGTGTCAATTTTTTTTTGACAGAATAAAAGCGTCAATTTAGATCTGCAAGGAACCTGCTATTAGACGAAAAAAATATTAGCAATTAATTTTTATTTTTTATCTGATAAGATATATATATATATATATATATATATATATATATATATATATTTTGTTTCAAATACTTCCCCAAAAAAAGTTTATTTGAATTAGCGGCATAAACTTTTTCGGTTAAGAATAATTAATATTATAACATTTTATCCCTCAATTTAGTTTGAGCTGAATTTTATTATTCAATTTTAGAAAATGAAATAAAATCTTATATATTTTGATCGTGATAGGAAAATGAAAATTTATGGAAAAGTGTTATATGTAAAATATTTGACATATTATACCTGGGTTATATTTTCAAAAGACCCACCATGATAAAGTCTTAAGTCTAAACACACCTTCAATTTCTCTCCCCATTCTCCTTTCATTCAACAAATTACATCAGAGGAGAATCCATGGAGGAGGGTCTAGATCCTGACGAAGCAAGGCGACAATTTTTAGGTGTTATTGCTAAGGAAGCCGTTCATCACTTGCTGGTCAAGACTCCAAATACTTTTCATTATGATCATGATCAGTATCCAAACTTTGAAGGTGAAGAGCTTAATCACAAAATAAAAACTGGTGTTGCTGATGTACAAAATCTTTTCGAGGTGAGATCACTGAAAGATTATATCCATGGTCCTCCACCACTCGGATTGAAACTCCAGAAGACACCTTCTGCAGTGAAGTTGATAAATGAGGAACTGGATAAACGTTGTGGAACAAAAAAAGAGAGTCAGCCAAAAGCCAACAAGTTCGCGGCTGTGCATTTTCCTGCTTCTTCGCTTAGTATTGGAGATTTCAACGTAAGATGCTCAATAAATATATTCCTGCATGCAAAATATAGAATGAGTTTTTCAAGATTTACCAAAATAAAATAAGAGTTTCAATTCCTAGTATTACAAACGGATAAAGATTACTACTCTCATTTTGGTGTACTACATTTTGTCCCCACCAATAATATTTTATTTGTTATATAAGTTAAAGTTTTATGTAATATTAAAAAGGAGTAAAATATTTGGCAAAATGTCATTGATGGTGATGAGGATATGATACACCAAAATGAAACAGATAATAGCATCCATTACAAATATATATATTATAGAATAAAATTGAATTTCATGCACTTACGTACAGATTGTAGCTACATACCCACTAGATGTGGTGGCCGGGTGTTACTATGCAACGAGAAAGCTTGTATGGGAGATATTAGATAAACGGACTTTGATCATGAATAGAATTGTAGTATCACGGGACAACATTTTGGCCATACAAGCAGATATCGGAGAAAATACGCCTGGAATTCTTGAAATCGAGGTTTATTTTTCTTATTCTCATTAACTAATTTTGAGCTTTTTCCTCTTAATTAATTAATTAGAACAATTGCAGCATTTGGTGTTTATCGTTTCTCTTTTTTCCCCTCAGTTACATAAGGAACCAGTGTTCTATCAAGAGACTGATTCAGAGCCACTAAGTCATAGAGCATGGAAGTTAACTGAAGACTTCACCGGAGGTGAAGCTTCTACATGCCGGTACGCATATGCATTAATTATATTTCTTTTTATTATTTTTGAAAATACGTTAAGCTAGTATGTATGTTGATGGATGGGGATATAGATCTTCTGTCTCATTTTCCTATACCACATCTTGTTACATATATAGTCAATTTTTTTTGACATTACATAAAATTTTAAATGATATATATGACAATATGTACGTTATTAATTGTGACATGGTATCGTACAACAAAATGAGACATGATATCTCCATCTTTATATTCATATATTTGTCTTCGTTTTTTTTTAAATACTGGTTGTACTGAATAGGAGGCACTATCTTGAGTTTCCTCCCGGAGTTCTTAAAGAACATTATGAAAAGATGATACAATATGATGAGCGGTTAAGAGAGTTGAGCCAACGACCTTTTCCAAGTTTGGAATCTCCAAATTTTGGTGCAGATTTATTATATCAAAGGGCCACAGACAACCCTCATTCTCATGCTTATGCTGTACTTGGGTCTAACAACAATCCTGATCGTCATCATCAGCAACCTGCAGCACTTGTGAGTTTCACTCAACAGCCACAACAATTTGTCAGTACAATACCATCATCTCTAGTGTATTCAACTGCACCCACATCTGGTAATAAATTAAATAACACCCTTCTCATTCTTTCATTTTTAGGGAGCTCACAACACTTCCCATGGGGAGAATATTATTAGAACACAATGAAAGTGACGTTTGTATGTGTTTGAAAGACTCTGATTTTGATCAAAAACATGGATGGAAATCTGCTGTTCCTCTTCTTTGTCACGTGGCGGATATCAACTCATCAAGTACATCTGTCGGTCTATCAATGAAAGTGAATCCTGATTTCAACCGTAACTACACAACAAGCACACAAATTGCTGATTTGCCAACAAATACCAGGATAAACTCAATGGAAGCATTTGCTTGCGAGAGGGAACATTATAATTTTTTTAAATAATGGCATTATGAATGACACGGTCCTTTCTCATCAAGGTAGATTCAAGAGACAAGCGCTCCACTTCCCCTCCTCTTCAGCGGCAAATTACCTTTGCCTCACACATTGAATCCAGATGTTACGCCAAATTGCTCCACAAGACACCAGGATCACCATGCTAATTACTAATTACCATAGGTAAAGTTGTAAGTTCCTCTCCTTTCTGTTCTTATTATGTTATGGAAAGCGGAATTTATTTACTACTAAAAGTTGGCTTTATTAACTAAATTATGACTTTCCATCGTATTGTTTCTACACTTACTTTATAATATTGATAAAAAAGGCTTTTGCTTGGAAAACAATAATAAATTATATATAAGGTGTGAAATAAAAAATGGTTAGATGATATTTATTGTTATTACCTAATCTTTTCTTGCATATATGCAGATTTCGATGGATAACTCTAACGGCGAAAAGCATCTTTCGGGTCTCATATTCCGCCGCATTTTCCTTTTCCTTTTATTTTTCTTTCAAATTTTGTTGAATAATGTCTGAATTGGTCCTTGAAAAGAAACTCATACACTTTAAGTCTCCGGGGAAAAAAATAATGTCTGGATTGGTTTCTGGTTAAGTTTGGTAGTTTTGGTTTTTGGTGGCACTTGATTGTTGTAGTTCTATTAGTTTGGTAACAATACGTATTGTTTTTGGTAATTCTAGTTTGATATTTCTATTATGTTAATTCTGTTAGTTATGGTACTTTGGTAACACATGTATTGTTTAGAGATGGCAAAATAGGCTGCCCGACCCGCTACAGGTCGAATCGATCCGAGATCAAGCTTTGTCGAATCGGGCCAGAAAAACCAACTTAAAAAGGTGTCCAAGTTTGGCTCTATGCGAGTTACGAATGCCAACATATTTTTTTTAAAGAAAAATATTTTTTCAACCAATATTTTAGTACATCGGTGGGTGGTAATACTTTAGTGTTGCGCAAATTTACTTCACAAAGTAAAATAATGTTGAAACTTGAATGCAACGTGGTGTGGAGTTTTTTTTTTTTTTTTTGACAAAAGCAATTTCATAACATTTCATTGATAATGATATCTGAAATACAAGTTCGAACATGCTCAACGAAATGGGATTAGGCCAGGAAGTAGCCATCCTAACTATAGAGTGAGCAGCTACATTCAAATTAATAATTAATATAAATAGAGTAATGCTATCAAATATACCCTGTCATAGGTTTCTTTTTTTCTGGCCAATTCCTCATATATATTAAGTATTAACTAGCAGGATGTAGATCCTGTCTCACTTTCTGTCATATTTTCTGTCTTCCACCAATTATAATTTGCTACTTAATAAAATAAAATCACAGCTCATTAATATTTATGCATATTCTAAACTTTTTGATTGGTAAGGAATATCGAGACACCATTCTTTAGAGAGCAGATTTGTATCTTAACTAGCCTATGTCAAAATCAAATCCAAGCCAAAGGCCTTAAATTTCAATAAAAAAAAGTACAATGAACTTTTTATGGACAAATAGAAGCGTGAACAATGTTGATTGCGCGAAGTGGTGAGATGTGAAGGAATGAGGGCTCATTAATTGTTCCTTATTTTGCCAAGAGGGCTCATTAATTGTTCCTTATTAATCTATAAGGATCACATAAACATAATATTTTGATCACCTTACTTTGTCAACACCTTTCTTTATAAGAATACGTAAACAAATTCAATTGAAATTTGGATCCATACAATGACACTATCTTGTGGTCACAAAATATGACTCACCCAAATTCACAATACATATGTTTCAGCAATATTGCGGTCTTTATGCAAGAAACTTCCTTTCAATGGCACTATCTCTTTCATATCTAAATGATGTCTATTTTTTTTTGTCCTTTTCCATATGAACATTTTATGAACCACACCTTCCTGTTCACAAACAACTGAATGAGTTATGGGCACAATCAACAATCAATTGAAAAGCTAAAAAACCAAGAGGGCTCATTAATTGTTCCTTTTAAATCTATAAGGATCACATAGACATAATATTTTGATCACCTTACTTTGCCAACACCTTTCTTTATAAGAATACCAAAACAAATTCAATTGAAATTTGGATCCAATGAATAATATCTCAGTCACTGTCATCATCAATACAACTACATAATTTTATAGAAAACCTTGGAAGCAAAATTGAGCCCTTTCAAGCAAGACTTGAAACCCGAATAAGCTTTTAAAGAGAAGAGTCCAACATATTAGACTCACTTATCAAAGGGTAACAACTCACATCCAAAATTGTTAAGGCTGTAACGGGGGACACTAATTTGATGCCCAAATGACAACTATCAAAACCAAGGTTGTCAGACTCGCGAGTCTAGGTAGACTCGTTTTGGGTACGTAAACTCGACACGTAGACTCGTACGAGTCTACCTATTATAAAAAACAACTATAAATGACATATATATATAACATAAAAGCAACAAAACAGCAACAATATAATCCAAAAACATCTAACATCATCATAATCATAAAAAAGTAACATCATAATCCAAATCCAAACATTAACAAAACATTTAAGTAAATAACAATAATATCAAAAACAGCTCCTAAATATCTAAATCCAATCCTCTAACAACATCATCTCCATTGTCACCACCATCTCCATCACCATCAGAATCATCATAATCAAGTTCTTCCCCAGATGAAACAACTTCTTCCATATTTACATCAAAGTCCAAATCAAGTCTCGGATCATTGATAGGTTGCTCAATATTCTCTTCAATTGCTTCACCAACATTGATAGGTTCCTCAACATTCTCCTCATCAACATTTGGAACATTCCCCTCTTCAGTTATCCATTCATCATCAGAATGAATATCTTCAAAGGGAAGAGCAACAATTTTTCTATTTTTCCTACTCTTTAACTTCAAGTTATACATCACATACACCAAGTCATTCATCTTTTGTTGAAGCAACCTATTTCTTCTCTTAGTGTGAACCTAGAAATAAAACATAAAAATAAAAACTCAATATTTCTAAACAAAGAAAAATTGATAACTACAAACAAAAACATAACTTCACTTACCATTTCAAATGCACTCCAATTACGTTCACACCCAGAAGAGCTACAAGTCAAGCTAAGGACACGAATAGCAAATCTCTTCAGTTCAACTGCTCCATCCCCATAAAAGTCCCACCATTCTGCAGGAAGCATACTTTTCCTACTTTCCTTTGCAGCATCAATACCAAAGAGCCCTCTATAATAATGAAAATCTGCAAGCTGCAACCCAATCTTCTTTCTCTCCTCAGGATCCTTTACCAACTTTCCCATACATGCGTACAACCCAATTTTAACCTCGACATCTTCATGATCGAACTTGGGTTCATAGTGTAATGAGGGATTAAGATAATAAGCAGCTGCATGTAAGGGCCTATGGAGCTGGTTATCCCATCGCTCATCAATAATATTCCTGATGGGTTCATACCTACAAATTCCAAATATCCTATATTAGTAACACAATACAAATAAGCTAATTAATTTTCAAATGAGATAAAGTTAGGAAAGTTTACCATTTTTTAACATCATTGAAGTTTCTTTTAATCTGCTCTTTGGCACAATCCATCCCTTCATATATAAAACCCATGGCGGGTTTTTCATCGTAATCCACCAAATGAAGGACTATAGTGAGAGGGGCAGCTGCCTTGAGGCATACAATTATATTCTTCCAAAACCGAGTATCACAAATCATGTCTTCCACCTTTCTTCCCTCGTAGTTTTGGCAAACTTGCTTGAAGTCGAATCTTCTGAGCTAAACATGCTCAACAATGATGCCTTATGCTCATTAAGACAAGCTAAGGTCAAATAAGCAGTGGCAAATCTAGTCTTGCCTGGCCTAATCAAGTCCCTCCCTTTAGTAAACTTCTTCACCAAGCTAATGAGTTGTGTCCTACAATATATGTAGGTGCATATCTTTCTCCCCTTATATATTGTAACTTGATGCACCTTCGAGATGTTTCTCAAAATCCTCCAACATCAAGTCAATGCAATGGGCGGAACATGGAGTCCAATACAAGTTGGGTCGCTTCAAAGCATCAACATTTCACCGCTGCCTTGAAATTTGCAGCATTGTCGGTCACAACTTAGACCACATTTTCCTCTCCAACTTCTTCTACAACATCATCCAACATCTTAAACACTTTTTCAGCTTGTTTTTGAGATGTCGAAGTGTCCAATGAATACGTAAACACTTGTCCCCTTAGTACTGTTCACCAAGAAGTTACAAATGGAACGCCTCTTCTTGTCATCCACCCATCGGACATGATTGTGCAAACCGGTTCTCTTCCACTCCTCCTTAAACTCTTGAAGCATGTCATCTGTTTGAGCCACGCCTTTTTTCAAAAGCTTTCCTCTGATATCATGGTAAGAAGGAGGTTTGTAGCCCAATCCCAAATCTCCCAATCTTCTCACACATCTTTGCAAACTCCACTTTTTTATAGTATTGAAAGGAATTGCACTTGTATAAAAATACTTGGCTACCCGATCATCAACTTCCTCTTTAAATCCCTTTTCATCATTTGATTAATTGTTGCTTGAATCGACCGTTGACTTTTGCTTTCCCTTTTGCAAAGGAAAAGCCTTTTTGTTGAGAGCTAGCTACTGCAACCTCCTCAAGCACCAAGTATTCTTTTTTTTTCTTTGATGCCTCTTTAGCCTCAAATACAATTCTCATAAACACATGTTTAACTTCATCCGCACCGTAGCACATGGTTCAGAATCTTCTCCACTTCCAAGAAGATGATGCTTGAATCAAAACTCCTCCACTAACAATCTTTGAACAATAATTGCATTTCACTTTTTTTCCATTACCCATAACATCAAGCCCATGTTTCCACCCAGGGTCAGTCCTATTACCAGGTAAATTTTTCCTACCCCTGCCTCTAGAACTCCCGATTCTTTGCTTTGTGTTGTTTTCGACTTGAGACATTGCTTTGTGTTCTTTGTGTTGTTTTTTTCACACAGGGTTGTGAACTTTTGGTTCCGGATTCAAGCAAGTCGAGAGCGAGGCGCGGCAGGGAGAAGGTGCGATGGAGGAGATGAGGCGCGGCAGGGAGGAGGTGCAATGGAGGAGATGAGGCGAGATGGAGGAGATGAGGCGCGGCAGGGATGAGGCGCGATGGAGGAGATGAGGCGCGATGAGGACGTGAACGAAGAAGGGATTTGGAGTCGAGACCGAGAATGAAGCAGAGAGATGAGGGACAAATGTGTTAACCTAAAATGCTATAAAACACACTGTTTTGGGACTTTCATTCAGACTCGCCCAACTCGCTCCAGAATCGCGATTCTATACGATTCTGCACGAGTCCGACCGAGTCCATCCGAGTCACGCGATTCTACCCCCAAAACGAGTCTGACCACGAGTTCACCCGTTTTCCACATGTAGAAACGTGGAATCGTCCGAGTCTACGAGTTGACTCGTGATTCTGACAACCATGATCAAAACTCAACT
The DNA here is from genome assembly GCA_030762895.1 of Sophora flavescens. NCBI lineage: Eukaryota > Viridiplantae > Streptophyta > Magnoliopsida > Fabales > Fabaceae > Sophora > Sophora flavescens. The sequence goes on from CM061062.1 coordinate 88,681,240, forward strand.
AAAGAGCAAAGCATAAAATTTATTGCCATCCTGTGTGATTGCATTGATCAACCCCTAAGATGGGGTCATAGCCATCTGTTGATGATGCCCAGCAGCGTGATCATGAGGGATGTCTTCTTTTTGGTGGCCATGGCTGTTGTGTTGAGGTTCCAAATTGATATATATTTCACCACATAGTCCACCGGGTTGGGGCAATTCATAGGTGTACAAACTAGAGGACCTGTTCCTAGATGAGTCCCAACACCATTGATTGAACCATATCCACCGGACCCAACAACCTCAAAACTTGGCATTTGGTCATGATTTCCAAAACTAGGGAATGCCAAACATAGGGTGAACAACACGTTGTCCACTACCAATATCTGGAGCAGTATCTGAAGGTGAACATTATGACGTCGTATGATCCATATAACCGACCCCACCTAGTGGGGTAAGGCTTGATTGTTGTTGTTGTAGAAAGAGCAAATATCCCAAGTATGTGTATGTCCATATTGGTGTTGCCATTTTTAATTGCCTCTTGTTTATTTGCTTTGCTTGTAATTGTGAGAATGCAAGTGTTTAAATATCAGAGGCCTTGCATGGTTTGTTTGGTTTGAGGACAAGAAAATGGCGTATGAAATTTAAATTTGTGGGAGAGAAATCAGAATTTCGGCATTTAATTAGCTTACATGCTACATGTGTGACTAAAAGGATAAACATATCCAATTCTTCTATCTTTGCAAATAACGAAGTTTGGGTAATAAGTTTTTTTTTCAAGTGTTACATAGATACATATAATTTTTTTACTTTTTGGTTAAAGTAATACTTTGGTCTCTATACGTGACACGAATTCTCGATTTGATCTCTATACATAAAAATTATTAAAATCGTCTCTATACGTATAAAAAGTCTCCATTTAATCCCTGCCGTACAAAATATTAGGGACTGATTTAATAATTTTTGCTCGTATAGGGACCAAACGGGTAATGTATAGGGACCAAATGGAGACATTTTGTACGTATATGAACCATTTTAATAATTTTTATGTATAGAGACCAAATCGAAAGGGATCAAAGTAATTCTTTAACCATTTTTTAATCCCACTACTTTTACTGTATTTATCCCTAAACTCTCTCAACAACAACTATGTGGCTGTTTGTTTTATAGTTGGGAGGCACCAAAACTCTGTTTGGGGTCCCAAACCCAGTTATTCAAAGATAACTTCATGCGTTTGGGTACGAAACTCAGTTGAATATAATTGATTCCTGTTGGGTCAAAACTGAGTTTTGTGGAAGCAAAAATTTCTAGCTTTTCCGTTGAAAATAATTGATTCTAGATGTAGGACTCACAAAATTCTACATATTTACACCTCAAAAGTGATTTTACTTTATCATCCAAACAAAATCAATTCTTCTAAACCTACTTTTAAAATATTGTTACCAAACATAAATCAATTTTTTTAACCTTGATTTTTCAAAATCAATTCTTCCAAAATCAATTTTCCTTTTCCTTTTATTTTTCTTTCAAATTTTGTTGAATAATGTCTGAATTGGTCCTTGAAAAGAAACTCATACACTTTAAGTCTCCGGGGAAAAAAAGAATGTCTAGATTGGTTCTGGTTAAGTTTGGTAGTTCTGGTTTTGGGTGGCACTTGATTGTTCTAGTTCATTAGTTTGGTAACAATACGTAATGTTATTGGTAATTCTGGTTTGATATTTCTATTATGTTAATTCCGTTAGTTATGATACTTTGGTAACACAGGTATTGTTTAGAGATGGCAAAACTAGATGCCCGAACCCGCTACTGAGTCAAATCGATCCGAGATCAAGCTTTGTCGAATCGGGCGGAAAAACCAACTTAAAAAGGTGTCGAAATTTGGCTCTATACGAGTTACGGGCTTGTTAGAGAAGGCCAACATATTTTTTTAAAAGAAAAATATTTTTTCAACCAATATTTTAGTACATCGGTAGGTGGAAATACTTTAGTGTTGCACAAATTTACTTCACAAAGTAAAATAATGTTGAAACTTGAATGCAACGTGGTATGGAGTTTGTTTGTTTGTTTTTTTTTTTTTTGACAAAAGCAATTTCATAACATTTCAGTCATAATGATGCCTAAAATACAAGTTCGAACATGCTCAAAGAAATGGGACTAGGCTAGAAAGTAGCCATCTTAACTATAGAGTGAGCAGCTACATTCAAATTAATAATTAATATAAATAGTTAAATGCTATCAAATATACCCTGGTCATAGGTTTTTTTTTTCCTGGCCAATTCCTCGTATATATTAAGTATTAACTAGCAGGATGTAGATCATCTGTCTCACTTTCCTGTCATATTCTCTGTCACTCACCAATTGTAATTTGCTACTTAATAAAACAAAATCACAACTCATTAATACTTATACACATTCTAAGCTTTTGATTGGTAAGGGATATCGAGACTCATTTTTTGGAGTGCAGATTTGTATCTTAACTACCCTATGTCAAAATCAAATCCAAGCCAAAGGCCTTAAATTTCAATTAAAAAAAAGTACAATCAACTTTTTATAGACCAATGAGCGGGAACAATGTTGATTGCGTGAAGTGGTGAGACGTGAAGGAATGAGGACGTGTAGCAGTATCAGGGTGAAAGTGTGAAACTGATTTCTCTTTCTGACTGCACAGAACCAGGTGTATTAGGATTTAAGGTTCTCTTATTTTTTTTTTTTTATCTTTTTTTATTTTTTTTTCGAGAATAATAGCAAACAAAAAAAAAAATACAGCCTGCTTTGGGTTCGGAGTCCATCGGACCGACCAACAAACCCGAGATTAATTCAGGCTCAAATTTCATAGCTCAAACGCTGTGTTTTATCGGACTTATTCGGGCCGGCCTATCACTTTGTCAGCTTTAATTGTTATATGTTAAAAGTCATCAATTCTAGTTTGGTAATACTGTTTTGGTTTTTGATCTAGACAGTTTATGTTTAAATTTCTTTGGTTATGGTTGTGAAACTGATTTGCAAGTATAAGTTTAGGTGCATTTGGAAGTGGAATTGAATCGGCAAGTGCATACCCTACTTACATCACTACAAGAATACTACTTATTACCGACAAAAAATTTCCCACGGAACCCATGACCGTCGGAAATCTGGAAATTACCGGCGGATTTTTTGCCGTCAGAATGTTGAATATGAAAAGTTACCAAACTTATTGACGGAGAGTCCGTCGAAAACGTTACCGACGACCAAAGTCCGTTGATAAGTTTGGCGGGAAACGAAATATTTTTGGTGCCAGAGGTTTCCGACGGAAAAGCCGTCCGAATTTGGCCGTCATAAATTCAAATGGAAAACGGGATGTGATTTACCGACGGAATTTGTCCGTCGGAGAATTAAAAAAAATCTTACCGACGGAATTTGTCCGTCGGAAATTCAAAAAAACACTTGCCGACGGAATTTGTTCGTTGGAAGTTCAAAAATAACTTACCGGCAGAATTTGTCCGTCGGAAACTAAAAAGGCCATCGAAAATCTTTAGATATTTGTGCTGGCCAAACCCTCTCCCCCACCTTTTCACTTTCCTTTCTTCTCACACAATCACGCTCTCCCTACTCTCTCTCTGCCCACCTCCCTCCACCCAAAGACAGCGGTGACGAACCACCGTCCCCACCACCGCGACAACCACCCCCCACCACCACGTCCAGCCCCACCTTGCGGCGGATCTACAAATGAATAAGCTCAAGCTATTTTTGTTGTCTTCCTCTGTATTTTTGGTGTTCCTTTTCTTCCTTTGCATCTTGTTCAAGAATATTTTACTTGTTTTTCTTCTGTAAACAAAGATATGTAAGAAAGATTGCTGAGGAGGCGTGAAGACTTAGTGGATTCCATTAGTTATTCTTTCTAGTTTGGTTAGTATTTTCTTAAATAAGGAACCGTATGTGGCTAGACACATTTATTTATCGTTGGGTTTGTTAGTAGACGCCCGGTATTGAGACTTGAGGCTTTTGATTTATATTTATATTTATATTTATCTTCATTACATGGATATTTTTTTTATTACCATATTATTTAATATGAGGTATTTTCAGACCTTAAATATTCTTTTTAATTTTTCTTTATGAGATATACGTTTTAATTAAATGTTTTGAAGGATTTTTATTGAAATTGATTTGGGTTACTAATGTAACGAAGGGCGTTACATTTATGGTATCAAAGCAGTTCGATTCTAAATCGGACTGTGGTAGTGGGGCTTTTTCAAAAACAAAACTTCGGCGCATAGGATGCTTGTTAGAGTTATAAATGTTGCATGCTATTCTTTGGGATATTGGACCTGATCAACCTAGTATTTCATTGGTAGTGAGCAGATTTATGGCGATTAATAGGCGAGGGACGAACGTTGCACTTGCACCAGCTTTGGATTGTATAGCCAGAGTTATGCAAGCGCAGGCGGAGACTCTCCGTCAACTGAATGGGAATGGAGGCCAATCACTAATGGAGTGGTGGCAACCTAGGACCCTTAGCACGTGGGACTTTCCGAGTTCAAGAAGAATGACCCGACATCATTCTGAGGTAGCTTAAATCCGAAGGAGGCTGAATTTCTTCAACTCGTACAGGAGAAAAGTTACTCTATTGTTCGATTCGGGAGCAACACGTTCATTCATTTCTTTTAAATGTGCTCAATTCTTAGAGTTACATGTTACTAAACTGTCATATGATTTGTGTGTTTCTACTCCTGCTAAAGATAGATCGATTACTTCTTCTGTCTGCCTGTAATGTCCCTTATTGTTTCAAGACCTGACTTATATTGTTGATTTGATATGTTTACCTATGTGTGGTCTAGATATTATTTTGGTCATGGATTGGTTGTCTCGTAACAATGCTATTGTTGATTGTGCTAGTCGAACTATTTCTTTCATTCCACAGTCCATGTCTGTTGACTCTCCTAGGACAGAACATCTTACCTCTGCTGCCTCATGTCATAAGTGCTTAGTTGAGGGAGCTCAGGGATATATACTTCTCTTTTCTGCTAAGATAGAGGCTGAAAGTGATATAGCGGCGTTGCCTATTGTGTGTGAGTTCCCAGATGTGTTTCCTAAGGATGTCTCTAGTTTACCTCGAGATAGAGAGATTGAGTTTACCATAGATCTAGTACATGGGAGTGGACCTGTATTAGTAGCACCCTATAGGATGACACCTCTAGAGTTGAGTGAGCTCAAGAAACAGATAGAGGATATGTTACAAAAGGGGTCCATTAGGCCTAGTGTGTCACCTTGGAGAGCACCAGTACTACTAGTGAAGGAAAAAGATGGGAGTATGAGGTTGTGTGTTGATTACAGGCAGTTGAATAAGGTAACCATCAAGGAAAAAAAAATATCCCTTGCCTAGGATAGATGACCTCTTAGACCAGTTGGAGGGAGGGTCAGTGTTTTCCAAAATAGATCTAAGATTGGGATACCATCATATTAGAGTTAGAAGTGAGGACATCCCTAAGACAACTTTCAGAACAAGGTATGGGCACTATGAGTATGTAGTGATGCCTTTTGGCGTGAACAACGTCCCAGCCGTTTTCATGGACTACATGAATCGGATCCTTAGGACCTTCTTGGACAGGTTTGTGGTGGTGTTCATAGATGATATTTTAATATACTCTAGGACACCAGAAGAACATGGAGAACACTTAAGGTTGGTGCTACAGATCTTGAGGGACGAGCGTCTTTATGCCAAAACAGAGAAGTGTGAGTTTTGGCTGGAAGAGGTAAAGTTTTTAGGACACACCATCTCAAAGGATGGTGTAGCGATTGATTCCTCTAAAGTCGATGCGGTGTTGGGATGGGAACAACCTAAGACAGTAACCGAAGTAAGAAGTTTCTTAGGCTTAGCTGGTTACTATAGGGAGTTCATAGAGGGATTCTCTAGATTAGCCTTACCTTTGACCCAGTTGACTAGGAAATGGAAACCTTTTGTGTGGGATTAGGAGTGTGAGGACGGGTTCCAAGAGCTTAAGAGGAGATTGGTGTCATCACCAGTCTTAACTATACCGGATCCCTTAGTGAGTTTTGTGGTATACTGCGACACATCTAAGAATGGCTAGGGATGTGTCTTAATGTAGGAGGGCAAGGTGGTAGCATATGCCTCTAGGCAGCTTAGGCCACATGAAGGGAATTACCCTACCCATGACTTAGAGCTAGCAGCCGTGGTTTTTGCCCTTAAGATTTGGAGGCATTACCTTTACGTGGCAAAGTTTGAAGTTTTTAGTGACCATAAAAGCCTAAAATAATTGTCCGACCAAAAGGAGTTGAACATGAGACAACGAAGGTGGATGGAGTTCCTTAAGGACTATGACTTCGAGTTGAAGTACCATCCGGGAAAAACCAATGTGGTGGCAGATGCTTTGAGTAGGAAGTCCCTACACGTGTCGAGCTTGACGGTGCAAGAACTGAACCTCGTGGAAGAGTTTAGGGATATGAATCTGGAGGTGTTGGATGTGTCCTTAGATGTTTTAAGCTTGAAGTTGAATAGGTTGGAAATTAATAGTGACCTTAGAGATGAGGTTAGGAGGGAACAACTTTTAGACCACGAGTTGCAGTCTCGGTTGGGACAAGAGGGTTGTGAGTTGTCTGTTGATGGGCTAGTGAAGTTTAAGAATAGGATCGTTGTTTCTAAGGAGGGGAGCCTTAGAGAGAAGATATTAGAGGAAGCTCATAAGGGGAAGTTTACCGTACATCCTGGAATAACTAAGATGTACCAAGACCTTAAGAGGATGTATTGGTGGTCAAGAATGAAAAAGGATGTGGCTAGCTTCGTAACTAGGTGTTTAGTGTGCCAAAAGGTTAATATAGAACATCGAAACCTTCGGGGTTGTTGCAGTCCTTGGAGATTCCAGAATGGAAGTGGGAGAGAATTCCTATGGACTTTGTGATGGGGTTACCTAAGACACGTTTGGGCTTAGACGCCATTTGGGTGATAGTGGATAGGTTGACCAAGTCTGCCCACTTCTTGCCAATTAAGGCAACCTATAGCTTAGACAAGTTGACATACCTCTATATCAAGGAAATAGTCAAGCTTCATGGGATACCCACATCCATAGTGTCAGATAGAGACCCGAGGTTTACCTCTAGATTTTGGAAAGCTTTTCAGCAAGCCTTTGGGACTAAGTTGAACCTTAGCACGACCTATCGTCCCCAAACGGATGGTCAGTCAGAGCGGACCATTTAGACCCTTGAGGACATGCTTAGGGCGTGTGTCTTTGATGAAGGAGGGAGTTGGGATAGATTCCTATCTCTCATTGAGTTTGCGTATAACCATAGTTATCACGCTAGTATAGGCATGGCACCTTATGAGGCCCTATATGGGAGAAGGTGTAGGTCCCCTTTATGTTGGTGTGAGGTAGGTGAGAAGACCTTGATAGGACCTGAATTTGTCGAGGAAACCTCCGAGAGAATAAAAATGATCAGGGAGAGGATGCGCGCGGTGCAAGGTAGACAAAAGAGCTATGCTGACAAAAGGAGAAAGCCTCTAGAATTCCAGGAAAGTGAGCATGTATTTTTGAGAGTCACTCCTAAGATGGGGGTAGGGAGGTCGATGAAAGTCCGCAAGCTAAATCCTCGTTTCATGGGACCTTTCCAAATCCTTAAAAGAGTCGGGTCTGTTGCTTATCAATTGGCTCTTCCGCCACAGTTGGCAAACCTTCATGATGTTTTCCATGTGTCGCAACTCAAAAATATGTGCCTGATGATTCTCATGTGATAGCTCCTGAGTCTGTACAATTGAAGGATAATTTGATCTATAAGCCAAAGCCTAGTCAAATCCTGGACAAGAGCACTAAGACTCTAAGGAACAAGGCGATTCCATTGGTGAAAGTGTTATGGGACGGATTGACTCCTGAGGAAGCCACTTGGGAGATGGAGGAGGACATCGTGCGTCAACACCCAGATTTTATTATCTAAGGTATGATAACCTTTACGTTTGAATATGTCACATGTTAAAATAAGTGCGTGAGTGTGAGGCGAATTTCGGGGACGAAATTCTCTAAGGAGGGGAGAAAATGTAACATCCTAAAATTCTAATATAATAAATTTGAAAAAAAAGGGATTAAATTATATAACAATAATAATAATGATATAATAAAAATAAAATATAATGAAGAGGTTTAGTGGTGAGAATTTATTAGTATAAAATTTATTAGAATTGGTTAGTGAATACAAAGAAATATTAAATTAAAATAAATATATATAAAAAACAAGAATTAATATATATATATATATATATATGGTACTTGGGCGCAGAGGAAAAACATGGCAGAAATTCTAAACCTAAACCTGCCAATCCTAAGTACGAGGTACTTGTACTCCTCACGCCATTCCCAATTGGGTTTGGGGGCGCGTGACTGGAATTGTTTGCAGCAGAGGGTCAAGAGCAACGGCAGCAGATTCCTTTGCCTTTTCTCTCACAACAACAACAGAGAGGTTAGTAACCGGGAGAAAGAAGGTGGATCGGGAGCGCCTCATACGGTTTAGCATTTTCATCAGTTCCGTTCTTCCTTGTCAGTGCAACCGTAATAACACATATCCAAGAATGCCACCAAACGGGAGAAGAATTTTTAGAGAAGCGCAAATCCTTATCATAAATAAATTTTAGAGCATATTGGAGGTCTTCGAGAGGTGAGTAACAGTACCTTTTAATAACCCTTTCCATGGTACATGTGTTTGTTGAACTGAACGATTTACCTATGATTTTGAGAGATTTTAATTGAATGATGCATGTTATTAATAAACTAAATTTTTTGAAATTAGAAGTTTTGAATTAAAATAAAAATTATTAAATTGGGTATTTATTCTTGTTATTGATGGCATGAAATATATGACTGATATTGGTATTAGTTGAATGACGTGCTTATTGGTGTATGCTATGCCATGTGAGTTTATTTGACATGCATGATGAGATCAAATATTTAATTTTTGGTAAATGAATTGTTACACGTATGAGACATGAAATTGTGCCTTATGATGAATTGTATGATGTTTGCCGCAATACCACCTATGATAGGGGTATCGAAGAGAAATACTGCCTTAATGGGGTATCGAAAGTAACATCGTCATGTTATTGGGTTGTCGAAAATGAGTAATACTACCTAAAAATGAGTATCGAAAGTAACACCGCCACAGGTTGGGGTGTCGAAAAAGGAGAAATACCCCCATGTGCACATGAGAGGTATCGAAATGGAAATGTCCCCGACAGAGGGTGACATCGAAACACTCCTCGTGAGTAGGGGTGGGCAATGGGACGTCATTGTCATGTGATTGGTGAATATATGGCATGCAAGAAGAGGCCAATTTAATTAGGAGGTCTTCGGACCGCTTGGATTAAACTAGAATTTATATCGGTATTTGGAATGTGATGTATTGGGATGAGATTATTATTGATATTAAAAGTATTTTCTTTTATATATATTATTTTGGAAAATTAGCGGGTGCCATGGACAGTTTTTCCGATTCGCGTTACTGAGAACAATGCTATTTTCGAAAATATTTTATAAAACTGTATTGTTGATCACTGGGATTTTATATCTCATTATTAAGTATTGTTTTCAGAGCACGAGGAGGACGTCATTGAAACTGAGGAGGCGTGAAGACTTAGTGGATTCCATTAGTTATTCTTTCTAGTTTGGTTAGTATTTTCTTAAATAAGGAACTGTATGTGGCTAGACACATTTATTTATCGTTGTGTTTGTTAGTAGACGCCCGGTATTGAGACTTGAGGCTTTTGATTTATATTTATATTTATCTTCATTACATGGATAAATTTTTTATTACCATATTATTTAATATGAGGTATTTTCAGACCTTAAATATTCTTTTTAATTTTTATTTATGAGATATACGTTTTAATTAAATGTTTTGAAGGATTTTTATTGAAATTGATTTGGGTTACTAATGTAACGAAGGGCGTTACATTGAAGAAGTATTAGATAGGATTTTGGATTTGGAGCTTTAAGCTTTGCAGTGGAGTGAGGTTGAAGAAGTATTCATTAGGTTATCATATTTGGGATTTAGGGTTTGTAGTGAAATGTGGTTGAAGAAGTTTCGGACACTTCCACCAAAATCATTTTTGCTCAAATGCCTTCTTTGGCTTGTTTATCATAAAAATCAACAAAAAGCAAGTTAGACAAGTGGATTTCGATATTGAGGTTTAGGGTTCAATTGAGAGGTTGAAGATGATGAAATTAATCTTGAACATGACACGTGTAACACCCCCCTTAGGCATTACTACGTAACACATGCGGAAGTAAATTAAAAGATAATTTACTGGTTGATTTCGGAAAATTGTTTTCTTTTAAGTCAAAAAACTGGGGTATAAATTTTTTTCTTTAAGGATAACTCTGAAATCCATCGTTCATACATTCAAAACGTAAAGTCACGTTCGTAACAAAGTTACCATGACATACAACATTTCTCTAGGTTTCCACTTTCGAAAGAAAAGTCAAACTACAGATGGATGTATATAACACTACATTTACCGACCTCTTTAGATATACAACCCCAACTCAGACTCCTAAGCTGGTCATTCTATCAAATATTCATTGGAGAGACCCCCAAATCAGAATACTTTCCCAACCTCTAACACTAGGTCTTTAAGTGACTTAGAAAGACTCCTCTGCAACATCAGTACTAGAGTACCAAGGTACTACAAAGAAAATCCGAAAAGACACGATATATAATCGTAGGAGTGAGACACCGACAAATGGATATATCATACAACAACCATACACATGATACATACAACACCTTGGCATATTAACATTTTAAACATTACTCATAGATAAACAACAACTATTATTTCAGTGGGTCTCATACCCGAATCAATCAATTTTATAAAGATAATGCATGACACTTCTATTATCAGGCTCTAATCTTAATCTCATGAGATACCATCACCATTTTATCATTAAGAAAGAAGGAGTTGATCAGACTCATACGCCACATTTGGCAAGTTGTCTCCGTCATCTCATGTACCCGGATCAATGTTGTAACTCCGGCAAGTGTACCGGGTCGTCGCAAGTAATAAAAATAACACGGTAAGTAATTACCGAGGTCGAACTCAAGGATTGGGTTACCAATTCGACTAATCCGCGGGAAGTCAGATATGTTCGGTCAAGTTACGGAAAAGTGTGGTTGAGAGAGAGAGAATCGGATCGAAATTAAATTAACAAGTCTAATTAAATAATTAACTAAAAATCAGAAAACTAAAATATCCAAGGTCACAAATCCACCTACCCAATATGTACACCCAAGTGATGATGAATTCCTCCCTAGGTTCAATTACAATGTCAACCGGGACCCCTAAATTCTCCTAAATCCACTTCCGTGCTCATTAGAACGTATTCGATGATTTGAGTTAATTACTTGCTAGGTCTCTTAACCCTAATCTCGAAGTCCGTTAGTCGTGTTCCCTATAAGGTCGCACCAATCTCCTACTCACTCGTGCAATATTCGATCGATGATCCTAATTCAAGTTCTAAACGCGAATCGCTGACTAGGCCTCATCGACGTTAACAAGTCAATCACGCAACACGTATGATCAACACAATCAAATCAGAATTAGGAAACAAGAATTGAATTAAAGAAGAAAGACATACATCATATCGGATTTACATCGCCATGGGTGGCTTCATCGTTCCCTCGGACGATGGGATTAGTTCCTCATGCTCATAGACAAGCGATCGGACATAATCTCCATAAGAAAAAGGGAGACGCAGCTCCAAAGAGAAAAGAAACTACCCAAAATGCTACTCTAAACAGTGGAAAACTGGATGCCAACCATCCCCTCAATTCTGATCTGAACAGCCTTTAAATAAGGATTCCTGATCTGCGCTCGCTCGCGAGGCGAGCAGCCCTTCGCGAGGCGAGAATTAAAATTAGCGCGCTTTCAATTTAAACTCTCGCGAGGCGAAGGTATGTTCGCGAGGCGAGTCTTCAATTCTAGGCTGTGACCTTCATCACGGCTGGACCGTGATGGTCTCTGACTTCCAGGGTCTTCAAACTCTCGCGGGGCGAGACATATCTCGCGTGGCGAGACTGAAGTGATGACTTTTGCTGCTTTGCTGACCTTCAGGCTCGCGGGGCGAGTGTCTCCAGACTTGCAATTTCCACTGCTTTTCGACTTTCCTTGACTCCCGGAGCTTCACTTATTTAACCTGAAACAACAAAAGCACCCACAAGCGTAATTCTATTCAAAATAACCTAAAAACTACACAAAATACGCAAAATGAGTCAAAGTCCAACTTAGGAACAAAACAAGGCAAATTTGGACGAAAACGAGAGTGAACTCGAATAAATAGGCACATAAACCCTAGCTCATCTAGTCATAAAACTAGATAAGCCAGAGGCTTATCAAAATACCCCAAACTTAAACCTTGCTTGTCCCCAAGCAAGCTTAAAACTCAAAAATGACTCAAGACTTGGCAAGCCTAAAGGAATCAATCGATTTCGCACAAATTTAATGCAACTTTACAAAACAGTTTTTTTTTCAATGATCTCCCCCCTACATCAATGTAATCCCCACATTCATTTACTTTAAACCATTGAGAACTCATCATTCATTCCGTCATTACTCTAAGTTGAGGATCAGAGTTACACACAAAGGAAGATCACCTATCTCAAACAATTGCCTTCCTCACAAGGGCATTTAAAATTTCACTCATTCGCTCAAGTTTGTCAAGGCTTTCAACTTTTTCACTCAATTTCACTTATCAAGAGCACTTCCCATGAATTTGATTTTCATCTCAAAAATGGTCCCCACGTAAACATGTATGCAACATCAGAAGGTCTTTTAAAGGTTGTAATGGGGCCTGGCTGAGGGTAGGATAGTCAAGGATACTAGGTTTAAGTCCCTAGGAACTAAGAGAGCATGAGCATTAAACACATTTTCCACTCAAATTCCTTTTTTCATTTTTCTTTTCTTATTGTCTCGGGTGACTACAACTTTTTAACTTGCTCATCTTTTGATTTGCCCCTTTTCTTTTGGCCAAATTTTTCTTTTTTTTTCTTTTTTTTTTTCAACCTTTATTTTTCTTTTTCTCACCCCAAAATGTCATACCTCCTTGTAGCCACCCCAAACTTAGTTTCTCACAACCTTTCTCTTGCTCATTTCCATGCTCTCCTAATCCTAAGATTGGGTTAACATGGTTTTTCGGATTTTGGCTCGTAATGTAGGGTCATCAAGAAACAATAGGTCAATTGGGCTCAATTTGGCTAACTAGGGAACATGCATTAGGGATGGTTCATTTTAGGCCAAATGGTTTTTTCAAAGAAAATTGCCTAAATCATTTGATGCAACACATAATCATGCAAACCATAAAGAGATTCAAGCAAACTCGGGAAAGTGCAACTTAACAGTGATTCACACATTCAAAAACAGAGTTGGAGGCTCAAATTCCTCACCTGGACATTTTGCATATTGTTTGACCGAGATACGATTCCTAGTGTGTGCACCCCCCTCACCCCAAACTTATCATAAATCAAGTAATCACAATAAAATTCTCAAGGTTCAATTTTCAATTTTTAAGTGGGGATCAACTTTTCTAATTTCAGAACTTAGGGTAAATCATCAATGTTCAAATAATTCATGCAATCAATCCATGCTAAATTCAATTAACATCCAACAAGCTTGCCGACACGACATTCATACAACAACTCTTGATCTTCTCAAATTATTCAAGAGCGACAACAAAAACAAAAGCACAAACAAAACAAAACAGAAGTTAGGAAAGGAGAGGGATACCTAGCTTGGGTTGCCTCCCAAGAAGCGCTTGTTTAACGTCCCGAGCCTCGACTTATTACGAAGCATCCACTGGATCCCATAGTCCGTGGGTACAGAGGCCAAGAGATGCTCATCATATCAAATCCTCCACCCGGATCAAATGGTAATTGGAGTGGAGATCGTAGCATCAATATGACCTTATCATCCACTCCACCCAGCCAGTGTGTGAAAACTCCATTGACCTCTTCAATTATGCACTCACTTCCTCTCGGGTCAAATGGTGTTTTCACGAGGAAGTGTGCTAGACAAGTGGGAGGGTCTAATTTACCGGTGTCCACACATGCATGCAAGCCAACATATTTATTTAACGCATCCAAATCAGGTAGCTTGGCAAGCATGGTGGAAGCCTCCGCCACTTTATCTTCATCTTGATCTCTACCCCCTTGCTCCAGTGCCTTGTCCTTTGCCAACTCCTCTTCCTCTGGTTGTTCTTCCTCGTCATGTGGTTGTTCCGGGGCCATGTCACTTGCCAATTCCCTTTCCTCCTGTTGTTCTTCCTCAACATGTGGTAGTTCTTTCTCAACTTCCTGAGAACTAGTTACATCCCAGTCATATCCCAACACCCCACTGCTTCTAGTTATTGTGGCATTGCATTGGTTCTTAGGGTCGTTCTCGGTATCAACTGGGAGAGTCTCTGGGGGACACTCATTTAGTTGTTTGGTGAGATGGGCAATCTGCATCTCTAGATTCTGAAGTGTCACCCCTGCCAACTTATCAATTGTCGCATTCATCTTCTCAAAAGATGTGGTCAGAATGTGATTGACAACTTCTCAAGAGCCAACTCCCAAGGTTGTGGTTGCCAATTCTGTTGAGGTTGTTGTTGCCAGGCTAGACCATCGTCAACATTACTCCAAGCGACATCCGGATGGTCTCTACTCATATCACCCCAATACTGATTCTGACTCTGATAGTTGTTACGGGGCTATTGTCATTATGCCATGGTTCCACATATACAAGAGGGAAGTAGAACGGACAACTCCAAGTGTCATGGTTCCCATCACAATATTCGCAACCCGGAAACATTCCTTCATGTACCTCGCATACAAAACAAGGCAAGACCAAGTGGAATCAAAGAAGTAGAGAGATAGTAGAAAATAAAAAGAGAATAATAAAAATAAAAATAAAAAATAAGAACAAAAAATAACTTAACCAAATAATCAAACTCCCCTAAAATCAGAAAAATTGGTTGTGCCAATCCCCGGCACCGGCGCCAAAAACTTGTTGTAACTCCGGCAAGTGTACCGGGTCGTCGCAAGTAATAAAAATAACACGGTAAGTAATTACCGAGGTCGAACTCAAGGATTGGGTTACCAATTCGACTAATCCGCGGGAAGTCAGATATGTTCGGTCAAGTTACGGAAAAGTGTGGTTGAGAGAGAGAGAATCGGATCGAAATTAAATTAACAAGTCTAATTAAATAATTAACTAAAAATCAGAAAACTAAAATATCCAAGGTCACAAATCCACCTACCCAATATGTACACCCAAGTGATGATGAATTCCTCCCTAGGTTCAATTACAATGTCAACCGGGACCCCTAAATTCTCCTAAATCCACTTCCGTGCTCATTAGAACGTATTCGATGATTTGAGTTAATTACTTGCTAGGTCTCTTAACCCTAATCTCGAATTCTGTTAATTCGTGTTCCCTATAAGGTCGCACCAATCTCCTACTCACTCTCGTGCAATATTCGATCGATGATCCTAATTCAAGTTCTAAACGCGAATCGCTGACTAGGCCTCATCGACGTTAACAAGTCAATCACGCAACACGTATGATCAACACAATCAAATCAGAATTAGGAAACAAGAATTGAATTAAAGGAGAAAGACATACATCATATCGGATTTACATCGCCATGGGTGGCTTCATCGTTCCCTCGGACGATGGGATTAGTTCCTCATGCTCATAGACAAGCGATCGGACATAATCTCCATAAGAAAAAGGGAGACGCAGCTCCAAAGAGAAAAGAAACTGCCCTAAACGCTACTCTAAACAGTGGAAAACTGGATGCCAACCATCCCCTCAATTCTGATCTGAACAGCCTTTAAATAAGGATTCCTGATCTGCGCTCGCTCGCGAGGCGAGCAGCCCTTCGCGAGGCGAGAATTAAAATTAGCGCGCTTTCAATTTAAACTCTCGCGAGGCGAAGGTATGTTCGCGAGGCGAGTCTTCAATTCTAGGCTGTGACCTTCATCACGGCTGGACCGTGATGGTCTCTGACTTCCAGGGTCTTCAAACTCTCGCGGGACGAGACATATCTCGCGTGGCGAGACTGAAGTGATGACTTTTGCTGCTTTGCTGACCTTCAGGCTCGCGGGGCGAGTGTCTCCAGACTTGCAATTTCCACTGCTTTTCGACTTTCCTTGACTCCCGGAGCTTCACTTATTTAACCTGAAACAACAAAAGCACCCACAAGCGTAATTCTATTCAAAATAACCTAAAAACTACACAAAATACGCAAAATGAGTCAAAGTCCAACTTAGGAACAAAACAAGGCAAATTTGGGCGAAAACGAGAGTGAACTCGAATAAATAGGCACATAAACCCTAGCTCATCTAGTCATAAAACTAGATAAGCCAGAGGCTTATCAAAATACCCCAAACTTAAACCTTGCTTGTCCCCAAGCAAGCTTAAAACTCAAAAACGACTCAAGACTTGGCAAGCCTAAAGGAATCAATCGATTTCGCACAAATTTAATGCAACTTTACAAAACAGTTTTTTTTTTCAATGATCTCCCCCCTACATCAATGTAATCCCCACATTCATTTACCTTAAACCATTGAGAACTCATCATTCATTCTGTCATTACTCTAAGTTGAGGATCAGAGTTACACACAAAGGAAGATCACCTATCTCAAACAATTGCCTTCCTCACAAGGGCATTTAAAATTTCACTCATTCGCTCAAGTTTGTCAAGGCTTTCAACTTTTTCACTCAATTTCACTTATCAAGAGCACTTCCCATGAATTTGATTTTCATCTCAAAAATGGTCCCCACGTAAACATGTATGCAACATCAGAAGGTCTTTTAAAGGTTGTAATGGGGCCTGGCTGAGGGTAGGATAGTCAAGGATACTAGGTTTAAGTCCCTAGGAACTAAGAGAGCATGAGCATTAAACACATTTTCCACTCAAATTCCTTTTTTCATTTTTCTTTTCTTTTTGTCTCGGGTGACTACAACTTTTTTCCTTGCTCATCTTTTGATTTGCCCCTTTTCTTTTGGCCAAATTTTTCTTTTTTTCTTTTTTTTTTTTTCAACCTTTATTTTTCTTTTTCTCACCCCAAAATGTCATACCTCCTTGTAGCCACCCCAAACTTAGTTTCTCACAACCTTTCTCTTGCTCATTTCCATGCTCTCCTAATCCTAAGATTGGGTTAACATGGTTTTTCGGATTTTGGCTCGTAATGTAGGGTCATCAAGAAACAATAGGTCAATTGGGCTCAATTTGGCTAACTAGGGAACATGCATTAGGGATGGTTCATTTTAGGCCAAATGGTTTTTTCAAAGAAAATTGCCTAAATCATTTGATGCAACACATAATCATGCAAACCATAAAGAGATTCAAGCAAACTCGGGAAAGTGCAACTTAACAGTGATTCACACATTCAAAAACAGAGTTGGAGGCTCAAATTCCTCACCTGGACATTTTGCATATTGTTTGACCGAGATACGATTCCTAGTGTGTGCACCCCCCTCACTCCAAACTTATCATAAATCAAGTAATCACAATAAAATTCTCAAGGTTCAATTTTCAATTTTTAAGTGGGGATCAACTTTTCTAATTTCAGAACTTAGGGTAAATCATCAATGTTCAAATAATTCATGCAATCAATCCATGCTAAATTCAATTAACATCCAACAAGCTTGCCGACACGACATTCATACAACAACTCTTGATCTTCTCAAATTATTCAAGAGCGACAACAAAAACAAAAGCACAAACAAAACAAAACAGAAGTTAGGAAAGGAGAGGGATACCTAGCTTGGGTTGCCTCCCAAGAAGCGCTTGTTTAACGTCCCGAGCCTGACTTATTACGAAGCATCCACCTGGATCCCATAGTCTGTGGTACAGAGGCCAAGAGATGCTCATCATATCAAATCCTCCACCCGGATCAAATGGTAATTGGAGTGGAGATCGTAGCATCAATATGACCTTATCATCCACTCCACCCAGCCAGTGTGTGAAAACTCCATTGACCTCTTCAATTATGCACTCACTTCCTCTCGGGTCAAATGGTGTTTTCACGAGGAAGTGTGCTAGACAAGTGGGAGGGTCTAATTCTACGCGTGTCCACACATGCATGCAAGCCAACATATTTATTTAACGCATCCAAATCAGGTTGCTTGGCAAGCATGGTGGAAGCCTCCGCCACTTTATCTTCATCTTGATCTCTACCCCCTTGCTCCAGTGCCTTGTCCTTTGCCAACTCCTCTTCCTCTGGTTGTTCTTCCTCGTCATGTGGTTGTTCCGGGGCCATGTCACTTGCCAATTCCCTTTCCTCCTGTTGTTCTTCCTCAACATGTGGTAGTTCTTTCTCAACTTCCTGAGAACTAGTTACATCCCAGTCATATCCCAACACCCCACTGCTTCTAGTTATTGTGGCATTGCATTGGTTCTTAGGGTCGTTCTCGGTATCAACTGGGAGAGTCTCCTGGGGACACTCATTTAGTTGTTTGGTGAGATGGGCAATCTGCATCTCTAGATTCTCAAGTGTCACCCCGCCAACTTATCAATTGTCGCATTCATCTTCTCAAAAGATGTGGTTGTAATATGATTGACAACTTCTCAAGAGCCAACTCCCAAGGTTGTGGTTGCCAATTCTGTTGAGGTTGTTGTTGCCGAGGCTAGACCATCGTCAACATTACTCCAAGCGACATCCGGATGGTCTCTACTCATATCACCCCAATACCGATTCTCGACTCGATAGTTGTTGTTCGGGGCACGCTTGTCATTATGCCATGGTTCCACATATACATGAGGGAAGTATAACGGACAACTCCAAGTGTCATGGTTCCCATCACAATATTCGCAACCGGAAGCATTCCTTCATGTACCTCGCATACAAAACAAGGCAAGACCAAGTGGAATCAAAGAAGTGAGAGATAGTAGAAAATAAAAAGAGAATAATAAAAATAAAAATAAAAAATAAGAACAAAAAATAACTTAACCAAATAATCAAACTCCCCTAAAATCAGAAAAATTGGTTGTGCCAATCCCCGGCAACGGCGCCAAAAACTTGTTGTAACTCCGGCAAGTGTACCGGGTCGTCGCAAGTAATAAAAATAACACGGTAAGTAATTACCGAGGTCGAACTCAAGGATTGGGTTACCAATTCGACTAATCCGCGGGAAGTCAGATATGTTCGGTCAAGTTACGGAAAAGTGTGGTTGAGAGAGAGAGAATCGGATCGAAATTAAATTAACAAGTCTAATTAAATAATTAACTAAAAATCAGAAAACTAAAATATCCAAGGTCACAAATCCACCTACCCAATATGTACACCCAAGTGATGATGAATTCCTCCCTAGGTTCAATTACAATGTCAACCGGGACCCCTAAATTCTCCTAAATCCACTTCCGTGCTCATTAGAACGTATTCGATGATTTGAGTTAATTACTTGCTAGGTCTCTTAACCCTAATCTCGAATTCTGTTAATTCGTGTTCCCTATAAGGTCGCACCAATCTCCTACTTACTCTCGTGCAATATTCGATCGATGATCCTAATTCAAGTTCTAAACGCGAATCGCTGACTAGGCCTCATCGACGTTAACAAGTCAATCACGCAACACGTATGATCAACACAATCAAATCAGAATTAGGAAACAAGAATTGAATTAAAGGAGAAAGACATACATCATATCGGATTTACATCGCCATGGGTGGCTTCATCGTTCCCTCGGACGATGGGATTAGTTCCTCATGCTCATAGACAAGCGATCGGACATAATCTCCATAAGAAAAAGGGAGACGCAACTCCAAAGAGAAAAGAAACTACCCTAAATGCTACTCTAAACAGTGGAAAACTGGATGCCAACCATCCCCTCAATTCTGATCTGAACAGCCTTTAAATAAGGATTCCTGATCTGCGCTCGCTCGCGAGGCGAGCAGCCCTTCGCGAGGCGAGAATTAAAATTAGCGCGCTTTCAATTTAAACTCTCGCGAGGCGAAGGTATGTTCGCGAGGCGAGTCTTCAATTCTAGGCTGTGACCTTCATCACGGCTGGACCGTGATGGTCTCTGACTTCCAGGGTCTTCAAACTCTCGCGGGGCGAGACATATCTCGCGTGGCGAGACTGAAGTGATGACTTTTGCTGCTTTGTCGACCTTTGAGGCTCGCGGGCGAGCATACACTCCTGGGCGAGTGTCTCCAGCACTTGCAATTTCCATCGCTTTTCGACTTTCCTTGACTCCAGGAGCTTCACTTATTTAACCTGAAACAAAGAAAAGCACCCACAAGCGTAATTCTATTCAAAATAACCTAAAAACTACACAAAATACGCAAAATGAGTCAAAGTCCAACTTAGGAACAAAACAAGGCAAATTTGGCGAAAACGAGAGTGAACTCGAATAAATAGGCACATAAACCCTAGCTCATCTAGTCATAAAACTAGATAAGCCAGAGGCTTATCAATCAACACCATCACGAATCCCTTATAACGGTCATTCGGATGTATACATCATCAAATACCACATCTTAAGTGGGTATTAGGTAACTCAAGCACGTCTGCCAAGGGGAAATGTATATGAATAAAAGACTTTTCATTATCGAGACTTTTCTTTGTGTTCACTCTTTTCTGTTGTCGAAGCCCAAGGTTAACGACTATTCACAATTTTCATCACTTGAAAATCAATAACACAGGACGTGCAGTCCGAGTGCTCAATCACAACACCTTAGACCGATGCACCAGTCAAGACTTGTGGTCATATAAAACAAAATTCGCCTTTAATAACATTTATCACAACGTGATTAGGACACACAGTCCACAACAACGTAATTAGGACACACAGTCCACAGCAACGTGACACGGATCAAAGATCTACGTGTAATTTACAGAACACTAGTATTCCGACGTCTCGTATACTAGATTTGATTTCACCTGTTTTTACTTTTCGTTCAGTGAAAATCAAAAGGCAAAACAAAGCCTCGGTCACTTATCCAAGTAACCGGAACGTTTCTAAATCATTTAGGAGAAAATCTTTTCCTTTACAAAGTCTTTTATAAAAGATTTGGAAATTCGTTTGATTTTGAAATCCTTGATGGAATAAAGTCAAATATTTTCAAAGGGGTTTTTCCTTCATGAAACACATAGTTCGAAAAAAGGTTTTCTCTCGTACAAACTTTGGATCATAAAAAGGTAGTTGTGATTGACTTAAAAACACTTTAACGTTTCTTTTCAAAATAAGAATCTCATTTTCTTGAAGTAAGCGTTTTAAACAAGGAACTTTCATAATGAGACCAATACTTTCAAAGTTCTATTCAAGGCTTATTAATTAAGGCTTTTAATCCTTTATAATCATTGTGCACAGACTCAAGTCCGACTTCTCAAACTTCAATCAACAGTAATATATTCTCAATAATACTATCATAGTCAACGACAGTTCATCACATATATATAATTCATAACACTTTAAAGCAAGTAATGTTCAACTTCAAGTAATAACCACAATAGTTCAAGTAAACAAGTTATTCAAGTATTGGCTCAATATCACAATAATATTCAATCACTCAAGTAAACACATACACACATGCATATAGTCATTGAATATCCCTAGGCAATCCCCTCTTACCTTCCGTGAAGGTAAGGAGATTAGATGCTTGGAGAGGTATACCACGAACGTCCTTGTTTCCCCCGTGATGGAAGTCTAAGGTGATGAACACAAAATCACAAGTTAAAATCAAAATAAGAACACTAAACCACAAGGTATAGGTTCGGCCAAGACTAGTTCTTAGGGTTAGAGAATCCCGAAAATTACACAACTCATGGATTTATAATCCTTAAGTGTTAGGAGTTCATAAACAATGATCATTTAACAAAGTTAAATTAAAATCCCACTAAGTTATAAACTTAGGGTATTCGGCCAAGGCTAGTAAAATAGGTTAGCATTCACTAAACTTCCCAATCTCTTAGGTTTAGCATCCATATGTATTAAGGAGCTCAAAACCATGATCATTTTGGAAAAATAAGAACAAAGTATCCTAGGTCCATAACCTTCTAGGTTCGGCCTTCATAGGACTTATAGGCTAGAAATCTTTAAACTTTCTAATCTCTTAGACTTAGCATCCAAATATCTTATGGAGCTCAAGTCCATGATCATATTGGAAAACAATGGAAACTTTAAACATTCCAATCTCTTAGACTCATCCAAATATCTTATGGAGCTCAAGTCCATGATCATCTTGGAAAAATGAAAGTAATACATACTAGCTTTAATAACATAGAATATACAAGTTAGAAATCCTTAAACTTTCCAATCTCTTAGACTTAGAATCCAAATATCTTATGGAGCTCAAGTCCATGATCATATTGGAAAAATGAAAGTAATACATACTAGCTTTAATAACATAGAATAAACAAGTTAGAAATCCTTAAACTTTCCAATCTCTTAGACTTAGCATCCAAATATCTTATGGAGCTCAAGTCCATGATCATTTTGGAAAAATAAAAACTCAAACATCCTAGCACCTAAACTCTAAGTTTCGGCCATCATAGGAAGATGAGGAAAATATTCTTTGTTTAACAATAACTCTTAGGTTTAGAATCACAAGGTATTAAGAGTTATAAATCCATGATCAATACTTGGAAAGTTGAAACATAGTATCCTCGGCCTACTTATTCATATTTTTCGCCATCATAAGAACAAACTATCAAAACTTTCAAGATTTATAGATTCAAGATCAAGGGATAGTTAGAAACTCAAACACATGATCATATTCCAAAAGTTGAAACAAAAACTTCCTAGGTCACAAATGCAAGCATTCGGCCTTCATTGGAAGAGATGGATAGAGATTTTTGTTTTACACAACCTCTTAGTATGTGAAAATATAAGTTAAAGACTATATAAAGTGGTTTCAACTCAAAAGGAGTTTTCTACCATTTTAGATAGATTTTAGAAGTTTAATGCATATAAAGAACACATAAAGTAAACTAAGAAATAAAAGATGAAACTTGCAAAATGATTTATATGAGAGCATTACCCTTAGTATAAGGAAGAACTTTAATGAAGAACTTAAGTAGAAAAGATGAATAAAAACTAAAGCTTTAAGAGCTTGAACTTTTAGAAGAAAGAAGAAGATGAAGGTTTAATGGAGTTTTGAAGGAGGAAGATGATGAAGTGAAAATGAAAGGGGTATATATAGAGTGGGGAGAGAGTGACACGAAATTGAGGAGAGAGGAATGAGCTTGGAGAGCAAGTTTTGACCTTGTGCCTTGTTTGGTTGAAGAGGAAAGAGAAAAATAGGTTTTTAGAATATAATATGATATATTTCAAAAAGTGTCATCATAACCACTTTTTAGGAGGTAGCTTAGGCCATACCTCTAGCTTAGGCCATTCTTAGTCAACGAACTAGGGAAGAACTTCATCTTTAATCCCTCCTCTAAAGCCAAATCTCCCAACTCGATTGTATATCGGGCAATGTGCTCGACTGCCGATTCTCCACTTTCTCCTGAAAACTTTGACAGTTTGGGTATTTTGTATCCTCAAGGCATTTCTGCCTGTTGGGCCCAGTCAGGAAATGCAGACGTAAAGAATGGTTGATTGGCATAACCAATGTTAAAACCAAATCTATTTAATGCCTGCTCGACAACTTGGTTAACATTTTGGTTTAGAGCATTCTGACGAAGCGCTCCAAGAGCACCCTGGTTTATGACAAAGTCCTCGTCTTCTTCTGGTTGTAAAATATGTATATTTCCACGTCTCAAAGGAATCCGACGATTGGGCTGTGGCCGCTCGTCATCTTGCTCAGATTCGTCAAGTTGTATAACTTGTGGTTGATTATACCTATTGATATTTCTATTGAGATTTCTATTAGTATTTTGGTTATCATCTGGGGCTACAACGCCCAAGGCTCTATTTAACCTAAGTATCTCATTTGCCAATGTCAAGCATGCATTATTCGTGTTTTCCATTAATGGCGTAATCACTGTACTCATTTGTTGAGTAAATGTATTCACCATGTCATGGTTACTAGAGTCAATTTGTTGTCGGTCATTGGCTAATGTAGCCTCTGACAGACCAACAATATTCTATGGGGGATGTCTTAGTGGGGATACAGGCGGCCTTACTACTGGTTGCTCTTGTCGAGAATGGGTTACTACCATTGACCCTGTTATCCCATTCGCATGACTGGGAATTTTCCCCCACAGTTGATGGCCCCGCCGCGCCGCACGCATGGGCGGCCATCGTCATTCCATTTGGATATGGTATATATGCAAATGGGGTATTTGGATTGACGGCTGTCGAACCATAAGGCATCCCATACAAAGGTTGTGACAGAGGTTGCGTTGTCCCTCTTGGGTTTGAATTCACAACACTTCGTGGAGACAATCCGGTAGTTGGTGGATTTATTTGTTGTAAGACTGGGGAAGTTGGTGACGGGAGTGTTCCTTGGCCAACTTCGTCAAATCTATTGACAACTTGAGCGTAAGAAACGCCTCTTCTTGCACCTACACTATTAGTGCTATTGATCCCTGCATTAGTAGCGTTAGCCCTGGTTGCAGGAATATTGTCAACAGGTGCAATAGCATCCATAGTTGACGCAGCGGCGTTAGTACCTACTATGCCTGCATCACTTGCACTACTCATATTCACAGAGTTTTGGGAAATAGATGATGTTTGAACCACCTTACCACTCCATAGACGCATACAATAGATTTGTATGTCAAATTCGTGACACTTGCATCGAGTTACTCTAAACTCGTCCCACCTGGTGTGCCAATTTGTTAACGTTGGTTTTTGGTTCTTGACCAAAATTCCTTCGTGACAAATAATTAAAGATCAGACGAGTGTGGGACGAACGAGTTATGCGGTAATCTCGTCAGGATGTGTGTATGTATATTGTCAGCCAAGTACAAATTTGACAATTAGCCAAATTAGGAATTACTGGCAAAGACTTTGTGTTGAAACAAATATGTAAGTTTGAAAGAGATGTACAGAGTATTGCCTATGATGAAAGTTGATAATAAAACTGCTTGAGTCTGAAAATGTAAGTTTGAAGTTTAAAAGGACATTTATTTATTAGAAAATAACTTCCTAATCGTACTGAGTTTATAATGAAAAGAAAACTGAAGTTTGAAGGTAAAGTTAGGTAAAAATAGGACCTAAGTAATACCATTCACAAAAGATAAATGAAAATAAGAACACAAACGAAATATTAAGGAATAATGGAGAAAGAGTAAAGAACTTTGAAGGATAAAACCAGTATTATACTGGGTTGTAATATTGAATTGAATTGAAAATGAGAAGGATGGAGGAAATACTTGAATGTAATCCGTCAATCTGCTGTGTGATCGAGATATGTAGGATGTGTATCAAGTAACCTCCTCCATTACATTGTGATTACTAGTATTTATAGGCAAATAAAATAACTACCTAGAAATAACTCCATATCTAAAAGAGTGTCACTTGTCTTTGGCAGCTCTCTTAAGTTTTATACTCAAACTGCTTGTCAAACAACTCTGACAACTACTCAATTTCTTGAACCGCTCCGTGTCAACTTGATTGTCTTCGACGGTCTGGCTGCTTGACGGCTTTATCTTGCTGATGCCTTGTTAGCCTTGAGGACTTAGCCATTTTCACACTTCTGTACGTTTGACAACTCTTCTTAACACTTTGTCAAAAACTGGGTTGTCGATTTATCCTTTCTGTCGGCCAATCAAATGCATCTGTCAATAATCAGAAATTTCACCCCTAACAGACGCGCCCTAAGTTTTGCTTTTCAGCGGCCTTGTTTATCTGACATGTCAACCGAAGAACTTCTTGTCAATTCCACACTTGTCAATTCTTTTATAATCTTCTGAATTCGACATTCTTTTTTATATCTTTGACAATCCTCTCCTTAGTTCTTCCGTCAGACTGTCGGAATTATTTCTGTCAAGAGTTTGAAATAACACCAGTACAAAAATTTTTTGGAATACAAATAAATAAATTATTGATGAAATTATTGATTAGTTGACTGTGTAAATTTTTTTACACTAACGGTATATAGCAATTAAACTCTTAATACATGTCATCTCTATCATTTTCTTTTTAATAAAGTTTATACTTTTCAATATATATAAGCATAAGTATTACCTTTTCAATACAATAAATATGAAGATTAAAACAAAATAAAGTAAATGCAAGCAACAGAACATGAATTCAGTTTTGCATGGCATTTTGAATTCAGGAACCCCGCACTTTTTCAAGTTTCTTTTTTAATATTACACTCATTTGTCGTTTTATGCATGTTGAAGCACTTTAAGCACAGAAGTAACTCCAGAATTCGTAAAGCTCGATGGACAGAAGGCACGCAAATATAGTGTTCAGAGATTAAAATAATTAAATCAAAACAAAACCTGAAAAACCTTAACCATTTTTACAATCATGCTTGGATAGTTTGATCTGAAATATAAAAGGTGTTAGAATATATAGCCATTGATACAAAAAAATAAATAAATATGGTTGATATAAAGTAAAATTTGGCCAATTTTTTATTTTACTTTGAAAAACTTCTTCAACCGTGACAACGATAATAGGTATTCCCGTAATGTTCTATAAGCAATGCATGCATTTGAAATTTTTATTCCTTTGATATAGTTTAATATATTTCCAATTGGATATCAATTTCTCTTCTTAAAACTTCTTTCAATACCTTTAGTTCCGAAAATAAATTAAGACCACCAATATCAGAATGATCACCGGAACTTAAGAACTAAGAAAGAGAGGAGAAAATTAGAATATTAGATAGTCTAGAAAGTCTTGGATAAATATAGTCAAGGAACAAAAGGTGATTAACACATTTATTAATGGATCGAATTATTATGAAAATTTGGTTAGAGCTGATAAGAAGATTTTGAACGTTGAAATGAAAGTTAACTAAGTATTTTTGTTTTATAAGCAAATGTTAGTGTTAATGTTGATTAATATTTTGTTAGTGAGTGAGGTTTGAAACCACCAACCCTCCTTATAGCTTCACTCCTTAGCTCCTTCACCCCAACCACCAAGCCAACCTTATAGCCCCCAAAAGTTGTAAGTTGTTAGTGTTAATGTTAGTATTCTGTTAGTGTTGATTGTAACCGTTTTTTCCTAGATATGGGGATAAAATTTGAGTTTAGTTTGATAAAGAGATAAGATCAAATTCCAATGATAGCAAGGATGAGAAGACTCATGTATTAACGTTATGCAGCAAAACCAGTCGTGAATTTAGGAACATGGTGAAAACAGGTGAGCTGAGGGACAAAAGATCTAGAGTCGAGTTAGCAGGTGTTTTATACAGCAAAACTAGTGGTGAATTTAGGAACATTGTGACACTGGTGAGCTGAGGGAGAAAAGAGCCGAGTTAGTAGGTTGTTTTATGCTATTTTATCAGCCATGACATTGAGTTAGTTGCTGATTTTTATGGGGAAGTAGCCAGTAGAAGTAACATTAGGATAATCATATGTTGGGTCTATAAATATGATTAGACTAGGAACCATTACTAAGAAACATAATCTCTTTCTTAGCGCAATAATTGATTTAAGGGATCATTGTGAACGAGTTAGCCGATTGATCATTGATCATATAGCACTTATTAATTTCCTAACAACAATTATGGTGGAGGCATGGAGCTAGTAATTAAAAAGAGGAATTAAGCAGATTAATGAATTGCATCACTAAAAATCATCTAAGTAATTAAAAAAACATTTAATCTTTTTTTTTTATATATAAAAAGAAGCCGAAGCAAATTAACGGACTCATTGTGTTGTGGGCTTATGCCTCCTTCTTAATATTAAATAAAATAAAATAAATAAAAGTGTCATTTTTTTTTTGACAGAATAAAAGCGTCAATTTAGATCGGTAAGGAACCTGCTATTAGAAGAAAAAAATATTAGCAATTAATTTTTATTTTTTATCTGATAAGATATATATATATATATATATATATATATATATATATATATATATATATATATATATATTTGTTTCAAATACTTCCCCAAAAAAAGTTTATTTGAATTAGCGGCATAAACTTTTTCGGTGAAGAATAATTAATATTATAACATTTTATCTCTCAATTTAGTTTGAGCTGAATTTTATTATTCAATTTTAGAAAATGAAATAAAATCTTATATATTTTGATCGTGATAGGAAAATGAAAATTTATGGAAAAGTGTTATATGTAAAATATTTGACATATTATACCTGGGTTATATTTTCAAAAGAAATATTATAATTAAATGATTATCATTATATTCCGTTTGCTTTATCTACTTATATAGATATGATTATTTGTTACTTCGATAAGCATACATATATCTACAGAGTCTGTTAGTTATTTGGATTTTGAAGAATAGATATGCATCTTCTATTTGGCGTAACTATTTTTTGGGAAAAGATATATGTTACACACGTTTTATTTTATATATATATATAAGACCCACCATGATAAAGTCTTAAGTCTAAACACACCTTCAATTTCTCTCCCCATTCTCCTTTCATTCAACAAATTACATCAGAGGAGAATCCATGGAGGAGGGTCTAGATCCTGACGAAGCAAGGCGACAATTTTTAGGTGTTATTGCTAAGGAAGCCGTTCATCACTTGCTGGTCAAGACTCCAAATACTTTTCATTATGATCATGATCAGTATCCAAACTTTGAAGGTGAAGAGCTTAATCACAAAATAAAAACTGGTGTTGCTGATGTACAAAATCTTTTCGAGGTGAGATCACTGAAAGATTATATCCATGGTCCTCCACCACTCGGATTGAAACTCCAGAAGACACCTTCTGCAGTGAAGTTGATAAATGAGGAACTGGATAAACGTTGTGGAACAAAAAAAGAGAGTCAGCCAAAAGCCAACAAGTTCGCGGCTGTGCATTTTCCTGCTTCTTCGCTTAGTATTGGAGATTTCAACGTAAGATGCTCAATAAATATATTCCTGCATGCAAAATATAGAATATGAGTTTTTCAAGATTTACCAAAATAAAATAAGAGTTTCAATTCCTAGTATTACAAACGGATAAAGATTACTACTCTCATTTTGGTGTACTACATTTTGTCCCCACCAATAATATTTTATTTGTTATATAAGTTAAAGTTTTATGTAATATTAAAAAGGAGTAAAATATTTGGCAAAATGTCATTGATGGTGACAGGATATGATACACCAAAATGAAACAAATAATAGTATCCATTACAAATATATATATTATAGAATAAAATTGAATTCCACGCACTTACGTACAGATTGTAGCTACATACCCACTAGATCTGGTGGCCGGGTGTTACTATGCAACGAGAAAGCTTGTATGGGAGATATTAGATAAAGGGACTTTGATCATGACTAGAATTGTAGTATCATGGGACAACATTTTGGCCATACAAGCACATATCGGAGAAAATAGGCCTGGAATTCTTGAAATCGAGGTTTATTTTTCTTATTCTCATTAACTAATTTCGAGCTTTTTCCTCTTAATTAATTAATTAGAACAATTGCAGCATTTGGTGTTTATCGTTTCTCTTTTTTCCCTCAGTTACACAAGGAACCAGTGTTCTATCAAGAGACTGATTCAGAGCCACTAAGTCATAGAGCATGGAAGTTAACTGAAGACTTCACTGGAGGTGAAGCTTCTACATGCCGGTATGCATATGCATTAATTCTATTTCTTTTTATTATTTTTGAAAATACGTTAAGCTAGTATGTATGTTGATGGATGGGGATATAGATCTTCTGTCTCATCTTCCTATACCACATCTTGTTACATATATAGTCAATTTTTTTGACATTACATAAAATTTTAAATGATATATATGACAATATGTACGTTATTGATTGTGACATGGTATCGTACAACAAAATGAGACATGATATCTCCATCTTTATATTCATATATTTGTCTTCTTTTTTTTTTAAATACTGGTTGTACTGAATAGGAGGCACTATCTTGAGTTTCCTCCCGGAGTTCTTAAAGAACATTATGAAAAGATGATACAATATGATGAGCGGTTAAGAGAGTTGAGCCAACGACCTTTTCCAAGTTTGGAATCTCCAAATTTTGGTGGAGATTTATTATATCAAAGGGCCACAGACAACCCTCATTCTCATGCTTATGCTGTACTTGGGTCTAACAACAATCCCGATCGTCATCATCAGCAACCTGCAGCACTTGTGAGTTTCACTCAACAGCCACAACAATTTTGCAGTACAATACCATCATCTCTAGTGTATTCAACTGCACCCACATCTGGTAATAAATTAAATAACACCTTTCTCATTCTTTCATTTTTAGGGAGCTCACAACACTTCCCATGGGGAGAATATTATTAGAACACAATGAAAGTGACGTTTGTTTTGTTTATTTGTTTGTGGGAGCTAGACATTGGTTCCGCTTATATATTCAATAATGGAATACTAGAAGATCCAAATATGGCCAATATTATTCAAGAACAAGAATGTGATGATCATGCAAATATTTGGGCAACGAATTCTATGTTATGGGCAAGCGAAGGTCAACAATATGGAAATTTTAGTAACCTTGTTGATATGTGTTTGAAAGACTCTGATTTTGATCAAAAACATGGATGGAAATCTGTTGTCCCTCTTCTCTGTCACGTGGCGGATATCAACTCATCAAGTACATCTGCCGGTCTATCAATGAAAGTGAATCCTGATTTCAACCGTAACTACACAACAAGCACACAAATTGCTGATTTGCCAACAAATACCAGGATAAACTCAATGGAAGCATTTGCTTGCGAGAGGGAACATTATAATATTTTAAATAATGGCATTATGAATGACACGGTCCTTTCTCATCAAGGTAGATTCAAGAGACAAGCGCTCCACTTCCCTCCTCTTCAAGCTGCAAATTACCTGTTGCCTCACACATTGAATCCAGATGTTATGCCAAATTGCTCCACAAGACACCAGGATCACCATGCTAATTACTAATTACCATAGGTAAAGTTGTAAGTTCCTCTCCTTTCTGTTCTTATTATGTTATGGAAAGCGGAATTTATTTACTACTAAAAGTTGGCTTTATTAACTAAATTATGACTTTCCATCGTATTGTTTCTACACTTACTTTATAATATTGATAAAAAAGGCTTTTGCTTGGAAAACAATAATAAATTATATATAAGGTGTGAAATAAAAAATGGTTAGATGATATTTATTGTTATTACCTAATCTTTTCCTTGCATATATGCAGATTTCGATGGATAACTCTAGCGGCGAAAAGCATCTTTCGGGTCTCATATTCCGCCGCATTTTCCTTTTCCTTTTATTTTTCTTTCAAATTTTGTTGAATAATGTCTGAATTGGTCCTTGAAAAGAAATTCATACACTTTAAGTCTCTTGGGAAAAAAAATTCAACTAGTCTCTCAAAATAAATTTTTTCTAGGAATCAAATTGGGTCAACAATAATTTTGTTAAGAAATAATTGGAAACATGGTTCATTTTTGGTCTAATCCTAAGTTCTTTTTGGTCGAGTATATGAACATTGCAGTGAAAGCCTCCTTATCACTGATGCGTGTATTTTTAGAAATAAAATTAAAGGCAAGTGCACCTCGTCGCAATCAAGTAATACGGTGGTGAGACCGGTTATCGTATCCACAGGGATTGGATGTCAATTACCAATTCGCAAATTCAACAACTATTTAGACTTAACTAAAGAGTGAGGGATTAAAACAGAAAATAAAGAAATAAAATATTTTTGTCTTTTTGGAATTTTGTCAAACACTTGGTATGCAAACAGGGATGTGGCTAGAATTGTCAGGGTTAGACTACACTAATCCCTCCTTAGTTGCAATGAAATGGCTTCTAACACAAGTCCTAATTCAATTATGCCAATCAAGCCTTTTCTAAAATACTCAAGCCTAATGTCTTAGGTGCATTGAGCCTAAAACCCCAAATTAGACCCTAATGTCTTAGGTGGAATAACCTGAGATTTTGCATTAAGTTAAGACTTATAAGATTGCAAGCAGCCAACACCTATGTCTAGATTCTTGACCTACTTGGCATATGATTCATGAGCATGCCTTAATACCAACCTTCCAGTCATCTATCAAAGCAACAAATCATTCCTATGGGTAGCTAATCCAAGGAAAGCATTAAACACAGAATCACATACTCATACGAAATAGAAACTTGTATTAAAACAACCACATCACAATACAACTAAGTTTAGAAAAGTTACATCTAACCCCAACAATGGGGAATTAACTACTCATGATAAGGAAATACAAAATAGAATGAGAAAAGGGATGGAGAACACTCATAGACAAGCTTCCTCCAATCTTCTCTCCATCCAAGAGCAGAGAAAACGCCCCCCTTTTGGGTAGAAACCCTCTCCGGCCCTTGACCTCAGCCGCCTCCAAGTGCAGATCCCTAATTACATTCGGTGCAGGTTTATTTATAGGTCCGTCGCTCGTCACGGCCAGTGGCAGCCATCACGGCCAGGCCGTGATGGTCTCTGACTTGGGCGCCTCTTCATTCACTTATTCATCACGGCCGTGATATCCATCACGGCTAGGCCGTGATCGTTTCTGACTTTTCCAACTAGCAGGTCACGGCCGTGATAGCCATCACGGCCAGGCCGTGACAGCTTCTGACTTTTGGCTCAATCTTTCTTCAGCTACTGCTCCCTCACGGCCATGAGGGCCATCACGGCCAGGCCGTGATACTCTCTGCTTGGCTCATAATCTTCACTTTTAAGCTCTTTTTTCATCCAAGCTCCACCAAGGCTGATTTCTGGGCATTTTTCCATTAAATCCTGCAAAACAATACCAGAAACCACCTCATCCGTTCTAAAGGAAAAACTATACAAAATCAACACTAAATTGGCCTAACTATATGCAAATGCATGCAGAAATGTACATGGAAAATGAGGTGAAATCACACTCATCAAATCACCCCAAGCTTAAGACTTTGCTTGTCCTCAAGCAAAAACTAAGGCCAGAAGAGATAAACAGTCAAAGCATGGATAGTGAACTAAGAACCCGAGTAAAATGATCCAAGCAATAGGCAATTCAAACAATTCAGCAAGAGACAATCAATTCAAGTCCAATTAGGGGCTTAAGTTTCCTAGACTCACATTCTCACTGATTCGGGCACTCTTGCTCACTTGAAGCTCACCCCAAGCTTGTTTACTTGCTTGGCTCTCTTTCTTGCCTCACTCACTCAAGTGTTCAAG
The DNA here is from genome assembly GCA_030762895.1 of Sophora flavescens. Lineage (NCBI taxonomy): Eukaryota > Viridiplantae > Streptophyta > Magnoliopsida > Fabales > Fabaceae > Sophora > Sophora flavescens. The sequence goes on from CM061062.1 coordinate 88,714,387, forward strand.
TATATATAACAATTCGCTCCATTTTCCTCAAGGAATGATTCCTACCATATGCTTGACTATCAACCAAATCTCCACTTTATTTATGAAAAATACTTAAGAATCAAGAGGTCTTTATTTGGTTGTAACGTGGCCATGGGATTAATCTTTAGGTGGGGATAACAAGAAAGGGATATTTCAAAAGGCTAAACCAAGTATCAAACATTTCAACACAAGAAACCTTCTAAAATACCTTCTTGGGTTTTCAATACATTTTTCCACCCTTCTTTTCTTTCTTTTTCTTTTTATTATTTTTTGTCATCCCCTTCTCTATTTATTTTTCTTTTCTTTTTTTTTTTTCTTCTTTTTCTTTTATTTGGAGAAGGGGAAATTTTTCAAATCAAGATTTTTTTTTTTTTTTCTGATTCTTTTCCCAAACTTTCAACTACCTTTTTCACCCTTTTTGTGATACTTTAGAAGGTCCCTTATCAAGTATATGTATCCAAATTTTTCAGGGTACCAAGAAAAGCATTTTATTCATTTTGGCTCAAAATTGGGCAACTAAGGGTAGCATTTACACATTCAAAGCTCAGAAGGCCAGAAAAATACCTATTGCCTCAATCATTTTCAAAAATGTTTCCAAAAATTTTCTAAGCTTCAAAATGGTTTTAAGTCAAGTTCTAGAGAAAACAAACCAAGAGGAATAACACTCTACACAAAGAATGGGGGCAGATTTAGTGAGTACCCCCTAATGGCTCAAAAGCTCACATTTATCAGTTCAAGAACCAGTGAGAAACACAAGTCTAAAGAAACATATGCTAATCATCAACTATCCAAGATCATCTCAAGCATATTTATTTGCAGCCATATCACAAGAATAAACAGAATTGGGTTCAAAAATCCACTATCACAATTTAATTGGCACTTAGTTCTCACAATCATAAGCTCAATCTAAGCAAGGGTAATCAATTCATGTGATCATGCAAACTTAAGCCTATATGAATGCAATATTTACAATGCAAGCAAAAAGATTACCCCTACCCCAAGCTTAAAGATTTACATTGTCCCCAATGTAAACAATCAAGTTGGAGATGGGAGAAAAGAAAAATAAAATAAAACAAATAATTGGAACGGCTTACCGAGGCGGTAGCGGGTGTTGGCTCACATGCTTTATGGCTTTGTTTCTCCCTGCTCTTTTTCTCCTTCCTTTATTCAAAATCTGAAGACACTTAACAAGATTATTAACAAACCTCTTGAGCTTCTCAAATTATTCAAGAGGTTAAAGCAAAAACAAAATTAACTAAAGAGAAGGGTTAAGAAAAGTTGGGTTGCCTCCCAATAAGCGCTTCTTTAACGTCACTAGCTTGACTCATCAAGAAGCATCCACCTGGATCCCATAACCTATGGTATAAGGACCAAGGAATGCTAACCATGTGAGATCCTTCACCTGGATCCCACGATTTGCAGCAAAAATGTGGAAGTGAGCACTCGAAATTCATGCCGACTTCTTCAAATGGGAAGCGCTTTTCAATTCCACTCGGGTCAAAGATGACCCCTTTATCCATAAAATCTTCCCAATAAAAATGGGGTTCAACCTCAGGTAGAGGCATGAACTCCATTGTTGACTGCTTTAAAATGTGAGGTGGCAAACAATTCGAGAGGATCGTTGATGCTGTTCTGGCTTCTGTACAATCTCCACTCTCAGCATTGCCAAATTCATAACCTTCCAAATATGCAGAAATCTCCGCACAAACCACACAAGTGTTTCTCCCATCACATTCCACACATGCATAGGGGCCAATAGCATCATTTAATTTCACAAGTTCTTCATCATCCCCGAGCATGGTGACATAGCTATCCTCCAAATGCCTCTTCCTTTCAGGCTCTTTAGTCAAGGGTTCAATGGGGAGTGGTGCAACTATGTTCTCCAAAACAGGGTCTTCACTTCTTGACTCGGTTGCTCCCACTTCTTCTTCTTCCTCCTCATCCATCATTGCATCATTTTCATCATCATCCATCAAGTCCTCATTTGGCATTTTGGACAGAAGGTTAGAGAGTTCCTCAATACGTACCCCGAGACTTCGAATGGCATCTTCTTGATTCTTTAATTCTTCCATTGTTGTTGCCATGAAGTTCTCCAAAACAGCCTCTAAGTGAGGTTGACTATCCGGGATAGGTTGCTCAACCTCGACTGGGAATCGGATTTGAAGTTCTCCCAAACAACTTCCAATGGGGATGGCTCATCATACCAAGGTGTGGAAGATTCCCAATGTTCCCCTTCATCCATCAAAGTATTGTTTGGAGGGTTCCCCCACCATGGAGTAGAAGTGTTGGGAAATTGATTTCCCCATTCAGAACAACCTACCATTGGTGGAGGAGAGATTTGTGCCCTTGACAGCTCATCACTCACTTGTTGGATTTTTACGGCTAATTGCAAGCATATCTACCCATGTTGCAACTCAGATATCTCCAATTCTGCATCAGGTGGGTGGTACCAATTGTAGTCCATGATCCTATCTAATCAATTTTTTCACCTCACAAACAATTAAGCCCAAGATCAAAGAAACACAAAAACAAATATATACAAAACTAACAAAAGAAAGATATCAAATATATACAGAAAAATAAAATAAAAAATGTCTAAACTAGTTGTCTCATTTGTTACTACTGATATTGACAAAACCAATCCCCGGCAACGGCGCCAAAAACTTGATGCGTGTATTTTTAGAAATAAAATTAAAGGCAAGTGCACCTCGTCGTAATCAAGTAATACGGTGGTGAGACCGGTTATCGTATCCACAGGGATTGGATGTCAATTACCAATTCGCAAATTCAACAACTATTTAGACTTAACTAAAGTGTGAGGGATTAAAACAGAAAATAAAGAAATAAAATATTTTTGTCTTTTTGGAATTTTGTCAAACACTTGGTATGCAAACAGGGATGTGGCTAGAATTGTCAGGGTTAGACTACACTAATCCCTCCTTAGTTGCAATGAAATGGCTTCTAACACAAGTCCTAATTCAATTATGCCAATCAAGCCTTTTCTAAAATACTCAAGCCTAATGTCTTAGGTGCATTGAGCCTAAAACCCCAAATTAGACCCTAATGTCTTAGGTGGAATAACCTGAGATTTTGCATTAAGTTAAGACTTATAAGATTGCAAGCAGCCAACACCTATGTCTAGATTCTTGACCTACTTGGCATATGATTCATGAGCATGCCTTAATACCAACCTTCCAGTCATCTATCAAAGCAACAAATCATTCCTATGGGTAGCTAATCCAAGGAAAGCATTAAACACAGAATCACATACTCATACGAAATAGAAACTTGTATTAAAACAACCACATCACAATACAACTAAGTTTAGAAAAGTTACATCTAACCCCAACAATGGGGAATTAACTACTCATGATAAGGAAATACAAAATAGAATGAGAAAAGGGATGGAGAACACTCATAGACAAGCTTCCTCCAATCTTCTCTCCATCCAAGAGCAGAGAAAACGCCCCCCTTTTTGGGTAGAAACCCTCTCCAGCCGCCAGCCTCAGCCTGCCTCCAAGTGCAGATCCCTAATTCTGTTCAGTGCAGGTTTATTTATAGGTCCGTCGCCCGTCACGGCCGTGACAGCCATCACGGCCAGGCCGTGATGGTCTCTGACTTGGGCGCCTCTTCATTCACTTATTCATCACGGCCGTGATATCCATCACGGCTAGGCCGTGATCGTTTCTGACTTTTCCAACTAGCAGGTCACGGCCGTGATAGCCATCACGGCCAGGCCGTGATGACTTCCGACTTTTGGCTCAATCTTTCTTCACTCATCGCTCCCTCACGGCCATGAGGGCCATCACGGCCAGGCCGTGATACTCTCTGCTTGGCTCATAATCTTCACTTTTAAGCTCTTTTTTCATCCAAGCTCCACCAAGGCTGATTTCTGGGCATTTTTCCATTAAATCCTGCAAAACAATACCAGAAACCACCTCATCCGTTCTAAAGGAAAAACTATACAAAATCAACACTAAATTGGCCTAACTATATGCAAATGCATGCAGAAATGTACATGGAAAATGAGGTGAAATCACACTCATCAATCACCATTCACAACAACTTTTAGACCTGAGGCCATCTGCTTCCAAGCCACCATCATTCATCCCACAAATCTTCATTCCATCTATAGCAGCCACCCAATTAATAAGACCCCTGGCACCTGTTAGACCTTATATGCCTCCAGGATGTGCAAGGAGGGCTCAAGATGATGAAACAATAAGAAGACTTGCTTAAAATGCACCAGGATTTGAGAATGCTACCACAAATCTGCCTGAATTTGTGTTTATTGAGACTTTTATTGCAGTAAGCAATGGGACAATCTTTAGGCTTCTTAAGTTCATCCCTACTACTGAATTGAAGCCACTAACATCTTCAAGCAACACTACAAGGAAGAATTTATTTAGCTTTAAGAATGGTTTGCATCAAACTTGTGGAGATATGTTGATTATTAAATGTCACACTAACATAAGGTTTTTTTATTGTGTTTAGCTATCAGATGGTGTGGTGCATATGTTGTTAAATGGTGGTTTTGCTAGTTTCTGATTACTGGTTTTGTGTCTAGTTTTTGCTCATTTATTGTTTTGGCTTTGTTTTTGTTTTGGATTGGTTTCTGGTTAAGTTTGGTAGTTCTGGTTTTGGGTGGCACTTGATTGTTCTAGTTCTGTTAGTTTGGTAACAATACGTATTGTTATTGGTAATTCTGGTTTGATATTTCTATTATGTTAATTATGTTAGTTATGATACTTTGGTAACACATGTATTGTTTAGAGATGACAACACGGGCTGCCCGACCCGCTACAGGTCGAATCGATCCGAGATCAAGCTTTGTCGAATCGGACCAGAAAAACCAACTTAAAAAGGTGTCGAAATTTGGCTCTATACGAGTTACGGGCTTGTTAGAGAAGGCCAACATATTTTTTTAAAAGAAAAATATTTTTTTCAACCAATATTTGAGTACATCGGTAGGTGGAAATACTTTAGTGTTGCACAAATTTACTTCACAAAGTAAAATAAGGTTGAAACTTGAATGCAACGTGGTATGGAGTTTGTTTGTTTGTTTTTTGACAAAAGCAATTTCATAACATTTCATTCATAATGATGCCTAAAATACAAGTTCGAACATGCTCAAAGAAATGGGACTAGGCCAGAAAGTAGCCATCCTAACTATAGAGTGAGCAGCTACATTCAAATTAATAATTAATATAAATAGTTAAATGCTATCAAATATACCCTGGTCATAGTTTTTTTTTTTCTGGCCAATTCCTCGTATATATTAAGTATTAACTAGCAGGATGTAGATTCTCTGTCTCACTTTCCTGTCATATTCTCTGTCACTCACCAATTGTAATTTGCTACTTAATAAAATAAAATCACAACTCATTAATACTTATACACATTCTAAGTTTTTGATTGGTAAGGGATATCGAGACACATTTTTTGGAGTGCAAATTTGTATCTTAACTACCCTATGTCAAAATCAAATCCAAGCCAAAGGCCTTAAATTTCAATAAAAAAAAAGTACAATGAACTTTTTAATTATAGACCAACAGAAGCGTGAACAATGTTGATTGCGTGAAGTGGTGAGACGTGAAGGAATGAGGACGTGCAGCAGTATCAGGGTGAAAGTGTGAAACTGATTTCTCTTTCTGACTGCACAGAACCAGGTGTATTAGGATTTAAGGTTCTCTTATTTTTTATTTATCTTTTTTTTCGAGAATAATAGCAAACAAAAAAAAAATACAGCCTGCTTTGGGTTCGGAGTCCATCGGACCGACCAACAAACCCAAGATTAATTCAGGCTCAAATTTCATAGCTCAAACCCTGTGTTTATCGGGCTTATTCGGGTCGGTCGATCACTTTGTCAGCGTTAATTGTTATATGTTAAAAGTCATCAATTCTAGTTTGGTAATACTGTTTTGGTTTTTGAGCTAGACAGTTTATGTTTAAATTTCTTTGGTTATGGTTGTGAAACTGATTTGCAAGTATAAGTTTAGGTGCATTTGGAAGTGGAATTGAATTGGCAAGTGCATACCCTACTTACATCACTACAAGAATACTACTTATTACCGACGGAAAATTTCCCACGGAACCCGTGGCCGTCGGAAATATGGAAATTACCGACGGCTTTTTGCCGTCAGAATGTTGAATATGAAAAGTTACCAAACTTACTGACGGAGAGTCCGTCGAAAACGTTACCGACGACCAAAGTTCGTTGATAAGTTTGGCGGGAAACGAAATATTTTTGGTGCCATAGGTTTCCGAAGGAAAAGCCGTCCGAATTTGGCCGTCAGAAATTCAAATGGAAAACGGGATATGATTTACTGACGGAATTTGTACGTCGGAAAATTAAAAAAAAGCTTACCGACGGAATTTGTCCGTCGGAAATTCAAAAAAACACTTGCTGACGGAATTTGTTCGTCGGAAGTTCAAAAATAACTTACCGACGGAATTTGTCCGTCGGAAACTAAAAAGGCCGTCGAAAATCTTTAGATATTTGTGCTGGCCAAACCCTCTCCCCCGCTTTTTCACTTTCCTTTCTTCTCTCACATTCACCCTCTCCCTACTATCTCTGCCCACCTCCCTCCACCCAGCACAGCGGCGACGAACCACCGTCCCCCACCACCGTGACAGCCACCCCCGCCACCACGTCCAGCCCCACCTTGCGGTGGATCTACAAATGAAGAAGCCCAAGCTATTGTTGTTGTCTTCCTCTGTATTTTTGGTGTTCCTTTTCTTCCTTTGCATCTTGTTCAAGAATATTTTACTTGTTTTTCTTCTGTAAACAAAGATATGTAAGAAAGATTGCTGCTTTTTGTTGAAACTTGAAAGTTTTATGCCTTTTGTTTCTAGGTATGTTTCTGGTTGGTTTGATGGTCTCTATTCATCTCTTTTTTTTTTTCTGGATTGTTTGATCCCAAACCGAGTCCACCTACCCGCACACCTGATGAACCGACGAAACAGCACCGGACGAAATCAAAGGCACAATCGGACGGACATTTTAAATAATTAAAATTAAAAATTAAAAAGTTTAATATAAAAAAAATTAATATAAAAAAATAAATCCTCGTTACCGACAAACATTTCCATCGGTAAGTGTATATCAGAGTTTCTGACGGATATATCCGTCGGTAAGGAAGGGCGCGTTTCCGACGGCCTTTTCCGTCGGAAATTTCCGACGGATCTTGCCGGTCCGTCGGAAACCCTTTCCTACGTGCCTAGTACCGACGGAATGGGGGCCGTCGGAAATGCTGTTTTCCAACGGCTTTTGGGCTTTTCCGACGGTTTTTGGTCATCGTTAATAACCCTTTTTTTGTAGTGCATGGTGAGCTTTGTAACGAACGACTAATTTAGTTCATAACTAATTGTTTTAGGGACTAAATTAGGTCACTAGTGATTTTGTTATGGACTAATTTAGGAGCTAAATGAGAGGATACAATATTTGTTTTCTGGGGAAATACAAAGTAAGAAATGAGTTTTTAGATTTAGAGGCTTAGGGTTTGCAATGAGTGAGGTTGAATGTAACATCCTAAAATTCTAATATAATTAATTTGAAAAAAAAATGGATTAAATTATATATAAAAAAATACTAATGATATAATAAAAATAAAATATGATTAAGAGGTTTAGTGGTGAGAATTTATTAGTATAAAATTTATTAGAATTGGTTAGTGAATACAAAGAAATATTAAATTAAAATAAATATATATATAAAAAAAAGAATTAAAATATATATATATGGTACTTGGGCGTAGAGGAAAAACATGGCAGAAATTCTAAACCTAAACCTGCCAATCCTAAGTACGAGGTACTTGTACTCCTCACGCCGTTCCCAATTGGGTTTAGGGGCGCATGACTGGAATTGTTTGCAGCAGAGGGTCAAGAGCAACGGCAGCAGATTCCTTTGCCTTTTCTCTCACAACAACAACAGAGAGGCTAGTAACTGAGAGAAAGAAGGTGGATCAGGAGCGCCTCATGCGGTTTAGCATTTTCGTCGGTTCCGTTCTTCCTTGTTAGTGCAACCGTAATAACACATATCCAAGAATGCCACCAAACAGGAGAAGAATTTTTAGAGAAGTGCAAATCCTTATCATAAATAAATTTTAGAGCACATTGGAGGTCTTCGAGAGGTGAGTAACAGTACCTTTTAATAACCCTTTCCATGGTACATGGGTTTGTTGTACTGAGCGATTTACCTATGATTTTGAGAGATTTTAATTGAATGATGCATGTTATTAATAAACTAAATTTTTTGAAATTAGGATTTTTGAATTAAAATAAAAATTATTAAATTGGGTATTTATTCTTGTTATTGATGGCATGAAATACATGACTGGTATTGGTATTAGTTGAATGACGTGCTTATTGGTGTATGCTATGCCATGTGAGTTTATTTGACATGCATGATGAGATCAAATATTTAATTTTTGGTAAATGAATTGTTACAAGTATGAGACATGAAATTGTGCCTTATGATGAATTGTATGATGTTTGCCGCAATACCACCTATGATAGGGGTATCGAAGAGAAATACCGCCTTAATGGGGTATCGAAAGTAACATCGTCATGTGATTGGGATGTCGAAAATGAGTAATACTACCTAAAAAGGAGTATCGAAAGTAACACCGTCACAGGTTGGGGTGTCGAGAAAGGAGAAATACCCCCATGTGCACATGGGAGGTATCGAAATGGAAATGTCCCCGACAGGAGGGTGACATCGAAACACTCCTCGTGAGTAGGGGTGGGCAATGGGACGCCATTGTCGTGTGATGTGTGAATATATGACATGCCGGCAAGAAACCAATTTAATTAGGAGGTCTTCGGACCGCTTGGATTAAACTAGAATTTATCTGGTATTTGGAATGTGATGTATTGAGATGAGATTAGTATTGATATTAAAAGTATTTTTTTTATATATATTATTTTGGAAAATTAGCGGGTGCCATGGACAGTTTTTTTCGGTTACCGCACCGGCTGAGAACAATGCTATTTTCGAAAATATTTTATAAAACTGTATTGTTGATCACTGGGATTTTATATCTCATTATTAAGTATTGTTTTCAGAGCACGAGGAGGACATCATTGAAACTGAGGAGGCGTGAAGACTTAGTGGATTCCATTAGTTATTCTTTTTAGTTTGGTTAGTATTTTCTTAAATAAGGAACCGTATGTGGCTAGACACATTTATTTATCGTTGGGTTTGTTAGTAGACGCCCAGTATTGAGACTTGAGGCTTTTGATTTATATTTATGTTTATCTTCATTACATGGATATTTTTTTTATTACCATATTATTTAATATGAGGTATTTTCAGACCTTAAATATTCTTTTTAATTTTTCTTTATGAGATATACGTTTTAATTAAATGTTTTGAAGGATTTTTATTGAAATTGATTTGGGTTACTAATGTAACGAAGGGCGTTACCTTTATGGTATCAGAGCAGTTCGATTCTAAATCGGACTGTGGTAGTGGGGCTTTTTCAAAAACAAAACTTGGGCGCATAGGATGCTTGTTAGAATTATAAATGTTGCATGCTATTCTTTGGGATATTGGACCTGATCAACCCAGTATTTCATTGATAGTGAGAAGATTTATGGCGATTAATAGGCGAGGGACGAACGTTGCACTTGCACCAGCTTTGGATTGTATAGCCAGAGTTATACAAGCGCAAGCGGAGACTCTTCGTCAACCTAATGGGAATGGAGGCCAATCACTAATGGAGTGGTGGCAACCTAGGACCCTTAGCACGTGGGACTTTCCGAGTTCAAGAAGAACGACCCGTCATCATTCCGAGGCAGCTTAAATCCGAAGGAGGCTGAATTTCTTCAACTCGTACAGGAGAAAAGTTACTCTATTGTTCGATTCGGGAGCAACACATTCATTCATTTCATTTAAATGTGCTCAATTCTTAGAGATACCTGTTACTAAATTGTCATATGATTTGTGTGTTTCTATTCCTGCTAAAGATAGATCGATTACTTCTTCTGTCTGCCTGTAATGTCCCTTATTGTTTCAAGACCTGACTTATATTGTTGATTTGATATGTTTACCTATGTGTGGTCTAGATATTATTTTGGGCATGGATTGATTGTCTCGTAACAATTCTATTATTGATTGTGCTAGTCGAACTATTTCTTTCATTCCACAGTCCATGTCTGTTGACTCTCCTAGGATAGAACATCTTACCTCTGCTGCCTCATGTCATAAGTGCTTAGTTGAGGGAGCTCAGGCATATACACTTCTCCTTTCTGCTAAGATAGAGGCTGAAAGTGATATAGCGGCGTTGCCTATTGTGTGTGAGTTCCCAGATGTGTTTCCTAAGGATGTCTCTAGTTTACCTCCAGATGAGAGTTTGAGTTTACCATAGATCTAGTACCTGGGAGTGGACCTGTATTAGTAGCACTCTATAGGATGACACCTCTAGAGTTGAGAGAGCTCAAGAAACAGATAGAGGATATGTTACAAAAGGGGTTCGTTAGGCCTAGTGTGTCACCTTGGAGAGCACCAGTACTACTAGTGAAGGAAAAAGATGGGAGTATGAGGTTGTGTGTTGATTACAGGCGGTTGAATAAGGTAACCATCAAGAAGAAAAAAAATATCCCTTGCCTAGGATAGATGACCTCTTAGACCAGTTGGAGGGAGGGTCAGTGTTTTCCAAAATAGATCTAAGATCGGGATACCATCATATTAGAGTTAGAAGTGAGGACATCCCTAAGACAGCTTTTAGAACAAGGTATGGGCACTATGAGTATGTAGTGATGCCTTTTGGTGTGACCAACGTCCCAGCCGTTTTCATGGACTACATGAATCGGATCCTTAGGACCTTCTTGGACAGGTTTGTGGTGGTGTACATAGATGATATTTTAATATACTCTAGGACACCAGAAGAACATGGAGAACACTTAAGGTTGGTGCTACAGATCTTGAGGGATGAGCGTCTTTATGCCAAACCAGAGAAGTATGAGTTTTGGCTAGAAGAGGTAAAGTTTTTAGGACACACCATCTCAAAGGATGGTGTAGCGGTTGATTCCTCTAAAGTCGATGCGGTGTTGGGATGGGAACAACCTAAGACAGTAACCGAAGTAAGAAGTTTCTTAGGCTTAGATGGTTACTATAGGGAGTTCATAAAGGGATTCTCTAGATTAGCCTTCCCTTTGACCCAGTTGACTAGGAAAGGGAAACCTTTTGTGTGGGACCAGGAGTGTGAGGACGGGTTCCAAGAGCTTAAGAGGAGATTGCTGTCATCACCAGTCTTAACTATACCGGATCCCTTAGTGAGTTTTGTGGTATACTGCGACGTATCTAAGAATGGCTAGGGATGTGTCTTAATGTAGGAGGGCAAGGTGGTAGCATATGCCTCTAGGCAGCTTAGGCCACATGAAGGGAATTACCCTACCCATGACTTAGAGCTAGCAACCGTGGTTTTTGCCCTTAAGATTTGGAGGCATTACCTTTACGGGGCAAAGTTTGAAGTTTTTAGTGACCATAAAATCCTAAAATATCTGTCCGACCAAAAGGAGTTGAACATGAGACAACGAAGGTGGATGGAGTTCCTTAAGGACTATGACTTCAAGTTGAAGTACCATCCTGGAAAAGCCAATGTGGTGGCAGATGCTTTGAGTAGGAAGTCCCTACACGTGTCGAGCTTGACGGTGCAAGAACTGAACCTCATGGAAGAGTTTAGGGACATGAATCTGGAGGTGTTGGATGTGTCCTTAGATGTTTTAAGCTTGAAGTTGAATAGGTTGGAAATTAATAGTGACCTTAGAGATGAGGTTAGGAGGGAACAACTTTTAGACCAGGAGTTGCAGTCTCGGTTGGGACAAGAGGGTTATGAGTTGTCTGTTGATGGGCTAGTGAAGTTTAAGAATAGGATCGTTGTTCCTAAGGAGGGGAGCCTTAGAGAGAAGATATTAGAGGAAGCTCATAAGGGGAAGTTTACCGTACATCCTAGAATAACTAAGATGTACCAAGACCTTAAGAGGATGTATTGGTGGTCAGGAATGAAAAAGGATGTGGCTAGCTTCGTAACTAGGTGTTTAGTGTGCCAAAAGGTTAAGATAGAACATCAGAAACCTTCAGGGTTGTTGCAGTCCTTGGAGATTCCAGAATGGAAGTGGGAAAGAATTCCTATGGACTTTGTGATGGGGTTACCTAAGACAAGTTTGGGCTTAGACGCCATTTGGTGATAGTGGATAGGTTGACCAAGTCTTCCCACTTCTTGCCAATTAAGGCAACCTATAGCTTAGACAAGTTGGCATACCTCTATATCAAGGAAATAGTCAAGCTTCATGGGATACCCACATCCATAGTGTCAGATAGAGACCCGAGGTTTACCTCTAGATTTTGGAAAGTTTTTCAGCAAGCCTTTGGGACTAAGTTGAACCTTAGCACGACCTATCGTCCCCAAATGGATGGTCAGTCAGAGCGGACCATTCAAACCCTTGAGGACATGCTTAGGGCGTGTGTCTTGGATGAAGGAGGGAGTTGGGATAGATTCCGACCTCTCATTGAGTTTGCGTATAACCATAGTTATCACACTAGTATAGGCATGGCACCCTATGAGGCCCTATATGGGAGAAGGTGTAGGTCCCCTTTATGTTGGTGTGAGGTAGGTGAGAAGACCTTGATAGGACCTGAATTGGTCCAGGAAACCTCCGAGAGAATAAAAATGATCAGGGAGAGGATGCGCGCGGCGCAAGGTAGACAAAAGAGCTATGCTGACAAAAGGAGAAAGCCTCTAGAATTCCAGGAAAGTGAGCATGTATTTTTGAGAGTCACTCCTAAGATGGGGGTAGGGAGGTCGATGAAAGTCCGCAAGCTAACTCCTCGTTTCATGGGACCTTTCCAAATCCTTAAAAGAGTCGGGTCTGTTGCTTATCAATTGGCTCTTCCGCCACAGTTGGCAAACCTTCATGATGTTTTCCATGTGTCACAACTCAAAAATATGTGCCTGGTGAATCTCATGTGATAGCTCCTGAGTCTGTACAATTGAAGGATAATTTGATCTATAAGCCAAAGTCTAGTCAAATCCTAGACAAGAGCACTAAGACTCTAAGGAACAAGGAAATTCCATTGGTGAAAGTGTTATGGGACGGATTGACTCCTGAGGAAGCCACTTGGGAGATGGAGGAGGACATCGTGCGTCAATACCCAGATTTTATTATCTAAGGTACGATAACCTTTACGTTTGAATATGTCACATGTTAAAATAAGTGCGTGAGTGTGAGGTGAATTTCGGGGACGAAATTCTCTAAGGAGGGGAGAAAATGTAACATCCTAAAATTCTAATATAATTAATTTGAAAAAAAAGGGATTAAATTATATAACAATAATAATAATGATATAATAAAAATAAAATATGATTAAGAGGTTTAGTGGTGAGAATTTATTAGTATAAAATTTATTAGAATTGATTAGTGAATACAAAGAAATATTAAATTAAAATAAATATATATAAAAAAGAAGAATTAATATATATATATATATATATATATATATATATATGTGGTACTTGGGCGCAGAGGAAAAACATGGCAGAAATTCTAAACCTAAACCTGCCAATCCTAAGTACGAGGTACTTGTACTCCTCACGCCGTTCCCAATTGGGTTTGGGGGCGCATGACTGGAATTGTTTGCAGCAGAGGGTCAAGAGCAACGGCAGCAGATTCCTTTGCCTTTTCTCTCACAACAACAACAGAGAGGCTAGTAACCGAGAGAAAGAAGGTGGATCGGGAGTGCCTCATACGGTTTAGCATTTTCATCGGTTCCGTTCTTCCTTGTCAGTGCAACCGTAATAACACATATCCAAGAATGCCACCAAACGGGAGAAGAATTTTTAGAGAAGCGCAAATCCTTATCATAAATAAATTTTAGAGCACATTGGAGGTCTTCGAGAGGTGAGTAACAGTACCTTTTAATAACCCTTTCCATGGTACATGTGTTTGTTGTACTGAGCGATTTACCTATGATTTTGAGAGATTTTAATTGAATGATGCATGTTATTAATAAACTAAATTTTTTGAAATTAGGAGTTTTGAATTAAAATAAAAATTATTAAATTGGGTATTTATTCTTGTTATTGATGGCATGAAATACATGACTGATATTGGTATTAGTTGAATGACGTGCTTATTGGTGTATGCTATGCCATGTGAGTTTATTTGACTTGCATGATGAGATCAAATATTTAATTTTTGGGAAATGAATTGTTACACGTATGAGACATGAAATTGTGCCTTATGATGAATTGTATGATGTTTGCCGCAATACCACCTATGATATGGGTATCGAAGAGAAATGCCGCCTTAATGGGGTATCGAAAGTAACATCGTCATGTTATTGGGATGTCGAAAATTAGTAATACTACCTAAAAATGAGTATCGAAAGTAACACCGCCACGGGTTGGGGTGTCGAAAAAGGAGAAATACCCCCATGTGCAAATGGGAGGTATCGAAATGGAAATGTCCCCGACAGGAGGATGACATCGAAACACTCCTCGTGAGTAGGGGTGGGCAATGGGACGCCATTGTCGTGTGATGTGTGAATATATGGCATGCCGGCAAGAGGCCAATTTAATTAGGAGGTCTTCGGACCGCTTGGATTAAACTAGAATTTATCTGGTATTTGGAATGTGATGTATTGAGATGAGATTATTATTGATATTAAAAGTATTTTCTTTTTTATATATTATTTTGGAAAATTAGCGGGTGCCATGGACAGTTTTCCGGTTACCGCGTCGGCTGAGAACAATGCTATTTTCAAAATTATTTTATAAAACTGTATTGTTGATCACTGGGATTTTATATCTCATTATTAAGTGTTGTTTTCAGAGCACGAGGAGGACGTCATTGAAACTGAGGAGGCGTGAAGACTTAGTGGATTCCATTAGTTATTCTTTCTAGTTTGGCTAGTATTTTCTTAAATAAGGAACCGTATGTGGCTAGACACATTTATTTATCGTTGTGTTTGTTAGTAGACGCCCGGTATTGAGACTTGAGGCTTTTGATTTATATTTATATTTATCTTCATTACATGGATATTTTTTTTATTACCATATTATTTAATATGATGTATTTTCAAACATTAAATATTTTTTTTAAATTTTTCTTTATGAGATATACGTTTTAATTAAATGTTTTGAAGGATTTTTATTGAAATTGATTTGGGTTACTAATGTAACGAAGGGCGTTACATTGAAGAAGTATTAGATAGGATTTTTGATTTGGAGCTTTAAGCTTTGCAGTGGAGTGAGGTTGAAGAAGTATTCATTAGGTTATCATATTTGGGATTTAGGGTTTGTAGTGAAATGTGGTTGAAGAAGTTTTGGACACTTCCACCAAAATCATTTTTGCTCAAATGCCTTCTTTGGCTCGTTTATCATAAAAATCAACAAAAAGCAAGTTAGACAAGTGGATTTAGATATTGAGGTTTAGGGTTCAATTGAGAAGTTGAAGATGATGAAATCATGAACATGACACGTGTAACGCCCCCCTTAGGCATTAATACGTAACACATGTGGAAGTAAATTAAAAGATAATTTACTGGTTGCTTTCGGAAAATTGTTTTCTTTTAAGTCAGAAAACTGGGGTATAAAATTTTTTCTTTAAGGATAACTCTGAAATCCATCGTTCATACATTCAAAACGTAAAGTCACGTTCGTAACAAAGTTACCATGACATACAACATTTCTCTAGGTTTCCACTTTCGAAAGAAAAGTTCAAACTACAGATGGATGTATATAACCCTACATTTACCGACCTCTTTAGATATACAACCCTAACTCAGACTCCTAAGCTGGTCATTCTATCAAATATTCATTGGAGAGACCCCCAAATCAGAATACTTTCCCAACCTCTAACAATAGGTCTTCAAGTGACTTAGAAAGACTCCTCTGCAACATCGGTACTAGAGTACCAAGGTACTACAGCAAAACCCGAAAAGACCTGATATAACTGTAGGAGTGAGACACCGACAAATGGATATATCATACAACAACCATACACATGATACATACAACACCTTGGCATATTAACATTTTAAACATTATTCATAGATAAACAACAAGTATTATTTCAGTGGGTCTCATACCCGAATCAATCAATTTTATAAAGATAATGCATGGCACTTCTATTATCAGGCTCTAATCTTAATCTCATGAGATACCATCACCGTTTTATCATTAAGAAAGAAGGAGTTGATCAGACTCATACGCCACGTTTGGCAAGTTGTCTCCGTCATCTCATGTACCCGGATCAACACCATCACGAATCCCTTATAACGGTCATTCGAATGTATACATCATCAAATACCACATCTTAAGCGGGTATTAGGTAACTCAAGCACGTCTACCAAGGGGAAATGTATATGAATAAAAGACTTTTCATTATCGAGACTTTTCTTTGTGTTCACTCTTTTCTGTTGTTGAAGCTCAAGGTTAACGACTATTCACAACTTTCATCACTTGAAAATCAATAACACAGGACGTGCAGTCCGAGTACTCAATCACAACACCTTAGACCGATGCACCAGTCAAGACTTGTGGTCATAGAAAACAAAATTCGCCTTTAATAACATTTATCACAACGTGATTAGGACACACAGTCCACAACAACATGAATAGGACACACAGTCCACAACAACGTAATTAGGACACACAGTCCACAACAACGTGACACGGATCAAAGATGTACGTGTAATTTACAGAACACTAGTATTCCGACGTCTCGTATACTAGATTCGATTTCACCTATTTTTACTTTTCGTTCAGTGAAAATCAAAAGTCAAAACAAAGCCTCGGTCACTTATCCAAGTAACCGGAACGTTTCTAAATCATTTAGGAGAAAATCTTTTCCTTTACCAAGTCTTTTATATAACATTTGGAAATTCGTTTGCTTTTGAAATCCTTGATGGAATAAAGTCAAATATTTTCAAAGGGGTTTTTCCTTCATGAAACACATAGTTCGAAAAATGGTTTTCTCTCGTACAAACTTTGGATCATAAAAAGGTAGTTGCGATTGACTTAAAAACACTTTAACGTTTCTTTTCAAAATAAGAATCTCATTTTCTTGAAGTAAGCGTTTTAAACAAGGAACTTTCATAATGAGACCAATACTTTCAAAGTTCTATTCAAGGCTTATTAATTAAGGCTTTTAATCCTTTATAATCATTGTGCACAGACTCAAGTTCGGCTTCTCAAACTTCAATCAACAGTAATATATTCTCAATAATACTATCACAGTCAACGACAGTTCATCACATATATATATAATTCATAACACTTTAAAGCAAGTAATGTTCAACTTCAAGTAATAACCACAATAGTTCAAGTAAACAAGTTATTCAAGTATTGGCTCAATATCACAATAATATTCAATCACTCAAGTAAACACATACACACATGCATATAGTACATTGAATATCCCTAGGCAATCCCCTCTTACCTTCCGTGAAGGTAAGGAGATTAGATGCTTGGAGAGGTATACCATGAACGTCCTTGTTTCCCCTGTGATGGAAGTCTAAGGTGATGAACACAAAATCACAAGTTAAAATCAAAATAAGAACACTAAACCACAAGGTATAGGTTCGGCCAAGACTAGTTCTTAGGGTTAGAGAATCCCGAAAATTATACAACTCATGGATTTATAATCCTTAAGTGTTAGGAGTTCATAAACAATGATCATTTAACAAAGTTAAATTAAAATCCCTCTAAGTTATAAACTTAGGGTATTCGGCCAAGGCTAGTAAAATAGGTTAGCATTCACTAAACTTCCCAATCTCTTAGGTTTAGCATCCATATGTATTAAGGAGCTCAAAACCTTGATAATTTTGGAAAAATAAGAACAAAGTATCCTAGGTCCATAACCTTCTAGGTTCGGCCTTCATAGGACTTATAGGCTAGAAATATTTAAACTTTCTAATCTCTTAGACTTAGCATCCAAATATCTTATGGAGCTCAAGTCCATGATCATCTTGGAAAATAATGGAAACTTTAAACATTCCAATCTCTTAGACTCATCCAAATATCTTATGAAGCTCAAGTCCATGATCATCTTGGAAAAATGAAAGTAATACATACTAGCTTTAATAACATAGAATATACAAGTTAGAAATCCTTAAACTTTCCAATCTCTTAGACTTAGAATCCAAATATCTTATGGAGCTCAAGTCCATGATCATATTGGAAAAATGAAAGTAATACATACTAGCTTTAATAACATAGAATAAACAAGTTAGAAATCCTTAAACTTTCCAATCTCTTAGACTTAGCATCCAAATATCTTTTGGAGCTCAAGTCCATGATCATTTTGGAAAAATAAAAACTCAAACATCCTAGCACCTAAACTCTAAGTTTCGGCCATCATAGGATGATGAGGAAAATATTCTTTGTTTAACAATAACTCTTAGGTTTAGAATCACAAGGTATTAAGAGTTATAAATCCATGATCAATACTTGGAAAGTTGAAACATAGTATCCTCGGCCTACTTATTCATATTTTTCGGCCATCATAAGAACAAGCTATCAAAACTTTCAAGATTTATAGATTCAAGATCAAGGGATAGTTAGAAACTCAAACACATGATCATATTCCAAAAGTTGAAACAAAAACTTCCTAGGTCACAAATGCAAGCATTCGGCCTTCATTGGAAGAGATTGATAGAGATTTTTGTTTTACACAACCTCTTAGTATGTGAAAATATAAGTTAAAGACTATATAAAGTGGTTTCAACTCAAAAGGAGTTTTCTACCATTTTAGATAGATTTTAGAAGTTTAATGCATATAAAGAACACATAAAGTAAACTAAGAAATAAAAGATGAAACTTGTAAAACGATTTATATGAGAGCATTACCCTTAGTATAAGGAAGAACTTTAATGAAGAACTTAAGTAGAAAAGATGAATAAAAACTAAAGCTTTAAGAGCTTGAACTTTTAGAAGAAAGAAGAAGATGAAGGTTTAATGGAGTTTTGAAGGAGGAAGATGATGAAGTGAAAATGAAAGGGGTATATATAGAGAGGGGAGAGAGTGACACGAAATTGAGGAGAGACGAATGAGCTTGGAGATCAAGTTTTGACCTTGTGCCTTGTTTGGTTGAAGAGGAAAGAGAAAAATAGGTTTTTAGAATATAATATGATATATTTCAAAAAGTGTCATCATAACCACTTTTTAGGAGGTAGCCTAGGCCATACCTCTAGCTTAGGCCATTCTTAGTCAACGAACTAAGGAAGAACTTCATCTTTAATCCCTCCTCTAAAGCCAAATCTCCCAACTCGATTGTATATCAGGCAATGTGCTCGACTGTCGATTCTCCACTTTCTCCTGAAAACTTTGACAGTTTGGGTATTTTGTATCCTCAAGGCATTTCTGCCTGTTGGGCCCAGTCAGGAAATGCCGACGCAAAGAATCGTTGATTGGCATAACCAATGTTAAAACCAAATCTATTCAATGCCTGCTCGACAACTTGGTTAACATTTTGGTTTAGAGCATTCTGACGAAGCGCTCCAAGAGCACCCTGGTTTATGACAAAGTCCTCGTCTTCTTCTGGTTGTAAAATATGTATATTTCCACGTCTCAAAGAAATCCGACGATTGGGGTGTGGCCGCTCGTCATCTTGCTCAAATTCGTCAAGTTGTATAACTTGTGGTTGGTTATACCTATTGATATTTCTATTGAGATTTCTATTAGTGTTTTGGTTATCATCTGGGGCTACAACGCCCAAGGCTCTATTTAACCTAAGTATCTCATTTGCTAATGTCAAGCATGCATTATTCGTGTTTTCCATTAATGGCGTAATCACTGTACTCATTTGTTGAGTAAATGTATTCACCATGTCATGGTTACTAGAGTCAATTTGTTCTCGGACATTGGCTAATGTAGCCTCTGACAGACCAACAATATTCTGTGGGGGTTGTCTTAGTGGGGATACAGGCGGCCTTACTACTGGTTGCTCTTGTCGAGAATGGGTTACTACCATTGACCCTGTTATCCCATTCGCATGACTAGGAGTTTGCCCCCCAGTTGATGGCCCTGCCTGCCCAGACGCATAGGCGGCCATCGTCATTCCATTTGGATATGGTATATATGCAAATGGGGCATTTGGATTGACGGTTGTCGAACCATAAGGCATCCCATACAAAGGTTGTGACAGAGGCTGCGTAGTCCCTCTTTGGTTTGAATTCACAACACTTCGTGGAAACAATCCGGTAGTTGGTGGATTTATTTGTTGTAAGACTGGGGAAGTTGGTGACGGGAGTGTTCCTTGGTCAACTTCGTCAAATCTATTGACAACTTGAGCGTAAGAAACGCCTCTTCTTGCACCTACACTATTAGTGCAATTGATCCCTGCATTAGTAGCGTTAGCCCTAGTTGTAGGAATATTGTCAACTGGTGCAATAGCATCCATAGTTGACGCAACGACGTTAGTGCCTACTATGCCTGCATCACTTGCACTACTCATATTCACAGAGTTTTGGGAAATAGATGATGTTTGAACCACCTTTCCACTCCATAGACGCATACAATAGATTTGTATGTCAAATTCGTGACACTGTACGAGTTACTCTAAACTCGTCCCACCGGGTGTGCCAATTTGTTAACGTTGGTTATTGGTTTTTGACCAAAATTCCTTCGTGACAAATAATTAAAGATCAGACGAGTGTGGGACGAACGAGTTATGCGGTAATCTCGTCAGGATGTGTGTATGTATATTGTCAGCCAAGTACAAATTTGACAATTAGCCAAATTAGGAATTACTGGCAAAGACTTCGTGTTAAAACAAATATGTAAGTTTGAAAGAGATGTACAGAGTATTGCCAATGATGAAAGTTGATAATAAAACCGCTTGAGTCTGAAAATGTAAGTTTGAAGTTTAAAAGGACATTTATTTAATAGAAAATAACTTCCTAATCGTACTGAGTTTATAATGAAAAGAAAACTGAAGTTTGAAGGTAAAGTTAGGTAAAAATAGGACCTAAGTAATACCATTCATGAAAGATAAATGAAAATAAGAACACAAACGAAATATTAAGGAATAATGGAGAAAGAGTAAAGAACTTTGAAGGATAAAACCAGTATTATACTGGGTTGTAATATTGAATTGAATTGAAAATGAGAAGGATGGAGGAAATACTTGAATGTAATCCGTCAATCTGCTGTGGGATCGAGATATGTAGGATGTGTATCAAGTAACCTCCTCCATTACATTATGATTACTAGTATTTATAGGCAAATAAAATAACTACCAAGAAATAACTCCATATCTAAAAGACTGCCACATGTCTTTGGCAGCTCTCTTAAGTTTTATACTTAAACTGCTTGTCAAACAACTCTGACAACTGCTCAATTTCTTGAACCACTCCGTGTCAACTTGATTGTCTTCGATGGTCTGGCTGCTTGACGGCTTTATCTTGCTGATGCCTTGTCAGCCTTGAGGACTTAGCCATTTTCACACTTCTGTACGTTTGACAACTCTTTTTAACACTTTGTCAAAAACTGGGTTGTCGATTTATCCTTTCTGTCGGCCAATCAAATGCATCTGTCAATAATCAGAAATTTCACCCCTAACAGACGCGCACTAAGTTTTACTTTTCGGCGGCCTTGTTTATCTGACATGTCAACCGAAGAACTTCTTGTCAATTCCACACTTGTCAATTCTTCTATAATCTTCTGAATTCGACATTCTTTTTTATATCTTTGACAATCCTCTCCTTAGTTCTTCCGTCAGACTGTCGGAATTATTTCTGTCAAGAGTTTGAAATAACACCAGTACAAATTTTTTTTTGGAATACAAATAAATAAATTATTGATGAAATTATTGATTAGTTGACTGTGTAAAATTTTTTACACTAACGGTATATAGCAATTAAACTCTTAATACATATCATCTCTATCATTTTCTTTTTAATAAAGTTTATACTTTTCAATATATATAAGCATAAGTATTACCTTTTCAATACAATAAATATGAAGATTAAAACAAAATAAAGTAAATGCAAGCAACAGAACATGAATTCAGTTTTGCATGGCATTTTGAATTCAGGAACCCCGCACTTTTTCAAGTTTCTTTTTTAATATTACACTCATTTGTCGTTTTATGCATGTTGAAGCACTTTAAGCACAGAAGTAACTCCAGAATTCAGAAAGCTCGATGGACAGAAGGCACGCAAATATAGTGTTAAGGGATTAAAATAATTAAATCAAAACAAAACCTGAAAAACCTTAACCATTTTTACAATCATGCTTGGATAGTTTGATCTGAAATATAAAAGGTGTTAGAATATATAGCCATTGATACAAAAAAAAAAATGGTTGATATAAAGTAAAAATTGGGCAATTTTTTTTTTTTACTTTGAAAAACTTCTTCAACCGTGACAACGATAATAGGTATTCCTGTAATGTTCTATAAGCAATGCATGTATTTGAAATTTTTATTCCTTGGATATAGTTTAATATATTTCCAATTGGATATCAATTTCTCTTCTTAAAACTTCTTTCAATACCTTTAATTCCGAAAATAAATTAAGACCACCAATATCAGAATGATCACCGGAACTTAAGAACTAAGAAAGAGAGGAGAAAATTAGAATATTAGATAGTCTAGAAAGTCTTGGATAAATAAAGTCAAGGAACAAAAGGTGATTAACACAGTTGTTAATGGATCGAATTATTATGAAAATTTGGTTAGAGCTGATAAGAAGATTTTGAACGTTGAAATGAAAGTTAACTAAGTATTTTTGTTTTATAAGCAAATGTTAGTGTTAATGTTAATTAGTATTTTGTTAGTGAATGAGGTTTGAAACCACCAACCCTCCTTATAGCTTCACTTTTTAGCTCCTTCACCCCAACCACCAAGCCAACCTTATAGCCCCCAAAAGTTGTAAGTTGTTAGTGTTAATGTTAGTATTCTGTTAGTGTTGATTGTAACCGTTTTTCCTAGATATATGGATAAAATTTGAGTTTAGTTTGATAAAGAGATAAGATCAAATTCCAATGATAGCAAGGATGAGAAGACTCATGTATTAACGTTATGCAGCAAAACCAGTCGTGAATTTAGGAACATGGTGAAAACTGGTGAGCTGAGGGACAAAAGAGTCGAGTTAGCAGGTGTTTTATACAGCAAAACTAGTCGTGAATTTAGAAACATTGTGACACTGGTGAGCTGAGGGAGAAAAGAGCCGAGTTAGTAGGTTGTTTTTTGCTATTTTATCAGCCATGACATTGAGTTAGTTGCTGATTTTTATGGGGAAGTAGCCAGTAGAAGTAACATTAGGATAATCATATGTTGGGTCTATAAATATGATTAGACTAGGAACCATTACTAAGAAACAATCTCTTTCTTAGCGCAATAATTGATTTAAGGGATCATTGTGAACGAATTAGCGGATTGATCATTGATCATATAACACTTATTTCCTGACAACAATTATGGTGGAGGCATGGAGCTAGTAACTAAAAAGAGGAATTAAGCAAATTAATGAATTGCATCACTAAAAATCATCTAAGTAATTAAAAAAACATTTAATCTTTTTTTTATATATATAAAAAGAAGCCGAAGCAAATTAACGGACTCATTGTGTTGTGGGCTTATGCTTCCTTCTTAATATAAAATAAAATAAAATAAATAAAAGTGTCAATTTTTTTTTGACAGAATAAAAGCGTCAATTTAGATCGGCAAGGAACCTGCTATTAGAAGAAAAAAATATTAGCAATTAATTTTTATTTTTTATCTGATAAGATATATATATATATATTTTTTTTTTGTTTCAAATACTTCCCCCAAAAAAGTTTATTTGAATTAGCGGCATAAACTTTTTCGGTTAAGAATAATTAATATTATAACATTTTATCCCTCAATTTAGTTTGAGCTGAATTTTATTATTCAATTTTAGAAAATGAAATAAAATCTTATATATTTTGATCGTGATAGGAAAATGAAAATTTATGGAAAAGTGTTATATGTAAAATATTTGACATATTATACCTGGGTTATATTTTCAAAAGAAATATTATAATTAAATGATTATCATTATATTCTGTTTGCTTTATCTACTTATATAGATATGATTATTTGTTACTTCGATAAGCATACATATATCTACAGAGTCTGTTAGTTATTTGGATTTTGAAGAATAGATATGCATCTTCTATTTGGCGTAACTATTTTTTGGGAAAAGATATATGTTACACACGTTTTATTTTATATATATATATATATAAGACCCACCATGATAAAGTCTTAAGTCTAAACACACCTTCAATTTCTCTCCCCATTCTCCTTTCATTCAACAAATTACATCAGAGGAGAATCCATGGAGGAGGGTCTAGATCCTGACGAAGCAAGGCGACAATTTTTAGGTGTTATTGCTAAGGAAGCCGTTCATCACTTGCTGGTCAAGACTCCAAATACTTTTCATTATGATCATGATCAGTATCCAAACTTTGAAGGTGAAGAGCTTAATCACAAAATAAAAACTGGTGTTGCTGATGTACAAAATCTTTTCGAGGTGAGATCACCGAAAGATTATATCCATGGTCCTCCACCACTCGGATTGAAACTCCGGAAGACACCTTCTGCAGGTGAAGTTGATAAATGAGGAACTGGATAAACGTTGTGGAACAAAAAAAGAGAGTCAGCAAAAAGCCAACAAGTTCGCGGCTGTGCATTTTCCTGCTTCTTCGCTTAGTATTGGAGATTTCAACGTAAGATGCTCAATAAATATATTGCTGCATGCAAAATATAGAATATGAGTTTTTCAAGATTTACCAAAATAAAATAAGAGTTTCAATTCCTAGTATTACAAACGGATAAAGATTACTACTCTCATTTTGGTGTACTACATTTTGTCCCCACCAATAATATTTTATTTGTTATATAAGTTAAAGTTTTATGTAATATTAAAAAGGAGTAAAATATTTGGCAAAATGTCATTGATGGTGACAGGATATGATACACCAAAATGAAACAGATAATAGTATCCATTACAAATATATATATTATAGAATAAAATTGAATTCCATGCACTTACGTACAGATTGTAGCTACATACCCACTAGATCTGGTGGCCGGGTGTTACTATGCAACAAGAAAGCTTGTATGGGAGATATTAGATAAAGGGACTTTGATCATGAATAGAATTGTAGTATCATGGGACAATATTTTGGCCATACAAGCACATATCGGAGAAAATAGGCCTGGAATTCTTGAAATCGAGGTTTATTTTTCTTATTCTCATTAACTAATTTCGAGCTTTTTCCTCTTAATTAATTAATTAGAACAATTGCAGCATTTGGTGTTTATCGTTTCTCTTTTTTCCCCTCAGTTACACAAGGAACCAGTGTTCTATCAAGAGACTGATTCAGAGCCACTAAGTCATAGAGCATGGAAGTTAACTGAAGACTTCACTGGAGGTGAAGCTTCTACATGCCGGTATGCATATGCAGTAATTCTATTTCTTTTTATTATTTTTGAAAATACGTTAAGCTAGTATGTATGTTGATGGATGGGGATATAGATCTTCTGTCTCATCTTCCTATACCACATCTTGTTACATATATAGTCAATTTTTTTTTGACATTACATAAAATTTTAAATGATATATATGACAATATGTACGTTATTGATTGTGACATGGTATCATACAACAAAATGAGACATGATATCTCCATCTTTATATTCATATATTTGCCTTTTTTTTTTTAAATACCGGTTGCACTGAATAGGAGGCACTATCTTGAGTTTCCTCCCGGAGTTCTTAAAGAACATTATGAAAAGATGATACAATATGATGAGCGGTTAAGAGAGTTGAGCCAACGACCTTTTCCAAGTTTGGAATCTCCAAATTTTGGTGCAGATTTAGTATATCAAAGGGCCACAGACAACCCTCATTCTCATGCTTATGCTGTACTTGGGTCTAACAACAATCCTGATCGTCATCATCAGCAACCTGCAGCACTTGTGAGTTTCACTCAACAGCCACAACAATTTGGCAGTACAATACCATCATCTCTAGTGTATTCAACTGCACCCACATCTGGTAATAAATTAAATAACACCCTTCTCATTCTTTCATTTTTAGGGAGCTCACAACACTTCCCATGGGGAGAATATTATTAGAACACAATGAAAGTGACGTTTGTTTTGTTTATTTGTTTGTGGGAGCTAGACATTGGTTCCGCTTATATATTCAATAATGGAATACTAGAAGATCCAAATATGGCCAATATTATTCAAGAACAAGAATGTGATGATCATGCAAATATTTGGGCAACGAATTCTATGTTATGGGCAAGCGAAGGTCAACAATATGGAAATTTTAGTAACCTTGTTGATATGTGTTTGAAAGACTCTGATTTTGATCAAAAACATGGATGGAAATCTGCTGTCCCTCTTCTCTGTCACATGGCGGATATCAACTCATCAAGTACATCTGCCGGTCTATCAATGAAAGTGAATCCTGATTTCAACAGTAACTACACAACAAGCACACAAATTGCTGATTTGCCAACAAATACCAGGATAAACTCAATGGAAGCATTTGCTTGCGAGAGGGAACATTATAATTTTTTAAATAATGGCATTATGAATGACACGGTCCTTTCTCATCAAGGTAGATTCAAGAGACAAGCGCTCCACTTCCCTCCTCTTCAAGCGGCAAATTACCTGTTGCCTCACACATTGAATCCAGATGTTACGCCAAATTGCTCCACAAGACACTAGGATCACCATGGTAATTACTAATTACCATAGGTAAAGTTGTAAGTTCCTCTCCTTTCTGTTCTTATTATGTTATGGAAAGCGGAATTTATTTACTACTAAAAGTTGGCTTTATTAACTAAATTATGACTTTCCATCGTATTGTTTCTACACTTACTTTATAATATTGATAAAAAAGGCTTTTGCTTGGAAAACAATAATAAATTATATATAAGGTGTGAAATAAAAAATGGTTAGATGATATTTATTGTTATTACCTAATCTTTTCTTGCATATATGCAGATTTCGATGGATAACTCTAACGGCGAAAAGCATCTTTCGGGTCTCATATTCCGCCGCATTTTCCTTTTCCTTTTATTTTTCTTTCAAATTTTGTTGAATAATGTCTGAATTGGTCCTTGAAAAGAAACTCATACACTTTAAGTCTCCGGGGAAAAAAATAATGTCTGGATTGGTTTCTGGTTAAGTTTGGTAGTTCTGGTTTTTGGTGGCACTTGATTGTTCTAGTTCTATTAGTTTGGTAACAATACGTATTGTTATTGGTAATTCTGGTTTGATATTTCTATTATGTTAATTCTGTTAGTTATGGTACTTTGGTAACACATGTATTGTTTAGAGATGGCAAAACAGGCTGCCCGACCCGCTACAGGTCGAATCGATCCGAGATCAAGCTTTGTCGAATCGGGCCAGAAAAACCAAATTAAAAAGGTGTCCAAGTTTGGCTATATGCGAGTTACGAATGCCAACATATTTTTTTTAAAAGAAAAATATTTTTTCAACCAATATTTTAGTACATCGGTGGGTGGTAATACTTTAGTGTTGCGCAAATTTACTTCACAAAGTAAAATAATGTTGAAACTTGAATGCAACGTGGTGTGGAGTTTGTTTTTTTTTTTTTTGACAAAAGCAATTTCATAACATTTCATTGATAATGATATCTGAAATACAAGTTCGAACATGCTCAACGAAATGGGATTAGGCCAGAAAGTAGCCATCCTAACTATAGAGTGAGCAGCTACATTCAAATTAATAATTAATATAAATAGAGTAATGCTATCAAATATACCCTGGTCATAGGTTTCTTTTTTTCTGGCCAATTCCTCATATATATCAAGTATTAACTAGCAGGATGTAGATCCTGTCTCACTTTCCTGTCATATTTGCTGTCTTCCACCAATTATAATTTGCTACTTAATAAAATAAAATCACAGCTCATTAATATTTATGCATATTCTAAACTTTTGATTGGTAAGGAATATCGAGACACCATTCTTTAGAGAGAAGATTTGTATCTTAACTAGCCTATGTCAAAATCAAATCCAAGCCAAAGGCCTTAAATTTCAATAAAAAAAAGTACAATGAACTTTTTATGGACAAACAGAAGCGTGAACAATGTTGATTGCGCGAAGTGGTGAGATGTGAAGGAATGAGGGCTCATTAATTGTTCCTTATTTTGCCAAGAGGGCTCATTAATTGTTCCTTATTAATCTATAAGGATCACATAAACATAATATTTTGATCACCTTACTTTGTCAACACCTTTCTTTATAAGAATACGTAAACAAATTCAATTGAAATTTGGATCCATACAATGACACTATCTTGTGGTCACAAAATATGACTCACCCAAATTCACAATACATATGTTTCAGGTATATTGCGGTCTTTATGCAAGAAACTTCCTTTCAATGGCACTATCTTTTTCATATCTAAATGATGTCTATTTTTTTTGTCCTTTTCCAGATGAACATTTTATGAACCACACCTTCCTGTTCACAAACAACTGAATGAGTTATGGGCACAATCAACAATCAATTGAAAAGCTAAAAAACCAAGAGGGCTCATTAATTGTTCCTTTTAAATCTATAAGGATCACATAGACATAATATTTTGATCACCTTACTTTGCCAACACCTTTCTTTATAAGAATACCAAAACAAATTCAATTGAAATTTGGATCCAATGAATAATATCTCAGTCACTGTCATCATCAATACAACTACATAATTTTATAGAAAACCTTGGAAGCAAAATTGAGCCCTTTCAAGCAAGACTTGAAACCCGAATAAGCTTTTAAAGAGAAGAGTCCAACATATTAGACTCACTTATCAAAGGGTAACAACTCACATCCAAAATTGTTAAGGCTGTAACGAGGGACACTAATTTGATGCCCAAATGACAACTATCAAAACCAAGGTTGTCAGACTCGCGAGTCTAGGTAGACTCGTTTTGGGTACGTAAACTCGACACGTAGACTCGTACGAGTCTACCTATTATAAAAAACAACTATAAATGAAATATATATATAACATAAAAGCAACAAAACAGCAACAATATAATCCAAAAACATCTAACATCATCATAATCATAAAAAAGTAACATCATAATCCAAATCCAAACATTAACAAAACATTTAAGTAAATAACAATAATATCAAAAAACAGCTCCTAAATATCTAAATCCAATCCTCTAACAACATCATCTCCATTGTCACCACCATCTCCATCACCATCAGAATCATCATAATCAAGTTCTTCCCCAGATGAAACAACTTCTTCCATATTTACATCAAAGTCCAAATCAAGTCTCGGATCATTGATAGGTTGCTCAATATTCTCTTCAATTGCTTCACCAACATTGATAGGTTCCTCAACATTCTCCTCATCAACATTTGGAACATTCCCCTCTTCAGTTATCCATTCATCATCAGAATGAATATCTTCAAAGGGAAGAGCAACAATTTTTCTATTTTCCCTACTCTTTAACTTCAAGTTATACATCACATACACCAAGTCATTCATCTTTTGTTGAAGCAACCTATTTCTTCTCTTAGTGTGAACCTAGAAATAAAACATAAAAATAAAAACTCAATATTTCTAAACAAAGAAAAATTGATAACTACAAACAAAAACATAACTTCACTTACCATTTCAAATGCACTCCAATTACGTTCACACCCAGAAGAGCTACAAGTCAAGCTAAGGACACGAATAGCAAATCTCTTCAGTTCAACTGCTCCATCCCCATAAAAGTCCCACCATTCTGCAGGAAGCATACTTTTCCTACTTTCCTTTGCAGCATCAATACCAAAGAGCCCTCTATAATAATGAAAATCTGCAAGCTGCAACCCAATCTTCTTTCTCTCCTCAGGATCCTTTACCAACTTTCCCATACATGCGTACAACCCAATTTTAACCTCGACATCTTCATGATCGAACTTGGGTTCATAGTGTAATGAGGGATTAAGATAATAAGCAGCTGCATGTAAGGGCCTATGGAGCTGGTTATCCCATCGCTCATCAATAATATTCCAGATGGGTTCATACCTACAAATTCCAAATATCCTATATTAGTAACACAATACAAATAAGCTAATTAATTTTCAAATGAGATAAAGTTAGGAAAGTTTACCATTTTTTAACATCATTGAAGTTTCTTTTAATCTGCTCTTTGGCACAATCCATCCCTTCATATATAAAACCCATGGCGGGTTTTTCATCAGAATCCACCAAATGAAGGACTATAATGAGAGGGGCAGCTGCCTTGAGGCATACAATTATATTCTTCCAAAACCGAGTATCACAAATCATGTCTTCCACCTTTCTTCCCTCAGCAGTTTTGGCAAACTTGCTTGAAGTCCAATCTTCTGAGCTAAACATGCTCAACAATGATGCCTTATGCTCATTAAGACAAGCTAAGGTCAAATAAGCAGTGGCAAATCTAGTCTTGCCTGGCCTAATCAAGTCCCTCCCTTTAGTAAACTTCTTCACCAAGCTAATGAGTTGTGTCCTACAATATATGTAGGTGCATATCTTTCTCCCCTTATATATTGTAACTTGATGCACCTTCAGATGTTTCTCAAAATCCTCCAACATCAAGTCAATGCAATGGGCGGAACATGGAGTCCAATACAAGTTGGGTCGCTTCAGCATCAACATTTCACCTGCTGCCTTGAAATTTGCAGCATTGTCGGTGACAACTTAGACCACATTTTCCTCTCCAACTTCTTCTACAACATCATCCAACATCTTAAACACTTTTTCAGTTGTTTTTGAGATGTCAGAAGTGTCCAATGAATACAGAAACACTGTCCCCTTAGTACTGTTCACCAAGAAGTTACAAATGGAACACCTCTTCTTGTCTATCCACCCATCAGACATGATTGTGCAACCGGTTCTCTTCCACTCCTCCTTAAACTCTTGAAGCATGTCATCTGTTTGAGCCACAGCTTTTTTCAAAAGCTTTCCTCTGATATCATGGTAAGAAGGAGGTTTGTAGCCAATCCCAAATCTCCCAATCTTCTCACACATCTTTGCAAACTCCACATTTTTTATAGTATTGAAAGGAATTGCACTTGTATAAAAATACTTGGCTACCTGATCATCAACTTCCTCTTTAAATCCCTTTCTCATCATTTGATTAATTGTTGCTTGAACTGGACCGCTGACTTTTGCTTTCCCTTTTGCAAAGGAAAAGCCTTTTTGTTGAGAGCTAGCTACTGCAACCTCCTCAGCACCAAGTATTCTTTTTTTTTCTTTGATGCCTCTTTAGCCTCAGCCACACTTCTCATAAACACATGTTTAACTTCAAAATCTTCTCCACTTCCAGCAAGATGATGCTTGAATCTGAAAACTCCTCCACTAACAATCTTTGAACAATAATTGCATTTCACTTTTTTTCCATTACCCATAACATCAAGCCCATGTTTCCACCCAGGGTTAGTCCTATTACCAGGTAAATTTTTCCTACCCCTGCCTCTAGAACTCCCGATTCTTTCTTTGTGTTGTTTTCAACTTGAGACATTCTTCTTTGTGTTCTTTGTGTTGTTTTTTTCACGCAGGGTTGTGAACTTTTGGTTCCGGATTCAAGCAAATCGAGAGCGAGGCGCGGCAGGGAGAAGGTGCGATGGAGGAGATGAGGCACGGCAGGGAGGAGGTGCGATGGAGGAGATGAGGCGCGATGGAGGAGATGAGGCGCGGCAGGGATGAGGCGCGATGGAGGAGATGAGGCGCGATGAGGACGTGAACGAAGAAGGGATTTGGGGTCGAGACCGAGAATGAAGCAGAGAGACAAGGGACAAATGTGTTAACCTAAAATGCTATAAAACACACTGTTTTGGGACTTTCATTCAGACTCGCCCAACTCGCTGCAGAATCGCGATTCTATACGATTCTGCACAAGTCCGACCGAGTCCATCCGAGTCACGGCGATTCTACCCCAAAAACGAGTCTGACCACGAGTTCACCCGTTTTCCACATGTAGAAACGTGGAATCGTCCGAGTCTACGAGTTGACTCGCAATTCTGACAACCATGATCAAAACTCAACTAAAGAGCAAAGCATAAAATTTATTGCCATCCTGTGTGATTGCATTGATCAACCCCTAAGATGGGGTCATAGCCATCTGTTGATGATGCCCAGCAGCGTGATCATGAGGGATGTCTTCTTTTTGGTGGCCATAGCTGTTGTGTTGAGGTTCCAAATTGATATATATTTCACCACATAGTCCACTGGGGTTGGGGCAATTCATAGGTGTACAAACTAGAGGACCTGTTCCTAGCTGAGTCCCAACACCATTGGTTGAACCATATCCACCGGACCCAACAACCTCAAAACTTGGCATTTGGCCATGATTTCCAAAACTAGGGAATGCCAAACAGAGGGTGAACAACACGTTGTCCACTACCAGTATCTGGAGCAGTATCTGAAGGTGAACATTATGACGTCGTATGATCCATATAACCGACCCCACCTAGTGGGGTAAGGCTTGATTGTTGTTGTTGTAGAAAGAGCAAATATCCCAAGTATGTGTATGTCCATATTGGTGTGGCCATTTTTAATTGCCTCTTGTTTATTTACTTTGCTTGTAATTGTGAGAATGCAAGTGTTTAAATATCAGAGGCCTTGCATGGTTAGTTTGGTTTGAGGACAAGAAAATGGCGTATGAAATTTAAATTTGTGGGAGAGAAATCAGAATTTCTGGCATTTAATTAGCTTACATGCTACATGTGTGACTAAAAGGATAAACATATCCAATTCTTCTATCTTTGCAAATAACGAAGTTTGGGTAATAAGTTTTTTTTTCAAGTGTTATATAGATACATATAATTTTTTTACTTTTTGGTTAAAGTAATACTTTGGTCTCTATACGTGACACGAATTCTCGATTTGATCTCTATACATAAAAAATTATTAAAATCGTCTCTATACGTATAAAAAGTCTCCATTTAATCCCTACCGTACAAAATATTAGGGACTGATTTAATAATTTTTTGCTCGTATAGGGACCAAACGGATAATGTATAGGGACCAAATGGAAACTTTTTGTACGTATATGAACCATTTTAGTAATTTTTTATGTATAGAGACCAAATCGAGAAAGGGATCAAAGTAATTCTTTAACCATTTTTTTAATCCCACTACTTTTACTGTATTTATCCCTAAACTCTCTCAACAACAACTATGTGCCTGTTTGTTTTATAGTTGGGAGGCACCAAAACTCTGTTTGGGGTCCCAAACCCAGTTGTTACAGTAACTTCATGCATTTGGGTACGAAACTCAGTTGAAAATAATTGATTCCTGGTGGGTCAAAACTGAGTTTTGTGGAAGCAAAAATTTCTAGCTTTTCCGTTGAAAATAATTGATTCTAGATGTAGGACTCACAAAATTCTACATATTTACACCTCAAAAGTGATTTTACTTTATCATCCAAACAAAATCAATTCTTCTAAACCTACTTTTAAAATATTGTTACCAAACATAAATCAATTTTTTTAACCTTGATTTTTCAAAATCAATTCCTCCAAAATCAATTCTATCAAAATATAAAACAAACGGACCCTATAACGCCATCTCCAATGGGAAAGTAAAATGGGGATCTTCCCTCATAAGAACGGGTACTTACAAAGCCAAGCAAAATTAAGAATCGATCCTTATGAAGGAGGGGTGCTTGTAGAAGCTCCGATTCTTAACTATTTGTGTGGGTTAATGTTTATTTTTTGTAAATATAAAAATATGACTAGCCAGTTGTTAACGTTGGTTTTTGGTTCTTGACCAAAATTCCTTCGTGACAAATAATTAAAGATCAGATGAGTGTGGGACGAACGAGTTATACGGTAATCTCGTCAGGATGTGTGTATGTATATTGTCTGCAAAGTACAAATTTGACAATTAGCCAAATTAGGAATTACTGGCAAAGACTTCGTGTTAAAACAAATATGTAAGTTTGAAAGAGATGTATAGAGTATTGTCAATGATGAAAGTTGATAATAAAACTACTTGAGTATGAAAATGTAAGTTTGAAGTTTAAAAGGACATTTATTTAATAGAAAATAACTTCCTAATCATACTGAGTTTATAATGAAAAGAAAGCTGAAGTTTGAAGGTAAAGTTAAGTAAAAATAGGACCTAAGTAATACCATTCATGAAAGATAAATGAAAATAAGAACACGAACAAAATATTAAGGAATAATGGAGAAAGAGTAAAGAACTTTGAAGGATAAAACCAGTATTATACTGGGTTGTAATATTGAATTGAATTGAAAATGAGAAGGATGGAGGAAATACTTGAATGTAATCCGTCAATCTGTTGTGTGATCGAGATATGTAGGATGTGTATCAAGTAACCTCCTCCATTACATTGTGATTACTAGTATTTATAGGCAAATAAAATAACTACCTAGAAATTACTCCCTATCTAAAAGACTGCCACATGTCTTTGGCAGTTCTCTTATGTTTTATACTTAAACTGCTTGTCAAACAACTCTGACAACTGCTCAATTTCTTGAACCGCTCCGCGTCAACTTGATTGTCTTCGACGGTCTGGCTGCTTGACTACTTTATCTTGCTGATGCCTTGTCAGCCTTGAGGACTTAGCCATTTTCACACTTCCGTATGTTTGACAACTCTTCTTAACACTTTGTCAAAAACTGGGTTATCGATTTATCCTTTCTGTCGGCCAATCAAATGCATCTGTCAATAATCAGAAATTTCACCCCTAACAGACGCACCCTAAGTTTTGCTTTTCGGCGGCCTTGTTTATCTGACATGTCAACCGAAGAACTTCTTGCCAATTCCACACTTGTCAATTCTTCTATAATCTTCTGAATTCAACATTCTTTTTTATATCTTTGACAATCCTCTCCTTAGTTCTTCTGTCAGCCTGTCGGAATTATTTCTGTCAAGAGTTTGAAATTCTTCTACTAACAGATGCCCCCCCAAGTTTTGCTTTTCGACGGCCTTGCCCGAAAGAATAGCAAAATTTGAAATTTTAAATTGCTAACAAATTTTCTTGATCCCGGATTTTCATCCGTTAACTAAACCTCGCTTGAATTTCATCCCTACTTAATAGGGATAATCGTAACGTTATAGGTCTCTCGGAATTCGAACCAGAGGCCCTCACTCCTCTTTAAATAGCAGTCACATCACTGTTGACTTTCCTCTTCTTACCTTTCTTCTTCCCTGGCGAAAAACCCTTCTTCTTTAAAGGAAAAACCCTTTCCTCTTCCTCACTTCGTTCAATCCCCATGGCAACATCTTCAAAGATGTCGACTTCAGTACCTCAAACCATGGTTGCTCCTCCTAGGGCAGTAGTTCAAGACCCACTTTTGGAAGAGTCCGAGTTATGGAAGGAATCTAAGGTAATTTACCATGTTCCTGATTCTTCTGTTGCTTTGAGTCTTCCTGCTGCATTCTTGGGTCCTCTCGTAGCCCAAAAGGAAATTTCTGAGGATTTACGCGGTTCCTTCCCTTCCGCTAACTCAAATGAGGCTATTTTATCTTCATTAACTTCGATCCCGATTCATGTCTTTAAAAAGAGCAATAGGATTTTTAGGATGCCCCCTGCCACTCGGTTCGATGCTTACATTAGTTGGCTTGACCGAGTTCAGGCTAAAAAATGCAACGTGTGGGAAGAAGCTGGAATTTTTGAGTTTATTCAGCTTTCTCGCCATGTTAAGTTAGTAGACTTTTCTTTAATAGGGGCATCAGTTTTTTTCTGGAATAGAACCACAAATAATTTTCACTTTCCTTATGGGATGATGGGTCCGACTTTATTTTACATGTCGGCTATTACGAACCTTCGTCCAGATGGTCATACCATGCATTCCGATGTCGAAGTGGAGAATCAGATTGATGTCTATGTTCCAAAATGCTCTTTTTCTAAATATATAGTAGACTTTAGAGGTGGTGACTGGTCGCGCTGTCGCGCACGCGTCAAAAAGAACGAGCGGGTTTAAAACTGTAGTTTAGGGCGACAACTCGGATGTCGTCTCACAGTCTCACAAGGACTCTCAAAGTGTTATTTTTCACAAAAATAAGTTTTTTTTTTTGGGGGGTTTGTTTGGATGCAATCAAAGAAAATAAGACAATGAAAACAGAGCAATAAAACAAAGCAGTTCAAAGAGATTACCAAATAGTAAACAACGATTAATCTATTGTTCTCGAATTCCCAACTATCATTGGTTCATGTAATCCCAAGCCCTAAGCAGATTCTAATCCCCTCCCGGTTGTAGCAACAATTTACAACCGAAACCACTACTACAGATATATGTTCCTATGCCCGAATTAAGCAAACGCGATTATATATAGGAACATAACATCACCGAAACAAATCAACACAACACTATACACTCCTGAATTAAGCAAACAGAAACATACAGCATAGCATTGAAAAGAGAAAAGCAAGTGAAAATAGGAATTACAGAACCTCAAATGTAAATGGAAACCAATCCCAGTAGATTAATCAAGGAGACTAGTTCTCCATTACAAAGAAAAGTAAAAGCTATGAGATAAAACTAAAACTAACTAAGATCCCTTCAGTTCTGCCTAAAACAGACTTATATACAACTTCTGGACTCCGTTGACTCGCGAGGCGAGCACACATTCGCGAGGCGAATAATGCGAACAGTCTTCAGTGAGTGGCGAGCTCGCGAGGCGAGCTTATCTTCGCGAGGCAAAAC
Organism: Sophora flavescens; assembly: GCA_030762895.1. Classification (NCBI taxonomy): domain Eukaryota; kingdom Viridiplantae; phylum Streptophyta; class Magnoliopsida; order Fabales; family Fabaceae; genus Sophora; species Sophora flavescens. The sequence goes on from CM061062.1 coordinate 88,751,081, forward strand.
TCTTCAATTTCCAAACTGCCACAGCCGTGACCTTTAACATGCATAAACCGTGCTGACTTTTGGTCTTCAGGGTTGGATTACTCGCGACGCGAGTCAAGTCTTCGCGGGGCGAGACAGAATGGTTGGCAATTTCTGGAACAGTCACCTTCTGGTTCGCGAGGCGAACATCCTTTTCGCGGGGCGAAAGATCCAGATTTATTTCTTTTTATTAACCTGAAAACAGAAAATAGCATAAGTGCTTTATTTAACTCTAAATCAACTAAATTAACCTAAAAATACTTTACAGACTCAAAATGCTGCTTAAAGACAATCAAGTCTAATTTGGGTGAAAATGATATAAAATTAGCACAAAGCCAAGGTTTTTATTAGTTATAAAACCAGTCAACCAGAGGCTCATCAAAATACCCCAAACTTAAACTTTGCTTGTCCCCAAGCAAACTAAAACTTAAAAACTTAAAAAGACTAAGGACATGGCTAAACATGGCAAGCTTAAAAGATTTAATCAACTTTACGCAGATTTCAAGCAATTCATCAAAATAATTTTTCCTTTAATTTGCCCCCCCCCCCCCCCCTTCAAGCAAAGTAATCCCCAAATTCATTTACTTTGAACAATTGAGAATTTCATCATTCAAACAATCATTAATCTAAGCAGGGGGTCCAAGTTACACACAAAAGAGAGATCACCATATTCAAACAACTGCCTTCCTCACAAGGGAAATTTGTGTTTCACTCAATCGCTCAGTTTGTGTCTAGGTCATCAACAATTCACTCAGTTTCACTTTTAAGAGCACTTCCCATAAATTTGATTTTCATCTCTAAATGACTCCCACAGAAAACATGCATGCAACATCAAAAGGTCTTTTATGGGTTGTAATGGGACCTGGCTAAGGGTAGGATATACAAAGGAATTAGGCTGAAGACCCTAGGAACTAAGAGAGCATGAAACACTTCAAAACATTGAAATTCCACTCAAGTTCCTTTTCTCATTTTTCTTTATGCCTTGGGTGACTACAGCCTCTTCTCTTTTTTTTTTTCTAATACTTTTATTTTTAACATTTTTACAATTTTCTTTTTTTTTTTCTCTTTTTTTTTTACAAGCCTTTGGCTCCAACCTTTTTATTTTTCCAATCCCAAACAACACATCATATCCTTGCAGCCACCCCAAACTTAGTTTCCTGCAACCTTTTCTCTTTCTAAGATTCCATGCTCTCCTAATCCTAAGATCGGGTTAACATGGTTTTCCAGATTTTAGCTTATAACATAAGGTTAACAAGAATTAATAGGCTAATCAGCTCAATGGGGCTAACTAAGGAACATGCATTAGGGATGGTTATTTTAGGCTAAGTAGCTATTTACAAAGAAAATGCCTAAATCATCTGAAGCAAACACATAATCATGCAAACCAAAAAGAGACTCAAGCAAATTCAGGAAAGTGCAACTTGAAAGTGATTTCACACAGTCAAAAACATGTTGGAGGCTCAAAACCTCACCTGGACATTTATGCAAATTGTTTGACAGAGATTCTATCCCTAGTGTGTGCTTCCTTTCACCCCAAACTTATCATAAATCATGCCATCATAACAAAATCTCAAAGTTCAGTTTTCAAATTCACATGGGAATCACTTTTCAAAAACATAAATTTTCAGCCTAGGGGGAATCATCACATAAATCATGCAATCAATCTGCACAAAATCAATCAAAATCCAATAAACTTGCCAACAAAAGACTCGACACAACTCCTGAGCTTCTCAAATTATTCAGGAGCTTTATTCAAAGAAAAGGGAAAAAAACAAAAACTACAACTAGTTCCCTCCCCCACACTTAAAATATACATTGTCCCCAATGAACAACAGAACTATAAAATCAGAGTGATGGAAAGGAAAGGAAACTCCCTGATTAAGTGTCAGTGTAGGTGGGAGCTTCCAAGGAGAGCTCCTCAACATTAGCATCCACAGGAACACCAGCATCCACACCATGGAATGGCTTCAGCCTCTGCCCGTTAACCTTGAAGGGCTTGTGGGTACCTGCACGTGTAATCTCTACTGCACCATAAGGAAAAACGTTAGTCACAACAAAGGGGCCATCCCATTTGGACCTAAGTTTCCCAGCCATCAATTTCAGGCGGGAGTTAAACAGTAAGACTAGCTGGCCCACAGAAAATTCTTTTCTAACAATCATCCTATCATGAAAAAGTTTTGTTTTCTCTTTATAAATCCTGGAGCTTTCATAGGCTTCTAGCCTAAGCTCCTCAAGTTGCTGCAACTGCAGTTTTCTTTCAACACCAGCTTCCTTCATGTCCAAGTTACAGCACTTTACTGCCCAATATGCCCGGTGCTCAACTTCCACCGGGAGGTGACATGCCTTACCAAATACAAGCCGAAAGGGGGACATTCCTATAGGTGTCTTGAAAGCAGTCCTCTGAGCCCACAGTGCGTCTTCCAGACGGAGGCTCCATTCCTTTCTATTCGGCTGCACCATCTTCTCTAGAATTTGCTTGATCTCCTTGTTTGATATTTCAGCCTGGCCATTGGTCTGGGGATGGTAAGCAGTGGAAACTCTATGTACAACCCCATATCTTCTGAGTAAGGCTTCCATGGTTCTGTTGCAGAAGTGAGTGCCCTGGTCACTGATGATGGCCTTAGGTATGCCAAACCTGCAAAAAATGTTGGACCTAAAAAATTTGGAAACAACTTTAGCATCATTAGTCCTAGTGGGGATTGCTTCCACCCACTTTGAAACATAATCTACAGCCAAAAGAATATATACAAAACCAAAAGAAGGAGGGAAGGGGCCCATGAAATCAATCCCCCACACATCAGAAACCTCACAAAAGAGCATGGGCTGCTGAGGCATCTCACTCCTACGAGTGATGGCAAGGCCTGTTGTTTGACATTCTTTGCAATTCCTGTATACCTCATAGGAATCTCTAAAAATTGTGGGCCAGTAAAACCCAGAATCTAGGACTTTTCTTGCTGTCCTCTGTGGTCCAAAATGTCCTCCAACTGGAGAGGCATGTGAGAAGTGCAAAATGGACTCTGTCTCATGATCGGGGACACACCTCCAAATAACCTGATCACTGCAAAACTTCCACAGGTAGGGATCATCCCACACATAGTACTTTGCATCGCTCTTGAGCTTGTGGAACTTATGTCTACTTGTACCTGCAGGAACAACACCAGCAACCAGAAAGTTAACTATGTCAGCAAACTAGGGGGTTACCCCATACAGATGTAGAAGTCTCTCATCAGTGAAATCATCTTGGATGGGAGAAGGATCCTCATCCTTTGCTATTCGGCTCAAGTGATCGGCTACCAAATTTTCAGCTCCACTCTTGTCTTTGATCTCCACATTGAATTCTTGGAGCAAAAGCATCCACCGGATCAGTCTTGGCTTAGCTTCTGGTTTCTTTAACAGATATTTCAGAGCTGCATGGTCAGTGAAAACAATAACCCTAGAACCTAGCAAATATGACCTAAACTTATCAAGTGCAAATACAACAGCTAGCAGTTCTTTCTCAGTGGTGGTGTAATTTGACTGTGCAGCATCTAATGTCCTAGAAGCATAATGAATTATATGGGCAGCCTTGCCCACCCTTTGTGCCAGAACCGCTCCCACAGCAAAATTGGAAGCATCACACATTAGTTTAAAAGGGAGTGTCCAGTCTGGGGGCTGGATGATGGGGGTAGATGTCAATGCCTTTTTCAGGTAGTCAAATGCCTCCTTGCAATGGTCATCAAAATGGAACAGGGCATCATTCTTCAGCAGGTTTGACAATGGCAGAGCTATCTTGCTGAAGTCCTTTATAAAGCGCCTGTAGAAACCTGCATGTCCAAGAAAAGAACGGATCTCGCGTATGCAAGATGGGTAAGGCAATGAAGAAATCACATCAATTTTTGCAGGATCTACTGAAATACCCTCTTTAGAAATTACATGACCCAAAACTATCCCCTGTTCTACCATAAAGTGACATTTCTCATAATTCAAAATCAGATCAGTCTCAATGCATCTTTGTAGAACTAAACTCAGACTATGCAGACATGCATCAAATGAGGAGCCATATACAGTGAAGTCATCCATGAACACCTCTATGCAATTTTCAATAAATTCAGAGAAAATGCTAAGCATGCATCTTTGGAAGGTGCCAGGAGCATTACAAAGGCCAAATGGCATCCTCCTATAGGCAAACGTACCGAAGGGGCACGTGAAAGTGGTCTTTTCCTGATCCTCAGGGGCAATATGGATCTGGAAATACCCGGAAAAACCATCAAGAAAGCAGTAATGAGATTTACCAGCCAGCCGATCTAGCATCTGATCTATGAACGGCAAAGGAAAGTGATCCTTTCTGGTGGCATGGTTCAACTTCCTATAATCTATACAGACTCTCCAGCTATTCTGGACTCTAGTAGGTACAAGCTCATTATTATCATTCCTAACTACTGTGAGACCGGACTTCTTTGGTACAACTTGCACCGGACTTACCCAAGTACTATCAGAGATGGGGTATATAATACCTTCCTGTAGAAGCTTAGTCACCTCTTTCTTTACCACATCCAGAATCAGTGGATTTAGCCGCCTCTGGGCCTGTCTAACTGGTTTAGCCCCATCCTCCAATAGAATTCTGTGCATGCATCTGGAGGGGCTAATTCCCGGAATATCAGCCAATGTCCACCCAATAGCCTTCTTGTGCTTCTTCAGAACTTCCAAAAGTTTAGCTTCCTGGTCAGAGTCAAGGCTGGAGGAAATGATGACTGGAAGTTTTTCCTTCGTCTCCAGGTAGGCATACTTCAGGTTCCCAGGAAGTGGCTTGAGCTCTAGGGATGGTGGCTGCTCAACGGATGGTACATTAGGAGTAGCCAGGATGTCAAGGACTTCTGCTGAATAGACAGCTTCACTCTCACTATCACTATCACCCTGCAAGGTTGAATCAAGAAACTCAGCACAAACAGAACACGGGTTAGTGTTAGTACAGTTAGTACATGAATACAAATCATCAAAACCAGAAATGAATGCAAAATCAGAAATAAAGTCCTCATGGGTATCCTCAATAAGCTCAGAAAGCAGCTCTAAGTGGAAAACAGAGTGCTCCTCCAGTGGGTGTTTCATAGCATCAAAGATCTTGAACTTGGCCACAATATCACCAAACTCCATAGACATAGTCCCATCATTCACATCAATCTTAGTCTTGGCTGTCTTCATGAATGGTCTGCCCAAGATTATTGGTGATCTACTGGAATGTGTCTCTCCTGCCATGTCTAGGATGTAGAAGTCCGCAGGGAAGATCAAATCATCAACTTGCACTAGCACATCTTCTACCATTCCCATGGGTCGGGCACTGGTCCTGTTAGCCAACTGGATGGTGAGACCTGTATACTGCAAAGGCCCAAGATCAAGGTTGTTAAAGATGGAGGTAGGCATGACATTTATGGAGGCTCCCAAATCCAACATGCAGTTTTCAAATTTCCTGTCCCCAATAGTGCATGGAATAGTAAATATGCCTGGGTCCTTGTACTTCTGTGGTAGTGCCTGAGTAGGGGCTAAAACAGCAACTCTTTCTGGTGCAGGCCTAGACTGGATAAGAGCTGAGACATTTCTTCCCAAATCAACCCTCTCATTATTCTTCATCTTCCTCTTGTTGGTGCATAGATCCTTGAGAAATTTCGCATACTTGGGCACTTGCTTGATCACATCCAACAGTGGAATATTAACAGCTACCTTTCTGAAAACATCTAAAATCTCCCTTTCCTTGTCTTCACCACCAATCTTCTTATTTTTCTGTAATCTGTGTGGGAATGGGATGGGTGGTCTGTACACTTTCTCAACTTCAACTTCAACAATAGGCTCAGGAGTTACCTCAACAGTTGCTTCATCTTTTTCAGAGGTAGCCTCAACAACTTTTCCAGATCTCAGAGATATGGCACTCACATTAGGATTGGAGGCATTAGGATTTATCACTGGCTGTGCAGGCAGCTGACTGGATCCTGGACCTTGCTGTATGTTATTCATGGATGTGGCCAGCTGTCCAATCTGTGTCCTCAAATCTTGAATGCTAGCACTTGTTTGCTGCTGAAACTGTGTCTGTGAGGTCTGAATCTGTCCCATTTGCTGCTGGAACTGGAGATTTTGTGCAGCCATTTGTGCAGCCATTTGTTTGAGCATATCCTCTAATGAAGGTCCAGAAGGTACTGAAGTGGTCACTGGAGGAGGATTCTGAGGTGCTGCCATCGGTTGTTGTTGGGATGAGTTCCCATGCCGCAGATTAGGATGATTCCTCCAGTTGGGATGGTACCTATTGGTGGAGAGGTCTGGAGTGCTGTACCGATTCTGACTGTTTCCTTGATTATATGGATTTACTGCATAAGCTTGAGATACTTCACTGACAAACTCTTCTCTCTGGATGGGGCATGGATCATATGGGTGCTCAGGTGAATTACACATGCTACATAACTTTGCAGGCTGAACTCTATCTATTGCCAATTGCCTTACAAAAGAAGTGAGCTCATCCAATCTATTCTCAAGGGCGGCCTGGTTGGAAGATGAACTATGGACCTCATGCACACCTCTTGTCTCAACTGAATTTCTTCTGGTAGTAAACTGCTGGGAATTTAGTGACATGTTCTCAATGAGTTGCTTGGCAGCAGCTGGGGACTTATCAACTAGTGCTCCCCCACTAGCAGCATCCAAAAGATTCCTATCCATCGGCAGTAATCCTTCATAAAAGTACTGGATGAGAAGCTGTTCAGAAATCTGATGCTGGGGGAAACTGGATACCAAATGCTTGAACCTCTCCCAATATTCAGCTAGCGACTCATTCCCTTTCCTGATGCCACATATTTCTTTCCTTATTGATGCAGCTCTTGAAGCAGGAAAATATCTTTCTAGGAAAACCCTCTTCAAATCATTCCAAGTGGTGATAGAGTTGGGCTCAAGATACAACAGCCAATCCTTTGCAGCTCCCTGGAGTGAAAACGGAAAAGCTTTCAGCTTGATACTATCCTCAGTGACTCCCTCTGATCTCGAGGTTGTGGAGCAGACAACTTGGAATTCCTTCAAGTGCTTGTGTGGATCTTCACCTGCAAGACCATTAAACTTTGGCAACAAGTGAATGAAACCAGATTTTAGTTCAAAAGGAGTATCAGCACCAGGATATGAAATACACAATCCATTGTAATTTACATCAGGGGCAGCAAGCTGTCTTAATGTCCTCTGGTCTCCCATGTTTTCAAAAACAGTTTTGGAATTAGAATGACCACTAGTGCTAGCCCAAAATTCTCTACAGAGTGTGTGCAGTGTTCTTTCAATTTCCGGGTCAAAATCACACAATTCAGGGCAATTAGACCTAGTAGCCAGACTAATTCAAAACAAAAACGAAAATAAAAGAAAAAGAAAAGAAAGGAAAAAAAATGAAAAATAATAACAAATAAGAGTCCCCGGCAACGGCGCCAATTTTTGGTCGCGCTGTCGTGCACGCGCCAAAAAGAACGAGCGGGTTTAAAACTGTAGATTAGGGCGACAACTCGGATGTCGTATCACAAGGACTCTCAAAGTGTTATTTTTCACAAAAATAAGTTTGGGGGGGGGGGGGGGTTGTTTGGATGCAATCAAAGAAAATAAGACAATGAAAACAGAGCAATAAAACAAAGCAGTTCAAAGAGATTACCAAATAGTAAACAACGATTAATCTACTGTTCTCGAATTCCCAACTATCATTGGTTCATGTAATCCCAAGCCCTAAGCAGATTCTAATCCCCTCTCGGTTATAGCAACAATTTACAAGCGAAACCACTACTACAGATATATGTTCCTATTCCCGAATTAAGCAAACGGGGTTAAGCCCTCCGCGAACTAAGCGAACACGAAACGAACACACGCGAATTAAGCAAACGCAATTATATATAGGAACATAACATCACCGAAACAAATCAACACAACACTATACACTCCTGAATTAAGCAAACAGAAACATACAACATAGCATTGAAAAGAGAAAAGCAAGTGAAAACAGGAATTACAGAACCTCAAATGTAAATGGAAACCAATCCCAGTAGATTAATCAAGGAGACTAGTTCTCCATTACAAAGAAAAGTAAAAGCTATGAGATAAAACTAAAACTAACTAAGATCCCTTCAGTTCTGCCTAAAACAGACTTATATACAACTTCTGGACTCCGTTGACTCACGAGGTGAGCACACATTCGCGAGGTGAATAATGCGAACAGTCTTCAGTGAGTGGCGAGCTCGCGAGGCGAGCTTATCTTCGCGAGGCAAAACTCTTCAATTTCCAAACTGCCACAGCCGTGACCTTTAACATGCATAAACCGTGCTGACTTTTGGTCTTCAGGGTTGGATTACTCGCGACGCGAGTCAAGTCTTCGCGGGGCGAGACAGAATGGTTGGCAATTTCTGGAACAGTCACCTTTTGGTTCGCGAGGCGAACATCCTTCTCGCGGGGCGAAAGATCCAGATTTATTTCTTTTTATCAACCTGAAAACAGAAAATAGCATAAGTGCTTTATTTAACTCTAAATCAACTAAATTAACCTAAAAATACTTTACAGACTCAAAATGCTGCTTAAAGACAATCAAGTCTAATTTGGGTGAAAATGATATAAAATTAGCACAAAGCCAATGTTTTTATTAGTTATAAAACCAGTCAACCAGAGGCTCATCAGTGACCATGAACCCATGACGGATACTGAACACGTAGCCTTCCTGTTTCTTTGGCTATGTACTTATGTCTTTTGTAGCAAATCTGCTACTTTGATTGCTTCATATGTTCCCCTTGCCAATCTTTTGTCAACTGGCAAGAGATTAGCATTGGGCCAATGTGTTTTGGCTAATCTTTATGACAGTATGAGTATGTTAGTTGATACTGTCAGATCTAAGCAAAAGAAAACCAATATAGGAGGGCCTCTTTGGCTTCTCCAGTTGTGGTTAAATACTGTCTTAGAGCGTCAATTTTCATACAAAGCTCCTTCAGATTTGTCAATTGACACTTATGGCTCTTATCTCTGTTATGTGTCCGCTGAATCTTTGTCAAGAGATGAAACTGCCAACTTTAAGTTGTAGTTCAAAATTTTTCACTCGCTTTCATCCACCTCTTCAAAGATCAACTTCTCTCCTTTTATTGACCGGAAGTATGGTCCGGAGTGGTTTACGAAACTAAGTACCACCATTTCTAAATCCAACAAGTCAAATTGGACTAAATTTCTTTGCCAAAAAGTCATTTTTGTTGATGATCCTAGTTTCAAAACCCATAGAATCTATCTGCATTTGCCCAATACCACTGCTTGTCAGCTCGGTTTCTGTCAAGCTATTCCTGCTCCTTACTCGTCAAATCCTGATGAGAACTTTATTGGTGCCAAAGCTCCAACATATGAGAATATTGTGGCCATCAGTGATGAGGATAAAGCTCGTAGGGCCTTCTTACACCTGTCTCATTCTCTGTCTTCCAAAGAGTCACTCAAAGCTTTCTTGACTGGTGGGATGAGTATTATTCCAACCACCGTCTGAGTTTAAAGACCTGCTTGAGTTGTATTAAAGACATTGTGGGTAATGGTGATGATTCTCCCATGCAGGAACAAGATCCGGCATCAAAAACTCGAGGTGAACTTCAGAAATAAATTCAAGACTTTGAAAAATTTTACAAAATCAAGTGGAATCCCTTGAGACCATTTGATATGGTTCGTCACGTCAATAGTATTTTAGCCGAAGCCAAAAGGAGGCATGAAAATAAGGAATATGAAAGGCTTGCCATATATCGGGGCATTCCCAATATGACCAGGGAATATTTTGACAGTTTAAAGGGCCCTTTTCCCAAACCGGTGCCTATTCCTTGTGCCCCTTTTGGTTTAGCTGATTCACACCCAGGGAAGCCGTCGAAAGGAGGTAACTTTTTCTTTTTGGAAAACGTGAGTGCTTACGTTGACCCTTTTGAAAAACCAAATCCAGTTACCTTCGCTCGTCGGTTTCTTCAACCTGATGACGACTTTGGATTCCATTCTCAAATTCTAACTTGTAATTCAGGTATTTACTCGTCAAATAACTTTTACTCTTTCTCTTTTTGGCTGACAATCAACTTATTTATGTTGTTATTGACAGCTATTCCTCTCGACAAGCCTCTTCCTGGTAAGTCTAAATCTGATGTTCCGTCTGACAAAGCACCTGAGGATGACGATGAGGATGAAGATGTAATCCCTGTGGTGGCCAAAACTATCAAGAAAAGCTCACGGCCGGCCAAAGCTCCTGTTTCTAATCCTCAGACAAAAGGGTCTAAGAAAAGAAAAGAGAAAGCTAATCCTTCCGATCTTCCTTCCAAGAAATCAAAGTCTACCAAAAGCTTTTCAATCTCGACAGACTCTGATGTCGGCAAAGCCTCCACTAGATCTAAGGTCCAAGACATCGTTGTTAGCTCTTCCAACACTTCTCCCTCTAACCCATCCAAGGTAAAAGTTTTAAGTTGATCTATCAAGCCATATCTTTTGTTTACAACTCTTTATTTTTATCTTGACAGAAAGAGAAAGTCGTCGGGACTATTCCCATAACTGAAAAGACAAGTGCTGATGTTGACTTGATGTCTTTAGACTCTAACTTTGTATTTCCATTGATCTTGTCATCTTCCTTTATATATATATATATATATATGTGTGTGTGTGTGTGTGTGTGTGTGTGTGTGTGTGTGTGTGTATGTATATTTTCCTCATTTTCCTTTATGTCAGGAAAAATCTCCTCAGATTGAAGATTCAACGACTATTCAGGAAATTCTCACCAAGACTGTCGAACCAGCGAATCGATCCGACTTAGATCTACAGGTTGACAGAACTTTAGGAAGCACTATTGTCGACATCAGAGGCCTGACAGATGATCCTCAACCTATTGAATCCCATCCATAAATGCCCCCCAGCCCTCATCATCTTACTTCAATCATCCCGACTTCCATTGCCGACACATCTGTCGAAACTGCCGTCATGATTGAAATTCCGGATAAGGATATTGACACAGAAGCCGTGCTGGCTGAAACAACTCCTATTATTCCTTCTCCTCCTGCCGTCAGACCCCAATCATGAAGTCTCCTTACCCTAAACCGGCCCTTCACTTCAACACTTGGATTAATATGTTGTCGGAAGTAAGCCGAAAAAAGTCAACCCTCTCTGCCACCTCTTCATCAACTCAGCATGACTCCAGTTATTCTCGAGTCATTAACCTTATGCATGATCTCCAGGCTCTTCTTGGCAATCCTTTTGATGCACTCTTATCTAATGCCGGCATCCAACAAGAACTGTCACGACTCATTAAAGAGATCATTCCTCTCCATTCCAATCTTCCCGTGTCGAGTCGTACGCATTTTCTCTCCATCCATAAATTCTGGGAGCGGCTCTCTGGAAAGTTAGAAAGGATGACTTCTGTCATTCCTTCTTATGAAGAGGAAGAGAAGACTAAATATGATCTTGTAGCTCGCTTTCGAGATCTGGAAACTTCCAAACAAAAGGAACTCGACCTTATTTCTAATGGAATTCATACAAAAGAGAGTCTCCTGGAGTATCGGAAGAAACTGTTGGCAGAGATTGAATTGACAGATCGGAAATGTGCCAAGTTTGACAAGGCTTTAGAAAAGAGCAGAGACAAAGTCAAGGCTATTGACGACAAATCTATCCAACTTGACCGGAAAGCGGAAAGTGTAGTTGGCAAACTTCGCGCGTTACAGACTGAATATGAAGCTGCTGCTGCTGACAAGACTGACCTCTCCTTTGCATGGGATCAGTTATCCTTTGATTTCAACCTAGGCCAAAATTGACAGTTGTAGTTCTTTTCTTTGTAAAACTCTAATCCGGTCACCTCCGACAATCATTGATTAATAAAAATGTTTCTTTTCTTATTTGCACATTTATTTACTGTTTGATTTGACCGCATGTTTCCAACCAACTTCGTAACTCATGCTTATCAAAACGTCATAAATGCCATAATAAATTTCGAGACTTTGGTAAGCCAACCCGCATTAAATGTCTCTCTAAACCAACTATAAATAATGAGATCTACAAATCAACGATTTCATATTTGGGTATTTCACATAATATGCTTTCTCCTACAAAAGGCTTTCACTTATTCTTATTTCTTCCCCCATGGGGGTCTGACCTTACCACCTTAAGATTTCAGACCAAAGTTTCTGTTTTAATGGTCATATCCTTAGTGAAGGTCAATAACCAACATAAAAAATGCAGTGAAGGTCAGCAACCAACGTAACATCTAGAGCTGACCTCGCTGCACATCTGGGGAGAAGCCGATCTCAATACGGAACGAGTGCATCTTGCTCTAGTTCCATCATCTTCATCCTGGAAGGTAGTGGTTTTCCTTTGGTGTCATCTTTATTGCACCATAGCAACAACAACCTTCTGGGTTAAATGATGGTGAGATATGCTCCTGCTCATCTCCTTCTTTCCGCATCCTCGACACATGGAGCAGTTGAAACCTCATCAAATGGGGAATGAAGCCTCAACAAATTAGGTTATACCTCTGCATTGTCGAAGGGAGGAAGATAAAATGCTACTGACACATATCCTTATACTCTAGGATTAGATTAACTTGGATTGACAACTTGATCTATGATAACATATTGTCATATTGCCAATCTCTATATGGCTTGAACTGACAACCTGTGCTTTTGACAATATTTTATTGTATTGCCAATTTAGTGAATATTCTCGTTTCTTTTCACTTGGTGTCAATTTTTACTTCCAACATTGTTGGTTTATATTCCTTCAAATATTTTCCATTAATTGAACTAATTTTCAAACACCCATTGCATAAGCATTTCCATAAAATGCTTTATCAATTCTAAATGGTCCTTCCCACTTGGGTGACCATTTGCCATATTCTCTACAACTTTTATCTATGGGCAATAAGACTTTCCACACCAGATCACCTACCTTAAATGATTTAAACTTAACTCGACTATCATAGAACTTTGCAATTCTTTCCTTCTGTCGAATCAAATTTTCTAATGCAATCAACCTTTCATCACTTAATTCATCCAATTCGTCCAGCATTGCATTCCAATATTGGTTGGTAGGCAAGTCATTTTGCCTCTGAATGCGAGTAGACTGAAGATTGATTTCGACAGGTAACACAGGATCGTGTCCATAAGTTAGTCGATGTGGTGAGGTTCCTGTCGACTACCTGGGTGAATTTCTATATGCCCACAGTATTTGATCAAGAGTATTTTGCCATTTCCTAGGTTGTCGACCCACATGCCTTTTAATAAGACCAATAATGATCTTGTTTATGGCATCAACTTGGCCATTGGCTTGTGCACAGTAGGGAGTAGATGTAAGCATCTTTATCTGTCTAGAGTTGGCATATTCTATAATTTTATTCCCAGTAAAAACTGACCCTTGATCAGTTGTCAATGTCTGTGGAATTCCAAACCGACAAACTATGTGATTTTCAATAAAATCAATTACGTCTTGCTGGGTAACTGCTTTAAGGCAAACTACTTCCACCCATTTGGTAAAATAGTCCACTCCAATTAGAATAAATTGATGTCCTTTGGATGAAGTGGGATGTATTTGACCAATCAAATCCAAAGCCCATCCTCTGAATGGCCAAGGCTTGACAATAGAATGCAATTCGCTGGCTGGCACATTTTGTATATGGCCATGTTTCTGGCATTTTTCACAAGACTTGGCGAACAGAATACAATCATTAATCATTGTTGGCCAATAATACAAACTTCGTCGAAGGATCCATTTCATTTTATCCCCCGCCTGATGGGCTCCACATATGCCCTCATGGACTTCCGACAGAGCCAAATAAGCATCTTGTTCACTCAGGCACTTGTGTAGAGTCCCGTCAACGTACCTTCTATATAACAATCCTCCTTGAATTGTATAATTCAATGCCTTGTATTTCATTTTCCTACCTACGTTCTGACTTGGATTTTCCAAATATTCAATGATTGGCAACCTCCAGTCATTAGGTAAAATTACATCATTAACCAAAATATCTCTTTCTTCTAATGGATACAATAATTCCTTGATTTCCATTAGTCCTGACAAAGCCTTTTCAGATATCTTGTATCCTGAGGCTATTTGAGCCAACTCATTAGCCTCTTGATTCAAATTTCTGGGAATATATTTGACAATTACGCCCTTGAATTTTTTCATTAGCTTACTAGCTACGATACAATATTTTGCCAAATTTTAGTTGACGCATTTGTATTCTTGAGTAAGTTGTTTGATAACTAATTGGGAATCCCCAAAGATATGCACATTTCGTGCTTTTATTTCTATCAGTATCTCCAATTCGACAATCAAAGCTTCATATTCAGCTTCATTGTTGGAACATGGATACTTAAGTTCAAACATGAACTTAGTAGGAGTCCCTTGTGGAGTCACGATTAAAATTCCTACTCCACTACCTCCTTGATGCCTTGACCCATCAAAATAGAGTTTCCAGGGTTGTAAACTGACAACATCTATTTCTGGCACATCCAATCCTGGATGATCTACCAAAAAATCAGCCACTGCCTATCCTTTGACAGCTTTAGCTGGTACGTATTGTAAAGAATACTCTGACAAAGCAATGGTCCATTTACCAATACGTCCAATAAGGACTGATTTTGACAACATATACTTTATAACATCAGTTTTGGAAATGACGAACACATGACATGCCATCACATAATATTTAAGTTTTGTACAAGAAAAATACAATGCTAGACATAACTTCTCTATTGCACTATATCTTCTTTCAGCATCATTGAGGACTCTGCTTAGGTAATATACAGCCCTTTCAACATTGTCATCATCATCTTGAGCCAATAGACATCCTATAGTGTCCTCAGATGCTGATATGTACAACTTCAACGGTCGACGAGGCACTACGGGCATCATGACCGGTGGATTGACTAGGTATCGTTTGATCTGATCAAAAGCCTCTTGGTGACAAGGCTTCCATATGAAGCTTTGCTCTGATTTCAAATTGACCAGCGGTGCAAATATTCTTGTTCTTCCCGACAGATTTGATATAAACCTTCTTAGAATGTTAACCTTTCCTAGTAAGGATTGTAGTTCCTTTTTATCTGTCGATGTCGAGGCTTCCATGACCGGTTTGGCTTTATTTTTGTCTACCTCAATTCCTTTTTTGTGGACTAGGAATCCTAGGAATTTGGCAGCCGACACTCCGAAGCTACACTTCTTTGGGTTCATTTTGAGGTTATGCCTTCTCATCCTTTCAAACCCTTGCTTCAGGTGCTCCAAGTGGTCGTCTTTGGTTTTGGACTTGACAACCACGTCATCAATATATACTTCTACGAATTTTCCAATCATATCATGGAAAATTGTATTCATTGCTTGTTGATAGGTGGCTCCTGCATTCTTTAAATCGAAAGGCATGACAATCCATTCATATGTCCCAATCGCTCCTGGACACTTGAAGGCAGTCTTTGGCACACCTTCTTCGGCTATAAAGATTTGATTATAACCTGCATGGCCATCCATACAACTCAAAACTTCATTTCCTGATGCTGAGTCGACAAGCATGTCGACTATTGGCATTGGGTACTCATCTTTGGGGGTAGTCATATTTAAATTTCTAAAGTATATGCATACCCTCATTTTGCCATTCTTTTTCATGACAAGAACTACATTAGAAAGCCAGTCGACATACCTGATTGTTCGAATGAACTTTGCTTTAAGCGGTCTTTGTACTTCCTCTTTGATTTTTTGCACTACCTCTGGAGCAAACCTTCTACTTGCCTGTTTGACAGGCTTGCAGTCCTCCCTAAGTGGCAGTCGGTGTTCGACAAGGTTCCTGCTTAAACCAGGCATTTCATCGTAGTCCCATGCAAAGCAGTCTTTATATTCTGCAATTAATCTGACGAGTTTTTGTTTATAATCCTCTGACAGAAAAGCGCTGACAAAGATGGGCCTTTTCTTTTCTTCTGTCCCTAAATTTATTTCCTCCAGAGGATCTTCTACCTCAACGTTTTGTTAAACTTCGGCTCCTTTCTCAAACCCCAAAGGGTCGTCGTCAATGATACAATCTGTCAACACACTTTTCGAAGTGTGTGCTTCTCTGTCGGCCATATAGGCCGACAATCTTCTTAGATGTGTTTCAAAACTCATTGTCGGAACTGGGCCGAGACTTGTCGGTCTCTTCCTTTATCTTTACGCCAAACTGACTGAGAAGGCTTACTTCTAACGCTTCCTTATAAATGACCCCTTCATTGGCAGTCACGGGTTTGACATTTGGCGAATATATTTTGAAGTCCACATGTAACTGCTGGACGTAACACGCGCTATCGTCTGCTTCGAAGATCTCTACTTGATCTTGCTCGTTCCACAGGATTATTTTCTGGTGCACTATCGAAGGAATTGCTCCCAGAGCATGAATCCAATCCCTGCCAAGTAATAAGTTGTAGCTTGATTTGGCTGAAATTATCACGAATAATGTCATTCTCTCGATAGTGCCAACCTGGATGTTGAGAAATACGACACCATCTGACGGAGATGTTTTGCCGCTGAAATCAGTAACGACCATATCTGTCGGAATTAAGTCCGACTGATCTTTTCCTAGTTTCTTAAACATCGCCCTAGGCATCAAATTGACAGCAGCTCCTCCGTCAATCAGAACCCGATTAGTGGTTATCCCATCAATTAGAGCCTTTATGTGCAATGGCCTCAAATGATTTCTTTGTTCGTCAGTGGGATTTTCTAGCTACGCTACATTGTCGAACACGGTGACCAAATTCTCTTGGACATATATCCAACAATCATCTATATTTCTGTCATTGTCTACCACATCCTCATCGTCGGAAAAGTCCACTTCAAGATATCCTTCATATTCCGCTGGGATGACGGAAATCAATCCTACATTCATCCTCATGCCTGGTTCCAGGATGATTTCATTCTCTGGATCCTCATCTAAGAATGCTCCTCCTACAGTTCTTCCATGATCTCTTCTCAAATCATCTTCATCGTCTGACCCTGACCTTTCTGACGGGGGCCGAGCTATCCCTGCACCACAGTTATCCAATGCCTTGATGATGTCGGCCAAATCTTCATCCTGGCCATCCATATCCATGGCTCTGGCGATGTTAATATCATCGTTAGGATCGTTTAATGCCTCAATGACAGCATCAAAAGACAATTCCTCGTTGGTCAAAACACATTCAGGTTTGAATGTTGCCAACTGATGATCTTGCATCCTTGCCTCGAATTTCTTCTCAAGCCTTGCCACCTTTTCCATGTCTACCAATCCAGCCGGCCATTTGCCTGTGGATTTTGTTGGTGGTGACGACATGTCTAAGGCCTTCTTTTTTTTTCTGCATAGATTTGTTACATAGGTTTCTTTGGCTTGTTTTGAGTAGCAAGCATCTTCTGTCAACCTCCATTGGGTGAGCCTCTATCACGCTCTTCATCTTGACAGCTCCACTCTTGTCATCTACGTTGTCAGCTGTTGCAACCAAACAACCAGTATCATGCAAAGGCATCTCTTTTATGGTGACACCTCCTTGCCTGGCAATGCAAGCTTCTTCTTTTGGGCCTGTCGGAGCCTCTGCAGCCTCCTCTTTTGGCTCTTAGAGATGGCCAACTGAGTTGACGGTCCTGACAGACCAGGCCCTGTCATCTGAGCATTCTGAGCTAATTGGCCCTTTCGGTAATTCTCATTCCAAAAGGGTGGACCGCGATCACTGAACTTGTTTTTCCTAACCCATGTCTGCTTTTGTAACTCTGGATAACGGGCCGTGGCAGAATTCTTCACCCATTGATCCACCATTACGTTGGCTGGGGGTTTCCTGGTCTTGACGGAATTGAATTTGCCACGGGCAAGGTTATTTTCCACTGATCCTCTGATGGGCTCTCTAAGCCAACCTCCAGTGTGGTGTTGTCCCGGTCTTGCCTGGTGCATGTGTTGTTGACGGCTATTTGCCTGCCTGTTAACAACAGATGCAGCACTCCTGTGTGCACTGTTAGATCCATCATGGCTGCTCGAGTGTGAAAATCTGCCTTGGTTACCACCATTACGAGACTCAGTACTGTCACGTGGGCGATACGATGATGGTTTTTGTCCCCTGGCTTTCTTGGCAGCTACTTCATCATAAAATGCTTCACATCTTGGGCAAACTTTAAATATGCCGTCAGATTTCTTGCGTGTCATGAAATCGACCAGCAGTTCTCCTGGCTTTGTATAAATATCAAATGGATTCGACAGATCCATCTGGATATTTTGCCCAGCTCTAATATTGACCATGCCTATTCCCATAGGGACTCGACGGTCAGCCTTGTTAACCTCAGGACCAAACGGTTCTGTATCAACCTTCATGTCTGGTTTCTTGTCTGAAAATTTTAGTCTTCCTTCTGCCAAACCTTTCTGAATAATGTCCCTGAAATGCATACAATCATTAGTTACATGACCAAAAGTGTTGTGATACTTACAGTACTTCCGATCCTTAATCTCATAGGCCTTCAAAAGCCTATGGTCATCCGACAACTTTAATTGCTTATCTTTGAGTAATATGTCAAATATTTGATCGGCTTTGGTCACATCAAACATATACACTTTCTTATTAATGAAAGGAATCCTCTCTTTCGCCCTCGCAGGCTTCAAGGCTTGGCATATATAAGGTGGACCATTTTTTAATTCAACGTAATCTACCTCATGTTCCTCAAAATCGCTGCCCTCATCATCGGATTCACTACATCCGACAAAGTTAACCTTTTCTCTTTTGAGGAACTCCTTTTGCTTGAAAACCTTTTCGGCCTTCAATCGTTCAATTTGTCGGACTTTGTCTCCTAACTGGGCAAGATCAATTAGATGTTGGTTGACCAACTTCTTCCTAATATGATAACCTAGACCCCCAGCAGCAATATTTACTATTTCTGCCTCGGGGATAGGGGTGAAGCAACGACTCCTCATTTGACGGAATCGGGCAAGGTAGTCATCGACAGACTCATTATTCATCCTTTTAATGCCAAATAAATCTATCAATCCTATTTTTAGGTCACCCCTAAAGAATTGATCATGAAAGCTCCTCTCCAATTGATTCCAGGAATGTGTGGAATTAGACCTTAGAGTTGAAAACCAAGAAAAAGCATTCTTAGTCAATGAACTAGGGAAGAACTTCATCTTTAATCCCTCCTCTAAAGCCAAATCTCCTAACTCGATTTTATATCGGGCAATGTGCTCGACTGTCGATTCTCCACTTTCTCCTGAAAACTTTGACAGTTTGGGTATTTTGTATCCTCAAGGCATTTCTGCCTGTTGGGCCCAGTCAGGAAATGCCGACGCAACGAATGGTTGATTGGCATAACCAATGTTAAAACCAAATCTATTCAATGCCTGCTCGACAACTTGGTTAACATTTTGGTTTAGAGCATTCTGACGAAGCGCTCCAACAGCACCCTGGTTTATGACAAAGTCCTCGTTTTCTTCTGGTTGTAAAATATGTATATTTCCACGTCTCAAAGGAATCCGACGATTGGGCTGTGGCCGCTCGTCATCTTGCTCAGATTCGTCAAGTTGTATAACTTGTGGTTGGTTATACCTATTGATATTTCTATTGAGATTTCTATTAGTATTTTGGTTATCATCTGGGGCTACAACGCCCAAGGCTCTATTTAACCTAAGTATCTCATTTGCCAATGTCAAGCATGCATTATTCGTGTTTTTCTTTAATGGCGTAATCACGGTACTCATTTGTTGAGTAAATGTATTCACCATGTCATGGTTACTAGAGTCAATTTGTTGTCGGACATTGGCTAATGTAGCCTCTGACAGACCAACAATATTCTATGGGGGTTGTCTTAGTGGGGATACAGGCGGCCTTACTACTGGTTGCTCTTGTCGAGAATGGGTTACTACCATTGACCCTGTTATCCCATTCGTATGACTGGGAATTTGCCCCCCAGTTGATGGACCTGCCTGCCCAGACGCATGGGCGACCATCGTCATTCCATTTGGATATGGTATATATGCAAATGGGGTATTTGGATTGACGGCTGTCGAACCATAAGGCATCCCATACAAAGGTTGTGACAGAGGTTGCGTAGTCCCTCTTGGGTTTGAATTCACAACACTTCGTGGAGACAATCCGGTAGTTGGTGGATTTATTTGTTGTAAGACTGGGGAAGTTGGTGACGGGAGTGTTCCTTGGCCAACTTCGTCAAATCTATTGACAACTTGAGCGTAAGAAACGCCTCTTCTTGCACCTACACTATTAGTGCTATTGATCCCTGCATTAGTAGCGTTAGCCCAGGTTGCAAGAATATTGTCAACTGGTGCAATAACATCTATAGTTGACGCAGCGGCGTTAGTGCCTACTATGCCTGCATCACTTGCACTACTCATATTCAGAGTTTTGGGAAATAGATGATGTTTGAACCACCTTTCCACTCCATAGACGCATACAATAGATTTGTATGTCAAATTCGTGACACTGTACGAGTTACTCTAAACTCGTCCCACCGGGTGTGCCAATTTGTTAACGTTGGTTTTTGGTTCTTGACCAAAATTCCTTCGTGACAAATAATTAAAGATCAGACGAGTGTGGGACGAACGAGTTATGCGGTAATCTCGTCAGGATGTGTGTATGTATATTGTCAGCCAAGTACAAATTTGACAATTAGCCAAATTAGGAATTACTGTCAAAGACTTCGTGTTAAACCAAATATGTAAGTTTGAAAGAGATGTACATATTATTACCAATGATGAAAGTTGATAATAAAACTGCTTGAGTCTGAAAATGTAAGTTTGAAGTTTAAAAGGACATTTATTTTATAGAAAATAACTTCCTAATCGTACTGAGTTTATAATGAAAAGAAAACTGAAGTTTGAAGGTAAAGTTAGGTAAAAATATGACCTAAGTAATACCATTCATGAAAAATAAATGAAAATAAGAACACGAACGAAATATTAAGGAATAATAGAGAAAGAGTAAAGAACTTTGAAGGATAAAACCAGTATTATACTGGGTTGTAATATTGAATTGAATTGAAAATGAGAAGGATGGAGGAAATACTTGAATGTAATCCGTCAATCTGCGGTGTGATCGAGATATGTAGGATGTGTATCAAGTAACCTCCTCCATTATATTGTGATTACTAGTATTTATTGGCAAATAAAATAACTACCAAGAAATAACTTCATATCTAAAAGACTGCCACATGTCTTTGGCAGCTCTCTTAAGTTTTATACTTAAACTGCTTGTCAAACAACTCTGACAACTGCTCAATTTCTTGAACCGCTCCGTGTCAACTTGATTGTCTTCTTTTGCCTGGCTGCTTGACGGCTTTATCTTGCTGATGCCTTGTCAGCCTTGAGGACTTAGCCATTTTCACACTTCTGTACGTTTGACAACTCTTCTTAACACTTTGTCAAAAACTGGGTTGTCGATTTATCCTTTCTGTCGGCCAATCAAATGCATCTGTCAATAATCAGAAATTTCACCCCTAACAGACGCGCCCTAAGTTTTGCTTTTTGGCGGCCTTGTTTATCTGACATGTCAACCGAAGAACTTCTTGTCAAATCCACACTTGTCAATTCTTCTATAATCTTCTGAATTCGACATTCTTTTTTATATCTTTGACAATCCTCTCCTTAGTCCTTCCGTCAGACTGTTGAAATTATTTCTGTCAAGAGTTTGAAATAACACCAGTACAAATTTTTTTTGGAATACAAATAAATAAATTATTGATGAAATTATTGATTAGTTGACTTGTAAAATTTTTTACACTAACGGTATATAGCAATTAAACTCTTAATACATATCATCTCTATCATTTTATTTTTAATAAAATTTATACTTTTCAATATATATATAAGCATAAGTATTACCTTTTCAATACAATAAATATGAAGATTAAAACAAAATAAAGTAAATGCAAGCAACAGAACATGAATTCAGTTTTGCATGGCATTTTGAATTCAGGAACCCCGCACTTTTTCAAGTTTCTTTTTTAATATTACACTCATTTGTCGTTTTATGCATGTTGAAGCACTTTAAGCACAGAAGTAACTCCAGAATTCAGAGAGCTCGATGGACAGAAGGCACGCAAATATAGTGTTAAGAGATTAAAATAATTAAATCAAAACAAAACCTGAAAAACCTTAACCATTTTTACAATCATGCTTGGATAGTTTGATCTGAAATATAAAAGGTGTTAGAATATATAGCCATTGATACAAAAAAATAAATAAATATGGTTGATATAAAGTAAAATTTGGGCAAATTTTTTTTTTACTTTGAAAAACTTCTTCAACCATGACAACGATAATAGGTATTCCCGTAACGTTCTTTAAGCAATGCTGCATTTGAAATTTTTATTCCTTTGATATAGTTTAATATATTTCCAATTGGATATCAATTTCTCTTCTTAAAACTTCTTTCAATACCTTTAATTCCGAAAATAAATTAAGACCACCAATATCAGAATGATCACCGGAACTTAAGAACTAAGAAAGAGAGGAGAAAATTAGAATATTAGATAGTCTAGAAAGTCTTGGATAAATATAGTCAAGGAACAAAAGGTGATTAACACAGTTAATTATTAATGGATCGAATTATTATGAAAATTTGGTTAGAGCTGATAAGAAGATTTTGAAGTTGAAATGAAAGTTAACTAAGTATTTTTGTTTTATAAGCAAATGTTAGTGTTAATGTTAATTAGTATTTTGTTAGTGAGTGAGGTTTGAAACCACCAACCCTCCTTATAGCTTCACTCCTTAGCTCCTTCACCCCAACCACCAGGTCAACCTTATAGTCCCCAAGAGTTGTAAGTTGTTAGTGTTAATGTTAGTATTCTGTTAGTGTTGATTGTAACCGTTTTTTCCTAGATATAGGGATAAAATTTGAGTTTAGTTTGATAAAGAGATAAGATCAAATTCCAATGATAGCAAGGATGAGAAGACTCATGTATTAACGTTATGCAGCAAAACCAGTCGTGAATTTAGGAACATGGTGAAAACTGGTGAGCTGAGGGACAATAGAGTCGAGTTAGCAGGTGTTTTATACAGCAAAACTAGTGGTGAATTTAGGAACATTGTGACACTGGTGAGCTGAGGGAGAAAAGAGCCGAGTTAGTAGGTTGTTTTATGCTATTTTATCAGCCATGACATTGAGTTAGTTGCTGATTTTTATGGGGAAGTAGCCAATAGAAGTAACATTAGGATAATCGTATGTTGGGTCTATAAATATGATTAGACTAGGAACCATTACTAAGAAACATAATCTCTTTCTTAGCGCAATAATTGATTTAAGGGATCATTGTGAACGAATTAGCCGATTGATCATTGATCATATAACACTTATTTCATGACAACTATTATGGTGGAGGCATGGAGCTAGTAATTAAAAAGAGGAATTAAGCAGATTAATAAATTGCATCACTAAAAATCATCTAAGTAATTAAAAAAACATTTAATCTTTTTTTATATATAAAAAGAAGCCGAAGCAAATTAACGGACTCATTGTGTTGTGGGCTTATGCCTCCTTCTTAATATAAAATAAAATAAAATAAATAAAAGTGTCAATTTTTTTTTTGATAGAATAAAAGCGTCAATTTAGATCGGCAAGGAACCTGCTATTAGAAGAAAAAAAATATTAGCAATTAATTTTTATTTTTTATCTGATAAGATATATATATATATATTGTTTCAAATACTTCCCCAAAAAAAGTTTATTTGAATTAGCGGCATAAACTTTTTCGGTTAAGAATAATTAATATTATAACATTTTATCCCTCAATTTAGTTTGAGCTGAATTTTATTATTCAATTTTAGAAAATGAAATAAAATCTTATATATTTTGATCGTGATAGGAAAATGAAAATTTATGGAAAAGTGTTATATGTAAAATATTTGACATATTATACCTGGGTTATATTTTCAAAAGAAATGTTATAATTAAATGATTATCATTATATTCCGTTTGCTTTATCTACTTATATAGATATGATTATTTGTTACTTCGATAAGCATACATATATCTACAGAGTCTGTTAGTTATTTGGATTTTGAAGAATAGATATGCATCTTCTATTTGGCGTAACTATTTTTTGAGAAAAGATATATGTTACACACGTTTTATTTTATATATATATATAAGACCCACCATGATAAAGTCTTAAGTCTAAACACACCTTCAATTTCTCTCCCCATTCTCCTTTCATTCAACAAATTACATCAGAGGAGAATCCATGGAGGAGGGTCTAGATCCTGACGAAGCAAGGCGACAATTTTTAGGTGTTATTGCTAAGGAAGCCGTTCATCACTTGCTGGTCAAGACTCCAAATACTTTTCATTATGATCATGATCAGTATCCAAACTTTGAAGGTGAAGAGCTTAATCACAAAATAAAAACTGGTGTTGCTGATGTACAAAATCTTTTCGAGGTGAGATCACTGAAAGATTATATCCATGGTCCTCCACCACTCGGATTGAAACTCCAGAAGACACCTTCTGCAGTGAAGTTGATAAATGAGGAACTGGATAAACGTTGTGGAACAAAAAAAGAGAGTCAGCCAAAAGCCAACAAGTTCGCGGCTGTGCATTTTCCTGCTTCTTCGCTTAGTATTGGAGATTTCAACGTAAGATGCTCAATAAATATATTGCTGCATGCAAAATATAGAATATGAGTTTTTCAAGATTTACCAAAATAAAATAAGAGTTTCAATTCCTAGTATTACAAACGGATAAAGATTGCTACTCTTATTTTGGTGTATTACATTCTGTCCCCACCAATAATATTTTATTTGTATAAGTTAAAGTTTTATGTAATATTAAAAAAGAGTAAAATATTTGGCAAAATGTCATTCACGGTGACAAAATGTGATATGCCAAAATAGAACAAATAATAGTATCCATTACAAATATATATATTATAGAATAAAATTGAATTTCATGCAATTACGTACAGATTGTAGCTACATACCCACTAGATCTGGTGGCCGGGTGTTACTATGCAACGAGAAAGCTTGTATGGGAGATATTAGATAAACGGACTTTGATCATGAATAGAATTGTAGTATCATGGGACAACATTTTGGCCATACAAGCAGATATCGGAGAAAATACGCCTGGAATTCTTGAAATCGAGGTTTATTTTTCTTATTCTCATTAACTAATTTTGAGCTTTTTCCTCTTAATTAATTAATTAGAACAATTGCAGCATTTGGTGTTTATCGTTTCTCTTTTTTCCCCTCAGTTACATAAGGAACCAGTGTTCTATCAAGAGATTGATTCAAAGCCACTAAGTCATAGAGCATGGAAGTTAACTGAAGACTTCACCGGAGGTGAAGCTTCTACATGCCGGTATGCATATGCATTAATTCTATTTCCTTTTATTATTTTTGATAATACGTTAAGCTAGTATGTATGTTGATGGATGGGGATATAGATCTTCTGTCTCATTTTCCTATACCACATCTTGTTACATATATAGTCAATTTTTTTTGACATTACATAAAATTTTAAATGATATATATGACAATATGTACGTTATTGATTGTGACATGGTATCGTACAACAAAATGAGACATGATATCTCCATCTTTATATTCATATATTTGTCTTTTTTTTTTTTTAAATACTGGTTGCACTGAATAGGAGGCACTATCTTGAGTTTCCCCCGGAGTTCTTAAGAAATTATGAAGTGATACAATTGATGGGGTAGAGTTGGCCCCCTACCTCCCCGACCCTCATTCTCATGCTTATGCTGTACTTGGGTCTAACAACAATCCTGATCGTCATCATCAGCAACCTGCAGCACTTATGAGTTTCACTCAACAGCCACAACAATTTGGCAGTGCAATACCATCATCTCTAGTGTATTCAACTGCACCCACATCTGGTAATAAATTAAATAACACCCTTCTCATTCTTTCATTTTTAGGGAGGTCACAACACTTCCCATGGGGAGAATATTATTAGAACACAACGAAAGTGACGTTTGTTTTGTTTATTTGTTTGTGGGAGCTAGACATTGGTTCCGCTTATATATTCAATAATGGAATACTAGAAGATCCAAATATGGCCAATATTATTCAAGAACAAGAATGTGATGATCATGCAAATATTTGGGCAACGAATTCTCTATTATGGGCAAGTGAAGGTCAACAATATGGAAATTTTAGTAACCTTGTTGATATGTGTTTGAAAGACTCTGATTTTGATCAAAAACATGGATGGAAATCTGCTGTCCCTCTTCTCTGTCACGTGGCGGATATCAACTCATCAAGTACATCTGCCGGTCTATCAATGAAAGTGAATCCTGATTTCAACCGTAACTACACAACAAGCACACAAATTGCTGATTTGCCAACAAATACCAGGATAAACTCAATGGAAGCATTTGCTTGCGAGAGGGAACATTATAATTTTTTTAAATAATGGCATTATGAATGACACGGTCCTTTCTCATCAAGGTAGATTCAAGAGACAAGCGCTCCGTACTTCCCTCCTCTTCAAGCGGCAAATTACCTGTTGCCTCACACATTGAATCCAGATGTTACGCCAAATTGCTCCACATGACACCAGGATCACCATGCTAATTACTAATTACCATAGGTAAAGTTGTAAGTTCCTCTCCTTTCTGTTCTTATTATGTTATGGAAAGCGGAATTTATTTACTACTAAAAGTTGGCTTTATTAACTAAATTATGACTTTCCATCGTATTTTTCTACACTTACTTTATAATATTGATAAAAAAGGCTTTTGCTTGGAAAACAATAATAAATTATATATAAGGTGTGAAATAAAAAATGGTTAGATGATATTTATTGTTATTACCTAATCTTTTCTTGCATATATGCAGATTTTGATGGATAACTCTAACGGCGAAAAGCATCTTTCGGGTCTCATATTCCGCCGCATTTTCCTTTTCCTTTTATTTTTCTTTCAAATTTTGTTGAATAATGTCTGAATTGGTCTTTGAAAAGAAACTCATACACTTTAAGTCTCCGGGGAAAAAAATAATGTCTGGATTGGTTTCTGGTTAAGTTTGGTAGTTCTGGTTTTTGGTGGCACTTGATTGTTCTAGTTCTATTAGTTTGGTAACAATACGTATTGTTTTTGGTAATTCTGGTTTGATATTTCTATTATGTTAATTCTGTTAGTTATGGTACTTTGGTAACACATGTATTGTTTAGAGATGGCAAAACATGCTGCCCGACCCGTTACAGGTCGAATCGATCCGAGATCAAGCTTTGTCGAATCGGGCCAGAAAAACCAACTTAAAAAGGTGTCCAAGTTTGTCTCTATGCGAGTTACGAATGCCAACATATTTTTTTAAAAGAAAAATATTTTTTCAACCAATATTTTAGTACATCGGTGGGTGGTAATACTTTAGTGTTGCGCAAATTTACTTCACAAAGTAAAATAATGTTGAAACTTGAATGCAACGTAGTGTGGAGTTTGTTTTTTTTTTTTTTGACAAAAGCAATTTCATAACATTTCATTGATAATGATATCTGAAATACAAGTTCGAACATGCTCAACGAAATGGGATTAGGCCAGAAAGTAGCCATCCAAACTATAGAGTGAGCAGCTACATTCAAATTAATAATTAATATAAATAGAGTAATGCTATCAAATATACCCTGTCATAGGTTTCTTTTTTTCTGGCCAATTCCTCATATATATTAAGTATTAACTAGCAGGATGTAGATCCTGTCTCACTTTCCTGTCATATTTTCTGTCTTCCACCAATTATAATTTGCTACTTAATAAAATAAAATCACAGCTCATTAATATTTATGCATATTCTAAACTTTTGATTGGCAAGGAATATCGAGACACCATTCTTTAGAGAGCAGATTTGTATCTTAACTAGCCTATGTCAAAATCAAATCCAAGCCAAAGGCCTTAAATTTCAATAAAAAAAAGTACAATGAACTTTTTATGGACAAATAGAAGCGTGAACAATGTTGATTGCGCGAAGTGGTGAGATGTGAAGGAATGAGGGCTCATTAATTGTTCCTTATTTTGCCAAGAGGGCTCATTAATTGTTCCTTATTAATCTATATGGATCACATAAACATAATATTTTGATCACCTTACTTTGTCAACACCTTTCTTTATAAGAATACGTAAACAAATTCAATTGAAATTTGGATCCATACAATGACACTATCTTGTGGTCACAAAATATGACTCACCCAAATTCACAATATATATGTTTCAGCTATATTGCGGTCTTTATGCAAGAAACTTCCTTTCAATGGCACTATCTCTTTCATATCTAAATGATGTCTATATTTTTTTTGTCCTTTTCCAGATGAACATTTTATGAACCACACCTTCCTGTTCACAAACAACTGAATGAGTTATGGGCACAATCAACAATCAATTGAAAAGCTAAAAAACCAAGAGGGCTCATTAATTGTTCCTTTTAAATCTATAAGGATCACATAGACATAATATTTTGATCACCTTACTTTGCCAACACCTTTCTTTATAAGAATACCAAAACAAATTCAATTGAAATTTGGATCCTGGTCGCGCTGTCGCGCACGCGCCAAAATGGACGAGCGGGTTTGAAAATGTAGTTTAGGGCGACAACTCGGATGTCGTCTCTCTAGGACTCTTAAAATGTTATTTTCCACAAAAAAATAAGTTTTTTTTTGGGGGGGGGGGGGGGGTTTGGATTGAGATGCAATCAAAGAAAACAAAATGATGAAAACAGAGGAGTAAAACAAGACAGTTCAAAGAGGTTATCAAATGGCCAAAAACAGATTAATCTATTGCTCTTGATTTCCTACTATCATAGGTTCATGCAATTTCCAAGCCCTAAGCAAATTCTTATCCCCTCCCGGTTGTAGCAACAATTTACAAACGAAACTACTGCTACAGATACATGTCCCTATTCCCGAATTAAACAAACGGGGTTAAGCCCTCATGAACTAAACGAACATGAACGTACACACACGAATTAAACAAACGCGATTAATTATAGGAACATGATATCACCGGAAATAAATCAACACAATACATTATACTCCTGAATTAAACAAACAGAAATATATAGCATGGCATTGAAGAGGGAAAAGCATACAAAACAGGAAAATACAAGAACCTCAAGTATATGGAAATCAATTACAATAGATCAATCCTAGAGACTTAGTTCTCCATAACACAAACGAAATCACACAGAGAAAAATATAAAATCAAAGAAATGGAGAAGTAAAAGTCCCCCTAAACTGTTCAGAACATCAATTTATACAAGTCAGAATTTAATCTTATTCACGAGGCGAAGCCTCTCTCGCGACGCGAATCCTGCGAACAGTCTGCAACCTTTGGTATTCTCGAGAGGCGAGTCACTGAAGAGTCTTCTTATTACGCCCGTTATGAATATCAGGGGCCAACCGTGATGCTCTCTGACTTCCAGGCTCGCGAGGCGAATGTATGCTCGCGAGGTGAGACTCTTCAACTTCAAAACTGCCACGGCCGTGACCTTCAACACGGGCAAGCCGTGATCGTCTCTGACTTTTCAGGGTTGCAAGACTCGCGGGGCGAGACCTTCTTCGCGGGGCGAACCAGAGACCTTGCATTTTCTTGGGACAGTCAGGCTTCGAGGTCGCGTGGCGAGTAAGCATTCGCGGGGCGAACCCCCCTGTTTCCTTATTCTCTTGACTTTCACTTAACCTGAAAACAAAGAAATAACTATAAGTGTATTATTTAACTCAAATCTAGCTAAATTAACCTAAAACTACTCTAGAGACTCAAAACCTTGCTTGAGGGCAATCTAATCTAAGTTGGGTGAAAATAGGATATAATTTGCACAAAGCCCTGGTCATACTAGCCATAAAACTAGATGAGCCAGAGGCTGATCAAAATACCCCAAACTTAAACTTTGCTTGTCCCCAAGCAAACTAAGACTCAAAAATCAAAAAGACTCAAGACCTGGCAAGCTTAAAAGATTCAATCAACATTGCACAAATTCAAGCAATACATCAAAACAGTTTTCTTTAATGTCCCCCCTTTTTAAACAAAGCAATCCCCACATTCATTTATTCTAAACAGTTGAGAATTTCATCATGAAAACAATCAGAAATCTAAGAAGGGAATCTAAGTCACACACAAGAGGGAGATCACCAAATCCAAACAACTGCCTTCCTCACAAGGGCATTATTTGTTCACTCAATCACTCAGTTTGTGTCAGGCTAACAACTTGCACTCAGTTTCACTTTTCAAGAATACTTCCCAAAAATTTGATTTTCATCTCAAAATGGTTCCCACAGAAAACATGCAAGCAACATCAAAAGGTCTTTTATGGGTGGTAATGGGGCCTGGCTAAGGGTAGGATATACAAAAGGAACTAAGCTGAAGACCCTAGGAACTAAGAGAGCATGGACTATATTTACACTTTGAAATTCACTCAAGTTCCTTTCTTTATTTTTTACTTTACACTTCTGGGTGACTACCGCCTTTTTATTTCCAACAGCCTTTTTGGCATTTTTGTATTATTATTTTTTTTTCTTTTTTTTTTCCAAACAACACATTGCACCTTGCAGCCACCCCAAACTTAGTTTCTTGCACCCATTCTAAGATTACATGCTTTCTTAATCCTAAGATCGGGTTAACATGGTTTTCCAGATTTTTGGGCTTATAACATTAGGTTATCAAGAATTAATCAGGCTAACAGGCTCAAAAGGGCTAACTAGGGAACATGCATTAGGAATGGTTTATTTTTAGGCTAAGTAGCTATTTACAAAGAAAATGCCTAAATCATTTGCTACACACATATAATCATGCAAACCAAAAAGAGATTCAATCAAATTCAGGAAAGTGCAACTTGAAAGTGATTTTCACACAATTTAAAACATGTTGGAGGCTCAAAAAACCTCACCTGGACATTTTTGCAACTTGTTTGAAAGAGATTCTATCCCTAGTGTGTGTTCCCTATCACCCCAAACTTATCATAAATCATGCCATCATAACAAAATCCCAAAGTTCAGTTTTCAATTTCACATGGGAATCACTTTTCAAAATCAAAAAAATTTTTTCAGCCTAGGGGGAATCATCACATATCAATCATGCAAGCAGTCTGTACAACATCAATCAAAATCTAGCAAACTTGCCAACAAAAGACTCAACACACAAATGCTCCTGAGCTTCTCAAATTATTCAGGAGCTTTATTCAAAGAAAAGAAAAAACTACAACTAATTCCCTCCCCCACACTTAAAACATGCATTGTCCCCAATGAACAGCAGAACTATAAAATCATAGTGAGGGAAAGGAAAAGAGTACTCCCTGATCAAGTGCAGTGTATGCGGGAGCTGCCACCTGGATCCCATTCCTTGCAGTCTAAGGCTAAAGAGGTAGAGTTCGTTTCATGGTCCCATAACTTGTAGCCTTGATATATGAGTAAACACTTGACAATGATGGCGACCTTGCTCAATGCGGCGGACTCATCACCTCCTCTTGGGTCAAAGACGACCGCTTCATCAACAAAGTCCTCCCAATAGAATTTGGCTTCAATCCCTTGAACTATCCATGGTGCAAAATCTATTTCCTCTGGTGGTTTCGCAGGAGGAGGTGGCAGATAGGTAGAGAGGGCCTCCGGTGCTGCTTCATCTTCTTCATGTTTCTCATCCACTGCACTGACAAATTTATCACCTGCTAAACAGGCAGCAATCTCAGCACAAACCACACAATGGTTAGCGTTAGTACAATCAGGGCAAGAAAAAATATCATCACAGCCAGAATTAAGTGGAAAATTAGAAAACAAGTTCTCATGGGTGTCCTCAATAGTTTCAGAGATCAGCTCTATGTTGAATACAGAGTGCTCTTCCACTGGATGTTTCATAGCATCAAATATGTTAAACTTTGCAACTATATCCCCAAACTTCATAGACATGGTCCCATCATCAACATCAATGTTAGTCTTGGCTGTCTTCATGAATGGTCAGCCCAGGATGATTGGTGATTTACTGGAATGTGTCTCTCCTGCCATGTCCAGGATGTAGAAGTCAGCTAGAAAGATCATATCATCAACTTTCACTAGCACATCTTCCACCATTCCCATGGGGCGGGCACTGGTCCTGTTGGCCAACTGAATGGTGATACCTGTATACTTCAAGGGACCAAGATCAAGTTTGTTAAAGATGGAGGTAGGCATGACATTGATAGAGGCTCCCAAGTCCAGCATGCAATTTTCAAACTTCTTGTCCCCAATAGTGCATGGAATAGTAAATACGCCTGGATCCTTGCACTTCTGTGGTAATGCCTGAGTAGGGGCTATAACAGCAACTCTTTCTGGTTTAGACTGGATAAGCGTTGAGACATTCATTCCCAAATCAACCCTCTCATTATTCTTCATCTTCCTCTTGTTGATGCATAGGTCCTTGAGAAATTTTGCATACTTGGGCACTTGCTTGATCACATCCAACAGTGGGATATTAACACCTACCTTTCTTAACACATCAAGAATTTCCTTCTCCTTATCTTCACCACCAATCTTCTTATTATTCTGCAATCTGTGTGGGAATGGGATTGGTGTTCTGTACACTTTCTCAGCTTTAACATCGACTAAAGGCTCAGGAGTTGTCTCACTAGTTTCTTCATCCTTTCCAGAGGTGGCCTCAACAACTTTTCCAGATCTCAGGGATATGGCACTCACATTAGGGTTGGAGGCATTAGGATTTATCACTTTGTTTGTCTTTGGCGGTGGGTTGTCCTTTGAGCTTGCTTTATGTTATTTATGTCTGTGGCCATCTGTCCAATCTGTGTCCTCAAATCTTGAATGCTAGCATCTGTCCGCTGCTGAAACTGTATACTAGATGCAGCCATTTGCTTTACCAAGTCTTCTAATGATGGTCCAGAAGGTGCAGAAGTGGTCACTGGAGGATTCTGAGGTGCCATTGGTTGTTGTTGGGATGAGTTCCCATACCGCAGATTAGGATGATTACTCCAGCTGGGATGGTACCTATTTGTTGAGAGGTCTGGAGTGCTGTATCTATTCTGGTTATTGCCCTGATTATACGGATGGACTGCAAAGGCTTGAGGTGATTCAGTAACTGATCCTCCTTGCAAAATGGGGCATGCCTCATATGGGTGCTCAGGAGAACTGCACATGCCACACAACACCGCAGGCTGAACTCTGTCTATTGCCAATTGCCTTACAAAAGAAGTCAGCTCATCCAATCTATTTTCAATGGCGGCCTGGTTGGAAGATGACCTATGAATCTCATGCACACCTCTTGTTTCAACTGAATTTCTTCTGGTAGTGAACTGCTGGGAATTCAATGACATATTCTCAATGAGTTGCTTGGCAGCAGCTGGGGTCTTATCAACTAATGCTCCCCCACTAGCAGCATCCAAAATATTCCTATCCATCGGCTGCAATCCTTCATAAAAGTACTGGATCAGGAGTTGTTCAGAAATTTGATGCTGGGGGCAACTGGATACCAAATGCTTGAACCTTTCCCAGTATTCAGCTAGTGACTCATTCCCTTTCCTGATGCCACATATCTCTTTCCTTATTGAAGCAGCTCTTGAAGCAGGAAAATATCTTTCTAGGAACACCCTCTTCAAATCATTCCAAGTGGTGATGGAGTTGGGCTCAAGATACAATAGCCAATCCTTTGCAGCTCCCTGGAGTGAAAACGGAAAAGCCTTCAGCTTGATACTATCCTCAGTGACTCCCTCTGATCTCGAGGTTGTGGAGCATACAACTTGGAATTCCTTCAAGTGCTTGTGTGGATCCTCACCTGCAAGACCATTAAACTTGGGCAACAAGTGAATAAAACCAGATTTCAGTTCAAAAGGAGTGTCAGCACCAGGATATGAAATACACAATCCATTATAGTTGACATCAGGGGCAGCAAGCTGTCTTAATGTCCTCTGGTCTCCCATGTTTTCAAAAACAGTTTTAAAATTGGAATCACTACTAGCGCTAGCCCGAAATTCCCTACGGAGTGTGTGCAGTGTTCTTTCAATTTCTGGGTCAAAATCACACAGTTCAGGGCAATGAGACCTAGTAGCCAGACCAATTCAAAACAAAACAGAAAATAAAAGAAAGAAAATAAAATAAAATAAAATAAAAAATTAAAATGCGAAAAATAACAAATCAGAGTCCCCGGCAACGGCGCCAATTTTTGGTCGCGCTATCGCGCACGCGCCAAAAAGGACGAGCAGGTTTGAAAATGTAGTTTAGGGCGACAACTCGGATGTCGTCTCTCTAGGACTCTTAAAATGTTATTTTCCACAAAAAATAAGTTTTTTTTTGGGGGGGGGGGTTTGGATTGAGATGCAATCAAAGAAAACAAAATGATGAAAACAGAGGAGTAAAACAAGACAGTTCAAAGAGGTTATCAAATGGCCAAAAACAGATTAATCTATTGCTCTTGATTTCCTACTATCATAGGTTCATGCAATTTCCAAGCCCTAAGCAAATTCTTATCCCCTCCCGGTTGTAGCAACAATTTACAAACGAAACTATCGCTCTGAGATACATGTCCCTATTCCCGAATTAAACAAACGGGGTTAAGCCCTCATGAACTAAACGAACATGAACGTACACACGCGAATTAAACAAACGCGATTAATTATAGGAACATGATATCACCGGAAATAAATCAACACAATACATTATACTCCTGAATTAAACAAACAGAAATATAAAGCATGGCATTGAAGATGGAAAAGCATACAAAACAGGAAAATACAAGAACCTCAAGTATATGGAAATCAATTACAATAGATCAATCCTAGAGACTTAGTTCTCCATAACACAAACGAAATCACACAGAGAAAAATATAAAACCGAAGAAATGGAGAAGCAAAAGTCCCCCTAAACTGTTCAGAACATCAATTTATACAAGTCAGAATTTAATCTTATTCGCGAGGCGAAGCCTCTCTCGCGACGCGAATCCTGCGAACAGTCTGCAACCTTTGGTATTCTCGCAAGGCGAACACACCTTCGCGAGGCGAGTCACTGAAGAGTCTTCTTATTACGCCCGTTATGAATATCAGGGGCCAACCGTGATGCTCTCTGACTTCCAGGCTCGCGAGGCGAATGTATGCTCGCGAGGCGAGACTCTTCAACTTCAAAACTGCCACGGCCGTGACCTTCAACACGGGCAAGCCGTGATCGTCTCTGACTTTTCAGGGTTGCAAGACTCGCGGGGCGAGACCTTCTTCGCGGGGCGAACCAGAGACCTTGCATTTTCTTGGAACAGTCAGGCTTCGGGGTCGCGTGGCGAGTAAGCATTCGCGGGGCGAACCCCCCTGTTTCCTTATTCTCTTGACTTTCACTTAACCTGAAAACAAAGAAATAACTATAAGTGTATTATTTAACTCAAATCTAGCTAAATTAACCTAAAACTACTCTAGAGACTCAAAACCTTGCTTGAGGGCAATCTAATCTAAGTTGGGTGAAAATAGGATATAATTTGCACAAAGCCCTGGTCATACTAGCCATAAAACTAGATGAGCCAGAGGCTTATCAGATCCAATGAATAGTATCTCAGTCACTGTCATCATCAATACAACTACATAATTTTATAGAAAACCTTGGAAGCAAAATTGAGCCCTTTCAAGCAAGACTTGAAACCCGAATAAGCTTTTAAAGAGAAGAGTCCAACATATTAGACTCACTTATCAAAGGGTAACAACTCACATCCAAAATTGTTAAGGTCTGAACGGGGACACTAATTTGATGCCCAAATGACAACTATCAAAACCAAGGTTGTCAGACTCGCGAGTCTAGGTAGACTCGTTTTGGGTACGTAAACTCGACACGTAGACTCGTACGAGTCTACCTATTATAAAAAACAACTATAAATGACATATATATATAACATAAAAGCAACAAAATAGCAACAATATAATCCAAAAACATCTAACATCATCATAATCATAAAAAAGTAACGTCATAATCCAAATCCAAACATTAACAAAACATTTAAGTAAATAACAATAATATCAAAAAACAGCTCCTAAATATCTAAATCCAATCCTCTAACAACATCATCTCCATTGTCACCACCATCTCCATCACCATCAGAATCATCATAATCAAGTTCTTCCCCAGATGAAACAACTTCTTCCATATTTACTTCAAAGTCCAAATCAAGTCTCGGATCATTGATAGGTTGCTCAATATTCTCTTCAATTGCTTCACCAACATTGATAGGTTCCTCAACATTCTCCTCATCAACATTTGGAACATCCCCCTCTTCAGTCATCCATTCATCATCAGAATGAATATCTTCAAAGGGAAGAGCAACAATTTTTCTATTTTCCCTACTCTTTAACTTCAAGTTATACATCACATACACCAAGTCATTCATCTTTTGTTGAAGCAACCTATTTCTTCTCTTAGTGTGAACCTAGAAATAAAACATAAAAATAAAAACTCAATATTTCTAAACAAAGAAAAATTGATAACTACAAACAAAAACATAACTTCACTTACCATTTCAAATGCACTCCAATTACGTTCACACCCAGAAGAGCTACAAGTCAAGCTAAGGACACGAATAGCAAATCTCTTCAGTTCAACTGCTCCATCCCCATAAAAGTCCCACCATTCTGCAGGAAGCATACTTTTCCTACTTTCCTTTGCAGCATCAATACCAAAGAGCCCTCTATAATAATGAAAATCTGCAAGCTGCAACCCAATCTTCTTTCTCTCCTCAGGATCCTTTACTAACTTTCCCATACATGCGTACAACCCAATTTTAACCTCGACATCTTCATGATCGAACTTGGGTTCATAGTGTAATGAGGGATTAAGATAATAAGCAGCTGCATGTAAGGGCCTATGGAGCTGGTTATCCCATCGCTCATCAATAATATTCCAGATGGGTCCATACCTACAAATTCCAAATATCCTATATTAGTAACACAATACAAATAAGCTAATTAATTTTCAAATGAGATAAAGTTAGGAAAGTTTACCATTTTTTAACATCATTGAAGTTTCTTTTAATCTGCTCTTTGGCACAATCCATCCCTTCATATATAAAACCCATGGCGGGTTTTTCATCAGAATCCACCAAATGAAGGACTATAATGAGAGGGGCAGCTGCCTTGAGGCATACAATTATATTCTTCCAAAACCGAGTATCACAAATCATGTCTTCCACCTTTCTTCCCTCAGCAGTTTTGGCAAACTTGCTTGAAGTCCAATCTTCTGAGCTAAACATGCTCAACAATGATGCCTTATGCTCATTAAGACAAGCTAAGGTCAAATAAGCAGTGGCAAATCTAGTCTTTCCTGGCCTAATCAAGTCCCTCCCTTTAGTAAACTTCTTCACCAAGCTAATGAGTTGTGTCCTACAATATATGTAGGTGCATATCTTTCTCCCCTTATATATTGTAACTTGATGCACCTTCAGATGTTTCTCAAAATCCTCCAACATCAAGTCAATGCAATGGGCGGAACATGGAGTCCAATACAAGTTGGGTCGCTTCAGCATCAACATTTCACCTGCTGCCTTGAAATTTGCAGCATTGTCGGTGACAACTTAGACCACATTTTCCTCTCCAACTTCTTCTACAACATCATCCAACATCTTAAACACTTTTTCAGTTGTTTTTGTGATGTCAGAAGTGTCCAATGAATACAGAAACAATGTCCCCTTAGTACTGTTCACCAAGAAGTTACAAATGGAACGCCTCTTCTTGTCTGTCCACCCATCAGACATGATTGTGCAACCGATTCTCTTCCACTCCTCCTTAAACTCTTGAAGCATGTCATCTGTTTGAGCCACAGCTTTTTTCAAAAGCTTTCCTCTGATATCATGGTAAGAAGGAGGTTTGTAGCCCAATCCCAAATCTCCCAATCTTCTCACACATCTTTGCAAACTCCACATATTTTATAGTATTGAAAGGAATTGCACTTGTATAAAAATACTTGGTTACCTGATCATCAACTTCCTCTTTAAATCCCTTTCTCATCATTTGATTAATTGTTGCTTGAACTGGACCGTTGACTTTTGCTTTCCCTTTTGCAAAGGAAAAGCCTTTTTGTTGAGAGCTAGCTACTGTAACCTCCTCAGCACCAAGTATTCTTTTTTTTTTCTTTGATGCCTCTTTAGCCTCAGCCACAATTCTCATAAACACATGTTTAACTTCATCTGGCACTGTAGCACATGGTTCAGAATCTTCTCCACTTCCAGCAAGATGATGCTTGAATCTGAAAACTCCTCCACTAACAATCTTTGAACAATAATTGCATTTCACTTTTTTTCCATTACCCATAACATCAAGCCCATGTTTCCACCCAGGGTCAGTCCTATTACCAGGTAAATTTTTCCTACCCCTGCCTCTAGAACTCCCGATTCTTTCTTTGTGTTGTTTTCACTGAGACATTCTTCTTTGTGTTCTTTGTGTTGTTTTTTTCACGCAGGGTTGTGAACTTTTGGTTCCGGATTCAAGCAAGTCGAGAGCGAGGCGCGGCAGGGAAAAGGTGCGATGGAGGAGATGAGGCGCGGCAGGGAGGAGGTGCAATGGAGGAGATGAGGCGCGATGGAGGAGATGAGGCGCGGCAGGGATGAGGCACGATGGAGGAGATGAGGCGCGATGAGGACGTGAACGAAGAAGGGATTTGGGGTCGAGACCGAGAATGAAGCAGAGAGACGAGGGACAAATGTGTTAACCTAAAATGCTATAAAACACACTGTTTTGGGACTTTCATTCAGACTCGCCCAACTCGCTGCAGAATCGCGATTCTATACGATTCTGCACGAGTCCGACCGAGTCCATCCGAGTCACGGCGATCATCCCCCAAAAACGAGTCTAACCACGAGTTCACCCGTTTTCCACATGTAGAAACGTGGAATCGTCCGAGTCTACGAGTTGACTCGCGATTCTGACAACCATGATCAAAACTCAACTAAAGAGCAAAGCATAAAATTTATTGCCATCCTGTGTGATTGCATTGATCAACCCCTAAGATGGGGTCATAGCCATCTGTTGATGATGCCCAGCAGCGTGATCATGAGGGATGTCTTCTTTTTGGTGGCCATAGCTGTTGTGTTGAGGTTCCAAATTGATATATATTTCACCACATAGTCCACTGGGGTTGGGGCAATTCATAGGTGTACAAACTAGAGGACCTGTTCCTAACTGAGTCCCAACACCATTGGTTGAACCATATCCACCGGACCCAACAACCTCAAAACCTGGCATTTGGCCATGATTTCCAAAACTAGGGAATGCCAAACAGAGGGTGAACAACACGTTGTCCACTACCAGTATCTGGAGCAGTATCTGAATGTGAACATTATGACGTCGTATGATCCATATAACCGACCCCACCTAGTGGGGTAAGGCTTGATTGTTGTTGTTGTAGAAAGAGCAAATATCCCAAGTATGTGTATGTCCATATTGGTGTGGCCATTTTTAATTGCCTCTTGTTTATTTGCTTTGCTTGTAATTGTGAGAATGCAAGTGTTTAAATATCAGAGGCCTTGCATGGTTTGTTTGGTTTGAGGACAAGAAAATGGCGTATGAAATTTAAATTTGTGGGAGAGAAATCAGAATTTCTGGCATTTAATTAGCTTACATGCTACATGTGTGACTAAAAGGATAAACATATCCAATTCTTCTATCTTTGCAAATAACGAAGTTTGGGTAATAAGTTTTTTTTTTCAAGTGTTACATAGACACATATAATTTTTTTACTTTTTGGTTAAAGTAATACTTTGGTCTCTATACGTGACACGAATTCTCGATTTGATCTCTATACATAAAAAATTATTAAAATCGTCTTTATACGTATAAAAAGTCTCCATTTATTCCCTGCCGTACAAAATATTAGGGACTGATTTAATAATTTTTTGCTCGTATAGGGACCAAACGGGTAATGTATAGGGACCAAATGGAGACATTTTGTACGTATATGAACCATTTTAATAATTTTTTATGTATAGAGACCAAATCGAGAAAGGGATCAAAGTAATTCTTTAACCATTTTTTTAATCCCACTACTTTTAATGTATTTATCCCTAAACTCTCTCAACAACAACTATGTGCCTGTTTGTTTTATAGTTGGGAGGCACCAAAACTCTGTTTGGGGTCCCAAACCCAGTTGTTACAGTAACTTCATGCGTTTGGGTACAAAACTCAGTTGAAAATAATTGATTCCTGGTGGGTCAAAACTGAGTTTTGTGGAAGAAAAAATTTCTAGCTTTTCCGTTGAAAATAATTGATTCTAGATGTAGGACTCACAAAATTCTACATATTTACACCTCAAAAGTGATTTTACTTTATCATCCAAACAAAATCAATTATTCTAAACCTACTTTTA
This sequence comes from Sophora flavescens, assembly GCA_030762895.1. Classification (NCBI taxonomy): domain Eukaryota; kingdom Viridiplantae; phylum Streptophyta; class Magnoliopsida; order Fabales; family Fabaceae; genus Sophora; species Sophora flavescens. Next base: position 88,791,327 of record CM061062.1, read on the forward strand.
AAATATTGTTACCAAACATAAATCAATTTTTTTAACCTTGATTTTTCAAAATCAATTCTTCCAAAATCAATTTTCCTTTTCCTTTTATTTTTCTTTCAAATTTTGTTGAATAATGTCTGAATTGGTCCTTGAAAAGAAACTCATACACTTTAAGTCTCCGGGGAAAAAAATAATGTCTGGATTGGTTTCTGGTTAAGTTTGGTAGTTCTGGTTTTGGGTGGCACTTGATTGTTCTAGTTCTGTTAGTTTGGTAACAATACGTAATGTTATTGGTAATTCTGGTTTGATATTTCTATTATGTTAATTCTGTTAGTTATGATACTTTGGTAACACAGGTATTGTTTAGAGATGGCAAAACTGGATGCCCGACCCGCTACAGGTCAAATCGATCCGAGATCAAGCTTTGTCGAATCGGGCCAGAAAAACCAACTTAAAAAGGTGTCGAAATTTGGCTCTATACGAGTTACGGGCTTGTTAGAGAAGGCCAACATATTTTTTTAAAAGAAAAATATTTTTTCAACCAATATTTTAGTACATCGGTAGGTGGAAATACTTTAGTGTTGCACAAATTTACTTCACAAAGTAAAATAATGTTGAAACTTGAATGCAACGTGGTATGGAGTTTTTTTTTCTGACAAAAGCAATTTCATAACATTTCAGTCATAATGATGCCTAAAATACAAGTTCGAACATGCTCAAAGAAATGGGACTAGGCCAGAAAGTAGCCATCTTAACTATAGAGTGAGCAGCTACATTCAAATTAATAATTAATATAAATAGTTAAATGCTATCAAATATACCCTGGTCATAGGTTTTTTTTTCCTGGCCAATTCCTCGTATATATTAAGTATTAACTAGCAGGATGTAGATCATCTGTCTCACTTTCCTGTCATATTCTCTGTCACTCACCAATTGTAATTTGCTACTTAATAAAACAAAATCACAACTCATTAATACTTATACACATTCTAAGCTTTTGATTGGTAAGGGATATCTAGACACATTTTTTGGAGTGCAGATTTGTATCTTAACTACCCTATGTCAAAATCAAATCCAAGCCAAAGACCTTAAATTTCAATTAAAAAAAGTACAATCAACTTTTTATAGACAAACAGAAGCGTGAACAATGTTGATTGCGTGAAGTGGTGAGATGTGAAGGAATGAGGACGTGCAGCAGTATCAGGGTGAAAGTGTGAAACTGATTTCTCTTTCTGACTGCACAAAACCAGGTGTATTAGGATTTAAGGTTCTCTTATTTTTTATTTATCTTTTTTTTTATTTTTTTTCGAGAATAATAGCAAACAAAAAAAATTACAGCCTGCTTTGGGTTCGGAGTCCATCGGACCGACCAACAAACCCGAGATTAATTCAGGCTCAAATTTCACAGCTCAAACCCTGTGTTTTATCGGACTTATTCGGGTCGGTCTATCACTTTGTCAGCTTTAATTGTTATATGTTAAAAGTCATCAATTCTAGTTTGGTAATACTGTTTTGGTTTTTGATCTAGACAGTTTATGTTTAAATTTCTTTGGTTATGGTTGTGAAACTGATTTGTAAGTATAAGTTTAGGTGCATTTGGAAGTGGAATTGAATTGGCAAGTGCTTACCCTACTTACATCACTACAAGAATACTACTTATTACCGACGGAAAATTTCCCACGGAACCCGTGGCCGTCGAAAATCTGGAAATTACCGGCGGCTTTTTGCCGTCAGAATGTTGAATATGAAAAGTTACCAAACTTACTGACGGAGAGTCCGTCGAAAACTTTACCGACGACCAAAGTCCGTTGATAAGTTTGGCGGGAAACGAAATATTTTTGGTGCCAGAGGTTTCCGACGGAAAAGCCGTCCGAATTTGGCCGTCATAAATTCAAATGGAAAACGGGATGTGATTTACAGACGGAATTTGTCCGTCGGAGAATTAAAAAAAATCTTACCGACGGAATTTATCCGTCGGAAATTCAAAAAAACACTTGCCGACGGAATTTGTTCGTTGGAAGTTCAAAAATAACTTACCGGCAGAATTTGTCCGTCGGAAACTAAAAAGGCCGTCAAAAATCTTTAGATATTTGTGCTGGCCAAACCCTCTCCCCCACCTTTTCACTTTCCTTTCTTCTCTCACATTCACCCTCTCCCTACTCTCTCTGCCCACCTCCCTCCACCCAGCACAGCGGTGACGAACCACCGTCCCCCACCACCGCGACAGCCACCCCTACCACCACGTCCAGCCCCACCTTGCGGCGGATCTACAAATGAATAAGCTCAAGCTATTGTTGTTGTCTTCCTCTGTATTTTTGGTGTTCCTTTTCTTCCTTTGCATCTTGTTCAAGAATATTTTACTTGTTTTTCTTCAGTAAACAAAGATATGTAAGAAAGATTGCTGCTTTTTGTTGAAACTTGAAAGTTTTATGCCTTTTGTTTCTAGGTATGTTTCTGGTTGGTTTGATGGTCTCTATTCATCTCTTTTTTTTCGTTTCTGGGTTGTTTGATCCCAAACCGAGTCCACCTACCCGCACACCTGATGAACCGACGAAACAGCACCGGACGAAATCAAAGGCACAATCGAACGGACATTTTAAATAATTAAAATTAAAAATTAAAAAGTTTAATATAAAAAAAAATTAATATAAAAAAATAAATCCTCGTTACCGATAGACATTTCCATCGGTAAGTGTACATCAGAGTTTCCGACGGATATATCCGTCGGTAAGGAGGGGCGCGTTTCCAACGGCCTTTTCCGTCGGAAATTTCCGACGAATCTGGCCGGTCCGTCGAAAACCCTTTCCTACGTGCCTAGTACTGACGGAATGGGGGCCGTCGGAAACACTGTTTTCCAATGGCTTTTGGGCTTTTCCGACAATTTTTGGTCGTCAGTAATAACCCTTTTTTTGTAGTGCATGGTGAGCTTTGTAACGAACGACTAATTTAGTTCATAACTAATTGTTTTAGGGACTAAATTAGGTCACTAGTGATTTTGTTATGGACTAATTTAGGAGCTAAATGAGAGGATGAAATATGTGTTTTCTGGGGAATTACAAAGTTAGAAATGAGTTTTTAGATTTAGAGGCTTAGGGTTTGCAACGAGTGAGGTTGAATGTAACATCCTAAAATTCTAATATAATTAATTTTAAAAAAAATGGATTAAATTATATATAAAAAAATACTAATGATATAATAAAAATAAAATATGATTAAGAGGTTTAGTGGTGAGAATTTATTAGTATAAAATTTATTAGAATTGGTTAGTGAATACAAAGAAATATATCCAATATTCTATCTCCTCCTCAATCTGGTCTGGAATCAAGCCTCATCTTAATACAGTTGTGGAAAACTCAGCCTGGATGCTAGGTGATGGTTCTGATATCAACTTTTGCAATGATATATGGTTGTCTAAACCCTTAATCTCCTTGCTAGCTTTACCAGCTCAATTACAATCTTCTTTAAAAGCAAAGGTTAAGGACTTCTGGTTCAATAACTCTTGGAATATACCAAGTATTATTTTACAGCACTGCCCAACTATTGCTGAAGAACTCATGCACATCAGCATTCCTTCTTTTCCTTGTAAGGATACCGGTGTGTGGTGTAGAAGTGAATCGGAGACTCTAACATTGAAGGATGCCTATCAATTCCTCCACAGCAATGGACAAACTGTTTCTTGGGCCAAGTCTCTTTGGATTAACTGTGTCCCTCCTTCCATTTCCTTCTTGGTTTGGAGAATCATTCACAACCGTATGCCTACTGATGATAATCTTTGGGCCAATGGCTGCATGGTTGTCTCTAGATGCAATTTATGTGGTTGTAGTTATGAAACAACTACTCACCTATTCTTTCATTGTGCCTTTGCTAAGAATTTGTGGTCCTGGATGAGCAACACAATTAGCTTGACTATTGATACAACCTCAATGCTTACTGTTTTTTCAATCTGTGAGCATCAATGGAGCTCTCAAGTAAGGGACCTTTTGACTGCTGCAATATCAAGTATCATCTGGGCAATTTGGCACTGCAGAAATAAATCAAGATTTGATGACAGAATCATCCCCTTGCAGGTTGCTAAAAACATGATCCTTGCTAAGGTTAGTCTGGCAGGTAACTTGAGCAATGGCACAACTTCTGCATCCTCTCAGGAGCTTAGGATATTGAATGAGTTTAGAGTCAGCTACCATCTTAACCGTGCCCCCCAAATCACTGAAGTTAGATGGCATCCTCCTCCCTGTTACTGGGTCAAGTGCAACACTGATGGGGCTGCCAGAGGTGCTCCGGGTCCTTCTACTTGTGGTGGCATTTTTCGTGATCATAGTGCTGCAACCCTTGGTTGCTTTGTAGTCAACCTTGGTGTCAATTCTGCTTTTTATGCGGAATTAATGGGTGCAATCTTGGCAATTGAAATTGCCCATAAGAAAGGGTGGTCGTTATGACTGGAATGTGACTCCCAAATGGTAATAGCTGCAATCTCCTCTCCATCTATGGTTCCTTAGAAACTTAGGAATAGATGGAATAATTGCATGTCCATTATAAGGGATATGCATTTTGGCTCCTCTCATATCTTTCGTGAAGGCAACACCTGTGCAGATAAAATTGCCAATCATGGTTTGTTGATTAATGGTTTTTTTTTTGGTGGGATTTAATCCCTAGTTTCATTAGGGATGATTTCCATAATAATAGAATAGGTCTCCCTAATTTTCGTTTTAGGTGATTTCATGTGTTTGGTTTTGCCCCCCCATGCTCTTGTATTGTTAGATTTTGTTCTTTTTTAATAAATTGGGGTGTGCTGCATATGATGGATAGTGGCTAAGGTGCCAACCTATTTGGGATGTTAGTCACTATTGTGATGCTTTTGCATGCCTCCTTATTTAAAAAAAAAAAGAATACAAAGAAATATTAAATTAAAATAAATATATATATATAAAAAAAAAGAATATATATATATATATGGTACTTGGGCGCAGAGGAAAAACATGGCAGAAATTCTAAACCTAAACCTGCCAATCCTAAGTACGAGGTACTTGTACTCCTCACGCCGTTCCCAATTGGGTTTGGGGGCGCATGACTGGAATTGTTTGCAACAGAGGGTCAAGAGCAACGGCAGCAGAGTCCTTTGCCTTTTCTCTCACAACAACAACGGAGAGGTTAGTAACCAAGAGAAAGAAGGTGGATCAGGAGCGCCTCATACGGTTTAGCATTTTCGTCAGTTCCGTTCTTCCTTGTCAGTGCAACCGTAATAACACAGATCCAAGAATGCCACCAAACGGGAGAAGAATTTTTAGAGAAGCGCAAATCCTTATCATAAATAAATTTTAGAGCACATTGGAGGTCTTTGAGAGGTGAGTAACAGTACCTTTTAATAACCCTTTCCATGGTACATGTGTTTGCTGTACTGAGTGATTTACCTATGATTTTGAGAGATTTTAATTGAATGATGCATGTTATTAATAAACTAAATTTTTTGAAATTAGGAGTTTTGAATTAAAATAAAAATTATTAAATTGGGTATTTATTCTTGTTATTGATGGCATGAAATACATGACTGGTATTGGTATTAGTTGAATGACGTGCTTATTGGTGTATGCTATGCCATGTGAGTTTATTTGACATGCATGATGAGATCAAATATTTAATTTTTGGTAAATGAATTGTTACACGTATGAGACATGAAATTGTGCCTTATGATGAATTGTATGATGTTTGCCGCAATACCACCTATGATAAGGGTATCGAAGAGAAATACCTCCTTAATGGGGTATCGAAAGTAACATCGCCATGTGATTGGGATGTCGAAAATGAGTAATACTACCTAAAAAGGATTATCGAAAGTAACACCGCCACAGGTTGGGGTGTCGAAAAAGGAGAAATACCCCCATGTGCACATGGGAGGTATCGAAATGGAAATGTCCCCGACAGGAGGGTGACATCGAAACACTCCTCGTGAGTAGGGGTGGGCAATGGGACGCCATTATCGTGTGATGTGTGAATATATGGCATGCCGGCAAGAGGCCAATTTAATTAGGAGGTCTTCGGATCGCTTGGATTAAACTAGAATTTATCTGGTATTTGGAATGTGATGTATTGAGATGAGATTATTATTGATATTAAAAGTATTTTCTTTTATATATATTATTTTGGAAAATTAGCGAGTGCCATGGACAGTTTTTTCGGTTACCGCGCCGGCTGAGAACAATGCTATTTTCGAAAATATTTTATAAAACTGTATTGTTGATCACTGGGATTTTATATCTCATTATTAAGTATTGTTTTCAAAGCACGAGGAGGACGTCATTGAAACTGAGGAGGCGTGAAGACTTAGTGGATTCCATTAGTTATTCTTTCTAGTTTGGTTAGTATTTTCTTAAATAAGGAACCGTATGTGGCTAGACACATTTATTTATCGTTGGGTTTGTTAGTAGACGCCCGGTATTGAGACTTGAGGCTTTTGATTTATATTTATATTTATCTTCATTACATGGATATTTTTTTTATTACCATATTATTTAATATGAGGTATTTTCAGACCTTAAATATTCTTTTTAATTTTTCTTTATGAGATATACGTTTTAATTAAATGTTTTGAAGGATTTTTATTGAAATTGATTTGGGTTACTAATGTAACGAAGGGCGTTACATTTATGGTATCAAAGCAGTTCGATTCTAAATCGGACTGTGGTAGTGGGGCTTTTTCAAAAACAAAACTTCGGCGCATAGGATGCTTGTTAGAGTTATAAATGTTGCATGCTATTCTTTGGGATATTGGACCTGATCAACCCTGTATTTCATTGGTAGTGAGCAGATTTATGGCGATTAATAGGTGAGGGATGAACGTTGCACTTGCACCAGCTTTGGATTGTATAGCCAGAGTTATGCAAGCACAGGCGGAGACTCTCCGTCAACTGAATGGGAATGGAGGCCAATCACTAATGGAGTGGTGGCAACCTAGGACCCTTAGCACGTGGGACTTTCCGAGTTCAAGAAGAACAACCCGCCATCATTCTGAGGCAGCTTAAATCCGAATGAGACTGAATTTCTTCAACTCGTACAGGAGAAAAGTTACTCTATTGTTCGATTCGGGAGCAACACGTTCATTCATTTCTTTTAAATGTGCTCAATTCTTAGAGTTACATGTTACTAAACTGTCATATGATTTGTGTGTTTCTACTCCTGCTAAAGATGGATCGATTACTTCTTCTGTCTGCCTGTAATGTCCCTTATTGTTTCAAGACCTGACTTATATTGTTGATTTGATATGTTTACCTATGTGTGGTCTAGATATTATTTTGGTCATGGATTGGTTGTCTCGTAACAATGCTATTGTTGATTGTGCTAGTCGAACTATTTCTTTCATTCCACAGTCCATGTCTGTTGACTCTCCTAGGACAGAACATCTTACCTCTGCTGCCTCATGTCATAAGTGCTTAGTTAAGGGAGCTCAGGGATATATACTTCTCTTTTCTGCTAAGATAGAGGCTGAAAGTGATATAGCGGCGTTGCCTATTGTGTGTGAGTTCCCAGATGTGTTTCCTAAGGATGTCTCTAGTTTACCTCCAGATAGAGAGATTGAGTTTACCATAGATCTAGTACCTGGGAGTGGACCTGTATTAGTAGCACCCTATAGGATGACACATCTAGAGTTGAGCGAGCTCAAGAAACAGATAGAGGATATGTTACAAAAGGGGTTCATTAGGCCTAGTGTGTCACCTTGGAGAGCACCAGTACTACTAGTGAAGGAAAAAGATGGGAGTATGAGGTTGTGTGTTGATTACAGGCAGTTGAATAAGGTAACCATCAAGGAAAAAAAAATATCCCTTGCCTAGGATAGATGACCTCTTAGACCAGTTGGAGGGAGGGTCAGTGTTTTCCAAAATAGATCTAAGATCGGGATACCATCATATTAGAGTTAGAAGTGAGGACATCCCTAAGACAACTTTCAGAACAAGGTATGGGCACTATGAGTATGTAGTGATGCCTTTTGGCGTGACCAACGTCCCAGCCGTTTTCATGGACTACATGAATCGGATCCTTAGGACCTTCTTGGACAGGTTTGTGGTGGTGTTCATAGATGATATTTTAATATACTCTAGGACACCAGAAGAACATGGATAACACTTAAGGTTGGTGCTACAGATCTTGAGGGACGAGCGTCTTTATGCCAAACCAGAGAAGTGTGAGTTTTGGCTAGAAGAGGTAAAGTTTTTAGGACACACCATCTCAAAGGATGGTGTAGCGGTTGATTCCTCTAAAGTCGATGCGGTGTTGGGATGGGAACAACCTAAGACAGTAACCGAAGTAAGAAGTTTCTTAGGCTTAGCTGGTTACTATAGGGAGTTCATAGAGGGATTCTCTAGATTAGCCTTACCTTTGACCCAGTTGACTAGGAAAGGGAAACCTTTTGTGTGGGATCAGGAGTGTGAGGACGGGTTCCAAGAGCTTAAGAGGTGATTGGTGTCATCACCAGTCTTAACTATACCGGATCCCTTAGTGAGTTTTGTGGTATATTGCGACACATCTAAGAATGGCTAGGGATGTGTCTTAAAGTAGGAGGGAAAGGTGGTAGCATATGCTTCTAGGCAGCTTAGGCCACATGAAGGGAATTACCCTACCCATGACTTAGAGCTAGCAGCCGTGGTTTTTGCCCTTAAGATTTGGAGGCATTACCTTTACGGGGAAAAGTTTGAAGTTTTTAGTGACCATAAAAGCCTAAAATATATGTCCGACCAAAAGGAGTTGAACATGAGACAACGAAGGTGGATGGAGTTCCTTAAGGACTATGACTTCGAGTTGAAGTACCATCCGGGAAAAACCAATGTGGTGGCAGATGCTTTGAGTAGGAAGTCCCTACACGTGTCGAGCTTGACGGTGAAAGAACTGAACCTCATGGAAGAGTTTAGGGATATGAATCTGGAGGTGTTGGATGTGTCCTTAGATGTTTTAAGCTTGAAGTTGAATAGGTTGGAAATTAATAGTGACCTTAGAGATGAGGTTAGGAGGGAACAACTTTTAGACCAGGAGTTGTAGTCTCGGTTGGGACAAGAGGGTTGTGAGTTGTCTGTTGATGGGTGACCGCGCTGTCGCCACGCGCCAAAAAGAACGAGCGATTATAAAAATAATGCAGTATAGAGCGACAACTCGGATCGTCTCTCAAGGACTCTTAGGTGTTGTTATTATTAACAGAAAAAAGTTAGAAATGGGGGGGTTTTGGATTGAAACTAAAGTAAAGAAAACAAAACAGGACAAAGAAAGAAAACAGAGCAGTAAAACAGATTAACAAATAAACTAAAGCGATTAACCTACTGCTTTTGGTTTCCCAACTATCATCGGTTCATGCAAATTCCTAGCCCTAAGCAGATTCTAATCCCCTCCCGGTTGTAGCAATAATTCACAAGCGGAACCACTACCACAGATATATGTCCCTATTCCCGAATTAAGCAAACGGGGTTAAGCACTTCGTGAACTAAGGGAACACGAAACGTACACACGCGAATTAAGCAAACGCGATTATATATAGGAACATGATATCACCGAGATAAACCAACACAACACAATATACTCCTGAATTAACCAAACAGAAATATAAAGCATGGCATTGAAAAGAGAAAAGGAAATGAAAACAGGAAATACAAGAACCTCAAGTATGGATAAAAAACCAATTACAGTAGATTAATCTAGGAGACTAATTCTCCATTACAGAAATAAACATTAAACTAAGAGAAAAACAAAAGACTAACAAGCTCAGAAACTAGCCAAAACTGGCTACTTCTGACTAGACACTATCAGTTCTGCCTAAGACTACTTATATACACGTTTCTGGGATCCAAGTCCTCGCGAGGCGAAGCACTGCTCGCGAGGCGAATTATGCGAAAGGTCTGCAACTCTTTGTCTTCTCGCGAGGCGAGCATATCTTCGCGAGGCGAACTCTTCAAATTCCCAACTGTAACACCCGTGGCCTTCAACACGGGTAAACCGTGATCGTCTCTGACTTCCAGGTACTCGCGAGGCGAGTCCTTATTCGCGGGGTGAGACAGAAAGTTTTGCAATTTCAGGAACAGTCACCTTCTGGTTCGCGGGGCGAAAGCTCCAGATTTATTCTTTTTTATTAACCTGAAAATAGAAAATAAAAGTAAATACTTTATTCACTCTAAATCAACTAAATTAACTTAAAAACACTTTACAGACTCAAAATACTACTTAGAGACAATCAAGTCTAATTTGGGTAAAAATGATATAAAATAAGCACAAAGCCAAGGTCTTTACTAGTTATAAAACCAGTTAAACAGAGGCTCATCAATGGGCTAGTGAAGTTTAAGAATAGGATCGTTGTTTCTAAGGAGGGGAGCCTTAGAGAGAAGATATTAGAGGAAGCTCATAAGGGGAAGTTTACCGTACATCCTGGAATAACTAAGATGTACCAAGACCTTAAGAGGATGTGTTGGTGGTCAAGAATGAAAAAGGATGTGGCTAGCTTCGTAACTAGGTGTTTAGTGTGCCAAAAGGTTAAGATAGAACATCAGAAACCTTCGGGGTTGTTGCAGTCCTTGGAGATTCCAGAATGGAAGTGGGAGAGAATTCATATGGACTTTGTGATGGGGTTACCTAAGACACGTTTGGGCTTAGACGCCATTTGGGTGATAGTGGATAGGTTGACCAAGTCTGCCCACTTCTTGCCAATTAAGGCAACCTATAGCTTAGACAAGTTGGCATACCACTATATCAAGGAAATAGTCAAGCTTCATGGGATACCCACATCCATAGTGTCCGATAGAGACCCGAGGTTTACCTCTAGATTTTGGAAAGCTTTTCAGCAAGCCTTTGGGACTAAGTTGAACCTTAGCACGACCTATCGTCCCCAAACGGATGGTCAGTCAGAACGGACCATTTAGACCCTTGAGGACATGCTTAGGGCGTGTGTCTTGGATGAAGGAGGGAGTTGGGATAGATTCCTACCTCTCATTGAGTTTGCGTATAACCATAGTTATCACGCTAGTATAGGCATGGCACCTTATGAGGCCCTATATGGGAGAAGGTGTAGGTCCCCTTTATGTTGGTGTGAGGTAGGTGAGAAGACCTTGATAGGACCTGAATTTGTCGAGGAAACCTCCGAGAGAATAAAAATGATCAGGGAGAGGATGCGCGCGGCGCAAGGTAGACAAAAGAGCTATGCTGACAAAAGGAGAAAGCCTCTAGAATTCCAGGAAAGTGAGCATGTATTTTTTAGAGTCACTCCTAAGATGGGGGTAGGGAGGTCGATGAAAGTCCGCAAGCTAAATCCTCGTTTCATGGGACCTTTCCAAATCCTTAAAAGAGTCGGGCCTGTTGCTTATCAATTGGCTCTTCCGCCACAGTTGGCAAACCTTCATGATGTTTTCCATGTGTCGTAACTCAAAAATATGTGCCTGATGAATCTCATGTGATAGCTCCTGAGTCTGTACAATTGAAGGATAATTTGATCTATAAGCCAAAGCCTAGTCAAATCCTGGACAAGAGCACTAAGACTCTTAGGAACAAGGCGATTCCATTGGTGAAAGTGTTATGGGACGGATTGACTCCTGAGGAAGCCACTTGGGAGATGGAGGAGGTCATCGTGCGTCAATACCCAGATTTTATTATCTAAGGTATGATAACCTTTACGTTTGAATATGTCACATGTTAAAATAAGTGCGTGAGTGTGAGGCGAATTTCGGGGACGAAATTCTCTAAGGAGGGGAGAAAATGTAACATCATAAAATTCTAATATAATAAATTTGAAAAAAAAAGGGATTAAATTATATAACAATAATAATAATGATATAATAAAAATAAAATATAATTAAGAGGTTTAGTGGTGAGAATTTATTAGTATAAAATTTATTAGAATTGGTTAGTGAATACAAAGAAATATTAAATTAAAATAAATATATATAAAAAACAAGAATTAATATATATATATATGGTACTTGGGCGCAGAGGAAAAACATGGCAGAAATTCTAAACCTAAACCTGTCAATCCTAAGTACGAGGTACTTGTACTCCTCACGCCATTCCCAATTGGGTTTGGGGGCGCATGACTGGAATTGTTTGCAGCAGAGGGTCAAGAGAAACGGCAGCAGATTCCTTTGCCTTTTCTCTCACAACAACAACAGAGAGGTTAGTAACCGAGAGAAAGAAGGTGGATCGGGAGCGCCTCATACGGTTTAGCATTTTCATCAGTTCCGTTCTTCCTTGTCAGTGCAACCGTAATAACACATATCCAAGAATGCCACCAAACGGGAGAAGAATTTTTAGAGAAGCGCAAATCCTTATCATAAATAAATTTTAGAGCACATTGGTGGTCTTTGAGAGGTGAGTAACAGTACCTTTTAATAACCCTTTCCATGGTACATGTGTTTGTTGAACTGAGCGATTTACCTATGATTTTGAGAGATTTTAATTGAATGATGCATGTTATTAATAAACTAAATTTTTTGAAATTAGAAGTTTTGAATTAAAATAAAAATTATTAAATTGGGTATTTATTCTTGTTATTGATGGCATGAAATACATGACTGATATTGGTATTAGTTGAATGACGTACTTATTGGTGTATGCTATGCCATGTGAGTTTATTTGACATGCATGATGAGATCAAATATTTAATTTTTGGTAAATGAATTGTTACACGTATGAGACATGAAATTGTGCCTTATGATGAATTGTATGATGTTTTCCGCAATACCACCTATGATAGGGGTATCGAAGAGAAATACCGCCTTAATGGGGTATCGAAAGTAACATCGTCATGTTATTGGGATGTCGAAAATGAGTAATACTACCTAAAAATGAGTATCAAAAGTAACACCGCCACAGGTTGGGGTGTCGAAAAAGGAGAAATACCCCCTTGTGCACATGAGAGGTATCGAAATGGAAATGTCCCCGACAGGAGGGTGACATCGAAACACTCCTCGTGAGTAGGGGTGGGCAATGGGACGCCATTGTCATGTGATGTGTGAATATATGGCATGCCGGCAACAGGCCAATTTAATTAGGAGGTCTTCGGACCGCTTGGATTAAACTAGAATTTATCTGGTATTTGGAATGTGATGTATTGAGATGAGATTATTATTGATATTAAAAGTATTTTCTTTTATATATATTATTTTGGAAAATTAGCGGGTGCCATGGAGACCTTTTTTTTGGTTTCGCACGCCATTGAGAACAATGCTATTTTCGAAAATATTTTATAAAACTGTATTGTTGATCACTGGGATTTTATATCTCATTATTAAGTATTGTTTTCAGAGCACGAGGAGGACGTCATTGAAACTGAGGAGGCGTGAAGACTTAGTGGATTCCATTAGTTATTCTTTCTAGTTTGGTTAGTATTTTCTTAAATAAGGAACCGTATGTGGCTAGACACATTTATTTATCGTTGTGTTTGTTAGTAGACGCCCGGTATTGAGACTTGAGGCTTTTGATTTATATTTATATTTATCTTCATTACATGGATATTTTTTTTATTACCATATTATTTAATATGAGGTATTTTCAGACCTTAAATATTCTTTTTAATTTTTCTTTATGAGATATACGTTTTAATTAAATGTTTTGAAGGATTTTTATTGAAATTGATTTGGGTTACTAATGTAACGAAGGGCGTTACATTGAAGAAGTATTAGATAGGATTTTGGATTTGGAGCTTTAAGCTTTGCAGTGGAGTGAGGTTGAAGAAGTATTCATTAGGTTATCATATTTGGGATTTAGGGTTTGTAGTGAAATGTGGTTGAAGAAGTTTCGGACACTTCCACCAAAATCATTTTTGCTCAAATGCCTTCTTTGGCTTGTTTATCATAAAAATCAACAAAAACCAAGTTAGACAAGTGGATTTCGATATTGAGGTTTAGGGTTCAATTGAGAGGTTGAAGATGATGAAATCATGAACATGACACGTGTAACGCCCCCCTTAGGCATTACTACGTAACACATGCGGAAGTAAATTAAAAGATAATTTACTGGTTGCTTTCGGAAAATTGTTTTCTTTTAAGTCAAAAAACTGGGGTATAAATTTTTTTCTTTAAGGATAACTCTGAAATCCATCGTTCATACATTCAAAACGTAAAGTCACGTTCGTAACAAAGTTACCATGACATACAACATTTCTCTAGGTTTCCACTTTCGAAAGAAAAGTTCAAACTACAGATGGATGTATATAACACTACATTTACCGACCTCTTTAGATATACAACCCCAACTCAGACTCCTAAGCTGGTCATTCTATCAAATATTCATTGGAGAGACCCCCAAATCAGAATACTTTCCCAACCTCTAACACTAGGTCTTCAAGTGACTTAGAAAGACTCCTTTGCAACATCGGTACTAGAGTACCAAGGTACTACAGCAAAACCCGAAAAGACCTGATATAACTGTAGGAGTGAGACACCGGCAAATGGATATATCATACAACAACCATACACATGATACATACAACACCTTGGCATATTAACATTTTAAACATTACTCATAGGTAAACATCAAGTATTATTTCAGTGGGTCTCATACCCGAATCAATCAATTTTATAAAGATAATGCATGACACTTCTATTATCAGGCTCTAATCTTAATCTCATGAGATACCATCACCATTTTATCATTAAGAAAGAAGGAGTTGATCAGACTCATACGCCACGTTTGGCAAGTTGTCTCCGTCATCTCATGTACCCGGATCAACACCATCACGAATCCCTTATAACGGTCATTCGGATGTATACATCATCAAATACCACATCTTAAGCGGGTATTAGGTAACTCAAGCACGTCTGCCAAGGGGAAATGTATATGAATAAAAGACTTTTCATTATCGAGACTTTTCTTTGTGTTCACTCTTTTCTGTTGTCGAAGCCCAAGGTTAACGACTATTCACAATTTTCATCACTTGAAAATCAATAACACAGGACGTGCAGTCCGAGTGCTCAATCACAACACCTTAGACCGATGCACCAGTCAAGACTTGTTGTCATAGAAAACAAAATTCGCCTTTAATAACATTTATCACAACGTGATTAGGACACACAGTCCACAACAACGTGAATAGGACACACAGTCCACAACAACGTAATTAGGACACACAGTCCACAGCAACGTGACACGGATCAAAGATCTACGTGTAATTTACAGAACACTAGTATTCCGACGTCTCGTATACTAGATTCAATTTCACCTGTTTTTACTTTTCGTTCAGTGAAAATCAAAAGCCAAAACAAAGCCTCAGTCACTTATCCAAGTAACCGGAACGTTTCTAAATCATTTAGGAGAAAATCTTTTCCTTTACAAAGTCTTTTATAAAACATTTGGAAATTCGTTTGATTTTGAAATCCTTGATGGAATAAAGTCAAATATTTTCAAAGGGGTTTTTCCTTCATGAAACACATAGTTCCAAAAAAGGTTTTCTCTCGTACAAACTTTGGATCATAAAAAGGTAGTTGTGATTGACTTAAAAACACTTTAACGTTTCTTTTCAAAATAAGAATCTCATTTTCTTGAAGTAAGCGTTTTAAACAAGGAACTTTCATAATGAGACCAATACTTTCAAAGTTCTATTCAAGGCTTATTAAGGCTTTTAATCCTTTATAATCATTGTGCACAGACTCAAGTCCGGCTTCTCAAACTTCAATCAACAGTAATATATTCTCAATAATACTATCACAGTCAACGACAGTTCATCACATATATATAATTCATAACACTTTAAAGCAAGTAATGTTCAACTTCAAGTAATAACCACAATAGTTCAAGTAAACAAGTTATTCAAGTATTGGCTCAATATCACAATAATATTCAATCACTCAATTAAACACATACACACATGCATATAGTCATTGAATATCCCTAGGCAATCCCCTCTTACCTTCCGTGAAGGTAAGGAGATTAGATGCTTGGAGAGGTATACCACGAACGTCCTTGTTTCCCCCGTGATGGAAGTCTAAGGTGATGAACACAAAATCACAAGTTAAAATCAAAATAAGAACACTAAACCACAAGGTATAGGTTCGGCCAAGACTAGTTCTTAGGGTTAGAGAATCCCGAAAATTATACAACTCATGGATTTATAATCCTTAAGTGTTAGGAGTTCATAAACAATGATCATTTAACAAAGTTAAATTAAAATCCCACTAAGTTATAAACTTAGGGTATTCGGCCAAGGCTAGTAAAATAGGTTAGCATTCACTAAACTTCCCAATCTCTTAGGTTTAGCATCCATATGTATTAAGGAGCTCAAAACCATGATCATTTTGGAAAAATAAGAACAAAGTATCCTAGGTCCATAACCTTCTAGGTTCGGCCTTCATAGGACTTATAGGCTAGAAATCTTTAAACTTTCTAATCTCTTAGACTTAGCATCCAAATATCTTATGGAGCTCAAGTCCATGATCATCTTGGAAAACAATGGAAACTTTAAACATTCCAATCTCTTAGACTCATCCAAATATCTTATGGAGCTCAAGTCCATGATCATCTTGGAAAAATGAAAGTAATACATACTAGCTTTAATAACATAGAATATACAAGTTAGAAATCCTTAAACTTTCCAATCTCTTAGACTTAGCATCCAAATATCTTACGGAGCTCAAGTCCATGATCATCTTGGAAAAATGAAAGTAATACATACTAGCTTTAATAACATAGAATAAACAAGTTAGAAATCCTTAAACTTTCCAATCTCTTAGGCTTAGCATCCAAATATCTTATGGAGCTCAGGTTCATGATCATTTTGGAAAAATAAAAACTCAAACATCCTAGCACCTAAACTCTAAGTTTCGGCCATCATACGATGATGAGGAAAATATTCTTTGTTTAACAACAACTCTTAGGTTTAGAATCACAAGGTATTAAGAGTTCTAAATCCATGATCAATACTTGGAAAGTTGAAACATAGTATCCTCGGCCTACTTATTCATATTTTTCAGCCATCATAAGAACAAGCTATCAAAACTTTCAAGATTTATAGATTCAAGATCAAGGGATAGTTAGAAACTCAAACACATGATCATATTCCAAAAGTTGAAACAAAAACTTCCTAGGTCACAAATGCAAGCATTCGGCCTTCATTGGAAGAGATGGATAGAGATTTTTGTTTTACACAACCTCTTAGTAAGTGAAAATATAAGTTAAAGACTATATAAAGTGGTTTCAACTCAAAAGGAGTTTTCTACCATTTTAGATAGATTTTAGAAGTTTAATGCATATAAAGAACACATAAAGTAAACTAAGAAATAAAAGATGAAACTTGCAAAACGATTTATATGAGAGCATTACCCTTAGTATAAGGAAGAACTTTAATGAAGAACTTAAGTAGAAAAGATGAATAAAAACTAAAGCTTTAAGAGCTTGAACTTTTAGAAGAAAGAAGAAGATGAAGGTATAATAGAGTTTTGAAGGAGGAAGATGATGAAGTGAAAATGAAAGGGGTATATATAGAGAGGGGAGAGAGTGACACGAAATTGAGGAGAGAGGAATGAGCTTGGAGAGCAAGTTTTGACCTTGTGCCTTGTTTGGTTGAAGAGGAAAGAGAAAAATAGGTTTTTAGAATATAATATGATATATTTCAAAAAGTGTCATCATAACCACTTTTTAGGAGGTAGCTTAGGCCATACCTCTAGCTTAGGTCATTCTTAGTCAACGAACTAGGGAAGAACTTCATCTTTAATCCCTCCTCTAAAGCCAAATCTCCCAACTCGATTGTATATCGGGCAATGTGCTCGACTGCCGATTCTCCACTTTCTCCTGAAAACTTTGACAGTTTGGGTATTTTGTATCCTCAAGGCATTTCTGCCTGTTGGGCCCAGTCAGGAAATGCAGACGTAAAGAATGGTTGATTGGCATAACCAATGTTAAAACCAAATCTATTTAATGCCTGCTCGACAACTTGGTTAACATTTTGGTTTAGAGCATTCTGACGAAGCGCTCCAAGAGCACCCTGGTTTATGACAAAGTCCTCGTCTTCTTCTGGTTGTAAAATATGTATATTTCCACGTCTCAAAGGAATCCGACGATTGGGCTGTTGCCGCTCGTCATCTTGCTCAGATCCGTCAAGTTGTATAACTTGTGGTTGGTTATACCTATTGATATTTCTATTGAGATTTCTATTAGTATTTTGGTTATCATCTGGGGCTACAACGTCCAAGGCTCTATTTAACCTAAGTATCTCATTTGCCAATGTCAAGCATGCATTATTCGTGTTTTCCATTAATGGCGTAATCACTGTACTCATTTGTTGAGTAAATGTATTCACCATGTCATGGTTACTAGAGTCAATTTGTTGTCGGTCATTGGCTAATGTAGCCTCTGACAGACCAACAATATTCTGTGGGGGATGTCTTAGTGGGGATACAGGCGGCCTTACTACTGGTTGCTCTTGTCGAGAATGGGTTACTACCATTGACCCTGTTATCCCATTCGCATGACTGGGAATTTTCCCCACAGTTGATGGCCCTGCCTGCCCAGACGCATGGGCGGCCATCGTCATTCCATTTGGATATGGTATATATGCAAATGGGGTATTTGGATTGACGGCTGTCGAACCATAAGGCATCCCATACAAAGGTTGTGACAGAGGTTGCGTAGTCCCTCTTGGGTTTGAATTCACAACACTTCGTGGAGACAATCCGGTAGTTGGTGGATTTATTTGTTGTAAGATTGGGGAAGTTGGTGACGGGAGTGTTCCTTGGCCAACTTCGTCAAATCTATTGACAACTTGAGCGTAAGAAACGCCTCTTCTTGCACCTACACTATTAGTGCTATTGATCCCTGCATTAGTAGCGTTAGCCCTGGTTGCAGGAATATTGTCAACAGGTGCAATAGCATCCATAGTTGACGCAGCGGTGTTAGTGCCTACTATGCCTGCATCACTTGCACTACTCATATTCACAGATTTTTGGGAAATAGATGATGTTTGAACCACCTTACCACTCCATAGACGCATACAATAGATTTGTATGTCAAATTCGTGACACAGTACGAGTTACTCTAAACTCGTCCCACCGGGTGTGCCAATTTGTTAACGTTGGTTTTTGGTTCTTGACCAAAATTCCTTCGTGACAAATAATTAAAGATCAGACGAGTGTGGGACGAACGAGTTATGCGGTAATCTCGTCAGGATGTGTGTATGTATATTGTCAGCCAAGTACAAATTTGACAATTAGCCAAATTAGGAATTACTGGCAAAGACTTTGTGTTGAAACAAATATGTAAGTTTGAAAGACTTTGAGTCTGAAAATGTAAGTTTGAAGTTTAAAAGGACATTTATTTATTAGAAAATAACTTCCTAATCGTACTGAGTTTATAATGAAAAGAAAACTGAAATTTGAAGGTAAAGTTAGGTAAAAATAGGACCTAAGTAATACCATTCACAAAAGATAAATGAAAATAAGAACACAAACGAAATATTAAGGAATAATGGAGAAAGAGTAAAGAACTTTGAAGGATAAAACCAGTATTATACTGGGTTGTAATACTGAATTGAATTGAAAATGAGAAGGATGGAGGAAATACTTGAATGTAATCCGTCAATCTGCTGTGTGATCGAGATATATAGGATGTGTATCAAGTAACCTCCTCCATTACATTGTGATTACTAGTATTTATAGGCAAATAAAATAACTACCTAGAAATAACTCCATATCTAAAAGACTGTCACATATCTTTGGCAGCTCTCTTAAGTTTTATACTTAAACTGCTTGTCAAACAACTCTGACAACTGCTCAATTTCTTGAACCGCTCCGTGTCAACTTGATTGTCTTCGACGGTCTGGCTGCTTGACGGCTTTATCTTGCTGATGCCTTGTTAGCCTTGAGGACTTAGCCATTTTCACACTTCTGTACGTTTGACAACTCTTCTTAACACTTTGTCAAAAACTGGGTTGTCGATTTATCCTTTCTGTCGGCCAATCAAATGCATCTGTCAATAATCAGAAATTTCACCCCTAACAGACGCGCCCTAAGTTTTGCTTTTCGGCGGCCTTGTTTATCTGACATGTCAACCGAAGAACTTCTTGTCAATTCCACACTTGTCAATTCTTTTATAATCTTCTGAATTCGACATTCTTTTTTATATCTTTGACAATACTCTCCTTAGTTCTTCCGTCAGACTGTCGGAATTATTTCTGTCAAGAGTTTGAAATAACACCAGTACAAAATTTTTTTGGAATACAAATAAATAAATTATTGATGAAATTATTGATTAGTTGACTGTTTAAAAGTTTTTACACTAACGGTATATAGCAATTAAACTCTTAATACATATCATCTCTATCATTTTCTTTTTAATAAAGTTTATACTTTTCAATATATATAAGCATAAGTATTACCTTTTCAATACAATAAATATGAAGATTAAAACAAAATAAAGTAAATGCAAGCAACAGAACATGAATTCAGTTTTGCATGGCATTTTGAATTCAGGAACCCCGCACTTTTTCAAGTTTCTTTTTTAATATTACACTCATTTGTCGTTTTATGCATGTTGAAGCACTTTAAGCACAGAAGTAACTCCAGAATTCAGAAAGCTCGATGGACAGAAGGCACGCAAATATAGTGTTAAGAGATTAAAATAATTAAATCAAAACAAAACCTGAAAAACCTTAACCATTTTTACAATCATGCTTGGATAGTTTGATCTGAAATATAAAAGGTGTTAGAATATATAGCCATTGATACAAAAAAATAAATAAATATGGTTGATATAAAGTAAAATTTGGGCAATTTTTTTTTTTACTTTGAAAAACTTCTTCAACCGTGACAACGATAATAGGTATTCCCGTAATGTTCTATAAGCAATGCATGCATTTGAAATTTTTATTCCTTTGATATAGTTTAATATATTTCCAATTGGATATCAATTTCTCTTCTTAAAACTTCTTTCAATACCTTTAGTTCCGAAAATAAATTAAGACCACCAATATCAGAATGATCACCGGAACTTAAGAACTAAGAAAGAGAGGAGAAAATTAGAATATTAGAAAGTCTTGGATAAATATAGTCAAGGAACAAAAGGTGATTAACACAGTTATTAATGGATCGAATTATTATGAAAATTTGGTTAGAGCTGATAAGAAGATTTTGAACGTTGAAATGAAAGTTAACTAAGTATTTTTGTTTTATAAGCAAATGTTAGTGTTAATGTTGATTAGTATTTTGTTAGTGAGTGAGGTTTGAAACCACCAACCCTCCTTATAGCTTCACTCCTTAGCTCCTTCACCCCAACCACCAAGCCAACCTTATAGCCCCCAAAAGTTGTAAGTTGTTAGTGTTAATGTTAGTATTCTGTTAGTGTTGATTGTAACCGTTTTTTCCTAGATATGGGGATAAAATTTGAGTTTAGTTTGATAAAGAGATAAGATCAAATTCCAATGATAGCAAGGATGAGAAGACTCATGTATTAACGTTATGCAGCAAAACCAGTCGTGAATTTAGGAACATGGTGAAAACAGGTGAGCTGAGGGACAAAAGATCTAGAGTCGAGTTAGCAGGTGTTTTATACAGCAAAACTAGTCGTGAATTTAGGAACATTGTGACACTGGTGAGCTGAGGGAGAAAAGAGCCGAGTTAGTAGGTTGTTTTATGCTATTTTATCAGCCATGACATTGAGTTAGTTGCTGATTTTTATGGGGAAGTAGCCAGTAGAAGTAACATTAGGATAATCATATGTTGGGTCTATAAATATGATTAGACTAGGAACCATTACTAAGAAACATAATCTCTTTCTTAGCGCAATAATTGATTTAAGGGATCATTGTGAACGAATTAGCCGATTGATCATTGATCATATAGCAGATAAATTAAAAAGAGGAATTAAGCAGATAAATGAATTGCATCACTAAAAATCATCTAAGTAATTAAAAAAACATTTAATCTTTTTTTTTTATATATAAAAAGAAGCCGAAGCAAATTAACGGACTCATTGTGTTGTGGGCTTATGCCTCCTTCTTAATATAAAATAAAATAAAATAAATAAAAGTGTCAATTTTTTTTTTGACAGAATAAAAGCGTCAATTTAGATCGGCAAGGAACCTGCTATTAGAAGAAAAAAATATTAGCAATTAATTTTTATTTTTTATCTGATAAGATATATATATATATATATATATATATATATATATATATATATATATATATATATATATTTGTTTCAAATACTTCCCCAAAAAAAGTTTATTTGAATTAGCGGCATAAACTTTTTCGGTGAAGAATAATTAATATTATAACATTTTATCCCTCAATTTAGTTTGAGCTGAATTTTATTATTCAATTTTAGAAAATGAAATAAAATCTTATATATTTTGATCGTGATAGGAAAATGAAAATTTATGGAAAAGTGTTATATGTAAAATATTTGACATATTATACCTGGGTTATATTTTCAAAAGAAATATTATAATTAAATGATTATCATTGCTTTATCTACTTATATAGATATGATTATTTGTTACTTCGATAAGCATACATATATCTACAGAGTCTGTTAGTTATTTGGATTTTGAAGAATAGATATGCATCTTCTATTTGGCGTAACTATTTTTGGGAAAAGATATATGTTACACACGTTTTATTTTATATATATATATATATAAGACCCACCATGATAAAGTCTTAAGTCTAAACACACCTTCAATTTCTCTCCCCATTCTCCTTTCATTCAACAAATTACATCAGAGGAGAATCCATGGAGGAGGGTCTAGATCCTGACGAAGCAAGGCGACAATTTTTAGGTGTTATTGCTAAGGAAGCCGTTCATCACTTGCTGGTCAAGACTCCAAATACTTTTCATTATGATCATGATCAGTATCCAAACTTTGAAGGTGAAGAGCTTAATCACAAAATAAAAACTGGTGTTGCTGATGTACAAAATCTTTTCGAGGTGAGATCACTGAAAGATTATATCCATGGTCCTCCACCACTCGGATTGAAACTCCAGAAGACACCTTCTGCAGTGAAGTTGATAAATGAGGAACTGGATAAACGTTGTGGAACAAAAAAAGAGAGTCAGCCAAAAGCCAACAAGTTCGCGGCTGTGCATTTTCCTGCTTCTTCGCTTAGTATTGGAGATTTCAACGTAAGATGCTCAATAAATATATTCATGCATGCAAAATATAGAATGAGTTTTTCAAGATTTACCAACAAAAAAAAAATAAGAGTTTCAATTCCTAGTATTACAAACGGATAAAGATTACTACTCTCATTTTGGTGTACTACATTTTGTCCCTACCAATAATATTTTATTTGTTATATAAGTTAAAGTTTTATGTAATATTAAAAAGGAGTAAAATATTTGGCAAAATGTCATTGATGGTGACAGGATATGATACACCAAAATGGAACAGATAATAGTATATATCCGTTACAAATATATATATTATAGAATAAAATTGAATTTCATGCACTTACGTACAGATTGTAGCTACATACCCACTAGATCTGGTGGCCGGGTGTTACTATGCAACGAGAAAGCTTGTATGGGAGATATTAGATAAACAGACTTTGATCATGAATAGAATTGTAGTATCATGGGACAACATTTTGGCCATACAAGCAGATATTGGAGAAAATAGGCCTGGAATTCTTGAAATCGAGGTTTATTTTTCTTATTCTCATTAACTAATTTCATGCTTTTTCCTCTTAATTAATTAATTAGAACAATTGCAGCTAGCATTTGGTGTTTATCGTTTCTCTTTTTTCCCCTCAGTTACACAAGGAACCAATGTTCTATCAAGAGTCTGATTCAGAGCCACGAAGTCATAGAGCATGGAAGTTAACTGAAGACTTCACTGGAGGTGAAGGTTCTACATGCCGGTACGCATATGCACTAATTCTATTTCTTTTTATTATTTTTGAAAATACGTTAAGCTAGTCTGTATGTTCATGGATGGGGATCTTATGTCTCATTTTCTTATACCACATCTTGTCTCAAGTCTCAACCAATATAAGGCATCTTGTTACATATATAGTCAACTTTTTTTTTACATTACATAAAATTTTAAATGAAATATATGACAATATATATGTTATTGGTTGTGACATGATGTCGTACAACAAAATGAGATGGGATATCTCCATCTGTATATTCATATATTTGTCTCTTTTATTTTTTTTTAATACTGTTTGTACTGAATAGGAGGCACTATCTTGAGTTTCCTCCCGGAGTTCTTAAAGAACATTATGAAAAGATGATACAATATGATGAGCGGTTAAGAGAGTTGAGCCAACGACCTTTTCCAAGTTTGGAATCTCCAAATTTTGGTGGAGATTTATTATATCAAAGGGACACAGACAACCCTCATTCTCATGCTTATGCTGTACTTGGGTCTAACAACAATCCTGATCGTCATCATCAGCAACCTGCAGCACTTGTGAGTTTCACTCAACAGCCACAACAATTTGGCAGTACAATACCATCATCTCTAGTGTATTCAACTGCACCCACATCTGGTAATAAATTAAATAACACCCTTCTCATTCTTTCATTTTTAGGGGGCTCACAACACTTCCCATGGGGAGAATATTATTAGAACACAATGAAAGTGACGTTTGTTTTGTTTATTTGTTTGTGGGAGCTAGACATTGGTTCCGCTTATATATTCAATAATGGAATACTAGAAGATCAAAATATGGCCAATATTATTCAAGAACAAGAATGTGATGATCATGCAAATATTTGGGCAATGAATTCTATGTTATGGGCAAGCGAAGGTCAACAATCTGGAAATTTTAGTAACCTTGTTGATATGTGTTTGAAAGACTCTGATTTTGATCAAAAACATGGATGGAAATCTGCTGTCCCTCTTTCTTGTCACGTGGCGGAGATCAACTCATCAAGTACATCTGCCGGTCTATCAATGAAAGTGAATCCTGATTTCAACAGTAACTACACAACAAGCACACAAATTGCTGATTTGCCAACAAATACCAGGATAAACTCAATGGAAGCATTTACTTGCGAGAGGGAACATTATAATTTTTTAAATAATGGCATTATGAATGACACGGTCCTTTCTCATCAAGGTAGATTCAAGAGACAAGCGCTCCACTTCCCTCCTCTTCAAGCGGTAAATTACCTATTGCCTCACACATTGAATGCAGATGTTACGCTAGATTGTTCCACAAGACACCAAGATCACCATGGTAATTAATTATTACCATGGGTAAAGTTGTAAGTTCCTCTCCTTTAAGTTCTTATTATGTTATGGAAAGCAGAATTTATTTAGTATTAAAAGTTGGCTTTATTAACTAAATTATGACTTTCCATCCTATTGTTTCTACACTTACTTTATAATATTGATAAAAAAAGGTTTTTGCTTGGAAAACAATAATAAATTATATATAAGGTGAGAAATAAAAAATGGTTAGATGATATTTATTGTTATTACCTAATCTTTTCCTTGCATATATGCAGATTTCGATGGATAACTCTAGCGGCGAAAAGCATCTTTCGGGTCTCATATTCCGCCGCATTTTCCTTTTCCTTTTATTTTTCTTTCAAATTTTGTTGGATAATGTCTGAATTGGTCCTTGAAAAGAAACTCATACACTTTAAGTCTTCGGGGAAAAAAAATTCAACTAGTCTCTCAAAATAAATTTTTTCTAGGAATCAAATTGGGTCAATAATAATTTTGTTAAGAAATAATTGGAAACATGGTTCATTTTTTGGTCTAGTCCTAAGTTCTTTTTGGTCGAGTATATGAACATATTGCAGTGAAAGCCTCCTTATCACCATTCACAACAACTTTTAGACCTGAGGCCATCTGCTTCCAAGCCACCATCATTCATCCCACAAATCTTCATTCCATCTATAGCAGCCACCCAATTAATTAATAAGACCCCGGACACCTATTAGGATATGCCTCCAGAATGTGCAAGGAGGGCTCAAGAATGAAGATGACGAAACAATAAGAAGACTTGCTTAAAATACACCAGGATTTGCGAATGCTACCACAAATCTGCCTGAATTTGTGTCTATTGAGACTTTTATAGCAGTAAGCAATGGGACAATCTTTAGGCTTCTTAAGTTCATCCCTACTACTGAATTGAAGCCACTAACATCTCCAAGCAACACTACAAGGAAGAATTTATTTAGCTTTAAGAATGGTTTGCATCAAACTTGTGGAGATATGTTGATTATTAAATGTCACACTAACATAAGGTTTTTTTATTGTGTTTAGCTATCAGATGGTGTAGTGCATATGTTGTTAAATGGTGGTTTTGCTAGTTTCTGATTACTGGTTTTGTGTCTAGTTTTTGCTCATTTATTTTTTTGGCTTTGTTTTTGTTTTGGATTGGTTTCTGGTTAAGTTTGGTAGTTCTGGTTTTGGGTGGCACTTGATTGTTCCAGTTCTGTTAGATTGGTAACAATACGTATTGTTATTGGTAATTCTAGTTGGATATTTCTATTATGTTAATTCTGTTAGTTATGGTACTTTGGTAACACATCTATTGTTTAGAGATAGCAAAACGGGTTGTCCGACCCGCTAAAGGTCGAATCGATCCGAGATCAACCTTTGTCGAATCGGCCAGAAAAACCAACTAAAAAAGGTGTCCAAGTTTGGCTATATGCGAGTTAAGAAGGCCAACATATTTTTTTTAAAGAAAAATATTTTTTCAACCAATATTTTAGTACATCAGTAGGTGGTAATACTTTAGTGTTGCGCAAATTTACTTCACGAAGTAAAATAATGTTGAAACTTGAATGCAACGTGGTATGGAGTTTTTTTTTTTTTTTACAAAAGCAATTTCATAACATTTCATTCATAATGATGTCTGAAATATAAGTTCGAATATGCTCAAAGAAATGGGACTCGGCCAGAAAGTAGCCATCATAACTATAGAGTGAGCAGCTACATTCAAATTAATAATTAATATAAATAGTTAAATGTTATCAAATATACCCTGGTCATAGGTTTCTTTTTTTTTCTGGTCAATTCCTCATATATATTAAGTATTAACTAGCAGGATGTAGATTCTCTGTCTTACTTTCCTGTCATATTTTTTGTCTTCCACCAATTATAATTTGCTACTTAATAAAATAAAATCATAGCTCATTAATACTTATGCATATTATAAGATTTTGATTGGTAAGGAATATCGAGACATCATTCTTTAGAGAGCACATTTGTATCTTAACTAGCCTATGTCAAAATCAAATCCAAGCCAAAGACCTTAAATTTCAATAAAAAAAAGTACAATGAACTTTTTATGGACAAACAGAAGCATGAACAATGTTGATTGCGCGAAGTGGTGAGACGTGAAGGATTAAGGGCTCATTAATTGTTCCTTATTTTGCCAAGAGGGCTCATTAATTGTTCCTTATTAATCTATAAGAATCACGTAGACATAATATTTTGATCACCTTACTTTGCTAACACCTTTCTTTATAAGAATACGTAAACAAATTCAATTGAAATTTGGAT
Organism: Sophora flavescens; assembly: GCA_030762895.1. Lineage (NCBI taxonomy): Eukaryota > Viridiplantae > Streptophyta > Magnoliopsida > Fabales > Fabaceae > Sophora > Sophora flavescens. The sequence goes on from CM061062.1 coordinate 88,818,718, forward strand.
CCATACAATGACACTATCTTGTGGTCACAAAATATGACTCACCCAAATTCACAATACATATGTTTCAGCTATATTGCGGTCTTTATGCAAGAAACTTCCTTACAATGGCACTATCTCTTTCATATCTAAATGATGTCTATTTTTTTTTTTTTGTCCTTTTCCAGATGAACATTTTATGAACCACCCCTTCCTGTTCACAAACAACTGAATGAGTTATGGGCACAATCAACAATCAATTGAAAAGCTAAAAACCAAGAGGGCTCATTAATTGTTCCTTTTAAATCTATAAGGATCACATAGACATAATATTTTGATCACCTTACTTTGCCAACACCTTTCTTTATAAGAATACCAAAACAAATTCAATTGAAATTTGGATCCAATGAATAATATCTCAGTCACTGTCATCATCAATACAACTACATAATTTTATAGAAAACCTTGGAAGCAAAATTGAGCCCTTTCAAGCAAGACTTGAAACCGGAATAAGCTTTTAAAGAGAAGAGTCCAACATATTAGACTCAGTTATCAAAGGGTAACAATTCACATCCAAAATTGTTAAGGCTATAACGGGGGACACTAATTTGATGCCCAAATGACAACTATCAAAACTCAACTAAAGAGCAAAGCATAAAATTTATTGCCATCCTGTGGATTGCATTGATCAACCCCTAAGATGGGGTCATAGCCATCTGTTGATGATGCCCAGCAGCGTGATCATGAGGGATGTCTTCTTTTTGGTGGCCATGGCTATTGTGTTGAGGTTCCAAATTGATATATATTTCACCACATAGTCCACTGGGGTTGGGGAAATTCATAGGTGTACAAACTACAGGACCTGTTCCTAGCTGAGTCCCAACACCATTGGTTGAACCATATCCACCAGACCCAACAACCTCAAAAGTTGGCATTTGGTCATGATTTCCAAAACTAGGGAATGCCAAACAGAGGGTGAACAACACCTTGTCCACTACCAGTATCTGGAGCAGTACCTGAAGGTGAACATTATGACGTCGTATGATCCATGTAACCGACCCCACCTAGTAGGGTAAGGCTTGATTGTTGTTGTTGTAGAAAGAGAAAATATCCCAAGTATGTGTATGTCCATATTGGTGTGGCCATTTTTAGGTGCCTCTTGTTTATTTGCTTTGATTGTAATTGTGAGAATGCAAGTGTTTAAATATCAGAGGCCTTGCATGGTTTGTGTGGTTTGAGGACAAGAAAATGGCGTATGAAATATAAATTTGTGGGAGAGAAACCAGAATTTCTGGCATTTAATTAGCTTACATGCTACATGTGTGACTAAAAGGATAAACGTATCCAATTCTTCTGTCTTTGCAAATAACGAAGTTTGGGTAATAAGTTTTTTTTTCAAGTGTTACATAGATACATATAATTTTTTTTACTTTTTGGTTAAAGTAATACTTTGATCTCTATACGTGACACGAATTCTCGATTTGATCCCTATACATAAAAAATTATTAAAATGGTCTCTATACGTATAAAAAGTCTCCATTTAATCCCTGCCATACAAAATATTAGGGACTGATTTAATAATTTTTTGCTCGTATAGGGACCAAACGGATAATGTATAGGGACCAAATGGAGACTTTTTGTACGTATATGAACCATTTTAATAATTTTTTCTGTATAGGGACCAAATCGAGAAAGGGATCAAAGTAATTCTTTAACCATTTTTTTAATCCCACTACTTTTAAATTATTTATCCCTATACTCTCTCAACAACAACTATGTGCCCTTTTGTTTTATAGTTGGGAGGCACCAAAACTCCGTTTGGGGTCCCAAACCCAGTTGTTACAGTAACTTCATGAGTTTGGGTACGAAACTCAGTTGAAAATAATTGATTCCTGGTGGGTCAAAACTGAGTTTGCTAGAAGCAAAAATTTCTAGCGTTTCCGTTGAAAATAATTGATTCTAGAGGTAGGACTCACAAAATTCTACATATTTACACCTCAAAAGTGACTTTACTTTATCATCCACACAAAATCAATTCTTCTAAACCTACTTTTAAAATATTGTTACCAAACATAAATCAATTTTTTTAACCTTGATTTTTCAAAATCAATTCTTCCAAAATCAATTCCTCCAAAATCAATTCTATCAAAATATAAAACAAACGGACCCTATAACGCCATCTCCAACGGGAAAGTAAAATGGGGATCTTCCCTCATAAGAACGGGTACTTACAAATCCAAGCAAAATTAAGAATCGATCCTTATGAAGGAGGGGTGCTTGTAGAAGCTCCGATTCTTAACTATTTGTGTGGGTTAATGTTTATTTTTTGTAAATAAAAAAATATGACTAGCCAGTTGTTAACGTTGGTTTTTTGTTCTTGACCAAAATTCCTTCGTGACAAATAATTAAAGATCAGACGAGTGTGAGACGAACGAGTTATGCGGTAATCTCGTTAGGATGTGTGTATGTATATTGTCTGCCAAGTACAAATTTGACAATTAGCCAAATTAGGAATTACTGGCAAAGACTTCATGTTAAAACAAATATGTAAGTTTGAAAGAGATGTACAGAGTACTGCCAATGATGAAAGTTGATAATAAAACCGCTTGAGTCTGAAAATGTAAGTTTGAAGTTTAAAAGGATATTTATTTAATAGAAAATAACTTCCTAATCGTACTGAGTTTATAATGAAAAGAAAGTTGAAGTTTGAAGGTAAAGTTAAGTAAAAATAGGACCTAAGTAAAACCATTCAAGAAATATAAATGAAAATAAGAACACGAACGAAATATTAAGGAATAATGGAGAAAGAGTAAAGAACTTTGAAGGATAAAACCAGTATTATACTGGGTTGTAATATTGAATTGAATTGAAAATGAGAAGGATGGAGGAAATACTTGAATGTAATCCGTCAATCTGCTGTGTGATCGAGATATGTAGGATGTGTATCAAGTAACCTCCTCCATTACATTGTGACTACTAGTATTTATAGGCAAATAAAATAACTACCTAGAAATAACTCCCTATCTAAAAGACTGCCACATGTCTTTGGCAGTTCTCTTAAGTTTTATACTTAAACTGCTTGTCAAACAACTCTGACAACTGCTCAATTTCTTGAACCGCTCCGCGTCAACTTGATTGTCTTCGATGGTCTGGCTGCTTGACGGCTTTATCTTGATGATGCCTTGGCATCCTTGAGGACTTAGCCATTTTCACACATCTGTATGTTTGAAAACTCTTCTTAACACTTTGTCAAAAACTGGGTTGTCGATTTATCCTTTCTGTCGGCCAATTTAATGCATCTGTCAATAATCAGAATTCACCCCCAACAGATGCGTCCTATGTTTTGCTTTTCGGCTGCCTTGTTTATCTGACATTTCAACCGAAGAACTTCTTGTCAATTCCAAACTTGTCAATTCTACACTTGTCAATTCTTCTATAATCTTCTGAATTCGACATTCTTTTTTATATCTTTGACAATCCTCTCCTTAGTTCTTCCGTCAGTCTGTCGGAATTATTTCTTTATTTCAAGAGTTTGAAATTCTTCTACTAACAGATGCCCCCCCCTCCAAGTTTTGCTTTTCGACGGCCTTGTCCGAAAGAATAGCAAAATTTGAAATTTTAAATTGCTAACAAATTTTCTCGATCCCGGATTTTCATCCGTTAACTAAACCTCGCTTTAATTTCATCCCTACTTAATAGGGATAATCATAACGTTACAGGTCTCTCGGAATTCGAACCAGAAGCCTTCACTCCTCTTTAAATAGCAGTCACATCACTGTTGACTTTCCTCTTCTTACCTTTCTTCTTCCCTCGCGAAAAACCTTTCTTTTTTAAAGGAAAAACCCTTTCCTCTTCCTCACTTCGTTCAATCTCCATGGCAACATCTTCAAAGATGTCGACTTCAGTACCTCAAACCACGGTTGCTCCTCCTAGGGCAGTAGTTCAAGACCCACTTTTGGAAGAGTCCGAGTTATGGCAGGAATCTAAGGTAATTTACCCTGTTCCGGATTCTTCTGTTGCTTTGAGTCCTCCTGCTGCATTCTTGGGTCCTCCCGTAGCCCAAAATGAAATTTCTGAGGATTTACGCGGTTCCTTCCCTTCTGCTAACTCAAATGAGGCTATTTTATCTTCATTAACTCCGATCCCGATTCATGTCTTTAAAAAGAGCAATAGGATTTTTAGGATGCCCCCTGCCACTCGGTTCGATGCTTACAATAGTTGGCTTGACCGAGTTCAGACTGAAAAACGCAACGTGTGGGAACAAGGTGAAATTTTTTAGTTTATTTAGCTTTATCGCCATGTTAAGTTAGTAGACTTTTCTTTAATAGGGGTATCAGTTTTTTTTCTGGAATAGAACCACAGATAATTTTCACTTTCCTTATGGGATGATGGGTCCGACTTTATTTGACATGTCGGCTATTACGGGCCTTCATACAGATGGTCCTACCATGCATTCCGATGTCGAAGTGGAGAATCAGATTGATGTCTATGTTCCAAAATGCTCTTTTTCTAAATATATAGCAGACTTTAGAGGTGGTGACCATGAACCCGTGACGGATACTGAACACGTAGCCTTCCTGTTTCTTTGGCTATGTGCTTATGTCTTTTGTAGCAAATCTGCTACTTTGATTGCTTCATATGTTCCCCTTGCCAATCTTTTGTCAACTCGCAAGAGATTAGCATTGGGCCAATGTGTTTTGGCTAATCTTTATGACAGTATGAGTATGTTAGTTGATACTGTCAGATCTAAGCAAAAGAAAACCAACATAGGAGGGCCTCTTTGGCTTCTCCAGTTGTGGTTAAATGCTATCTTAGAGCGTCAATTTTCATACAAAGCTCCTTCGGATTTGTCAATTGACACTTATGGCTCTTATATCTGTTATGTGTCCGCTGAATCTTTGTCAAGAGATGAAACTGCCATCTTTAAGTTCTACTTCAAAATCTTTCACTCGCTTTCATCCACCTCTTCAAAGATCAACTTCACTCCTTTTATTGACCGGAAGTACGGTCCGGAGTGGTTTACGAAACTAAGTACCACCATTTCTAAATCCAACAAGTCAATTTAGACTAAATTTCTTTGCCAAAAAGTCATTTTTGTTGATGGTCGTAGTTTCAAAACCCATAGAATCTATCTGCATTTGCCTAATACCACTGCTTGTCAGCTCGGTTTCTGTCAAGCTATTCCTGCTCCTTACTCGTCAAATCCTGATGAGAACTTTATTGGTGCCAAAGCTCCAACATATGAGAATATTGTGGCCATCAGTGATGAGGATAAAGCTCGTAGGGCCTTCTTACAGCCTGTCTCATTCTCTGTCTTCCACGGAGTCACTCAAAGCTTTCTTGACTGGTGGGATGAGTATTATTCCAACCACCGTCTGAGTTTAAAGACCTGCTTGAGTTGTATTGAAGACACTGTGGGTAACGGTGATGATTCTCCCATGCAGGAACATGACCCGGCATCAAAAACTCAAGGTGAACTTCAGAAAGAAATTCAAGCCTTTGAAAAATTTTACAAAATCAAGTGGAATCCCTTGAGACCATTTGATATGGTTCGTCACGTCAATAGTGTTTTAGCCGAAGCCAAAAGGAGGCATGACAATAAGGAATCTGAAAGGCTTGCCATATATCGGGGCATTCCCAATATGACCAGGGAATATTTTGACAGTTTAAAGGCCCCTTTTCCTAAACCGGTGCCTATTCCTTGTGCCCCTTTTGGTTTAGTTGATTCACACCCAGGGAAGCCGTCGAAAGGAGGTAACTTTTTCTTTTTGGAAAGCATGAGGGCTTACGTTGACCCTTTTGAAAAACCAAATCCAGTTACCTTCGCTCGTCGGTTTCTTCAACATGATGACGACTTTGGATTCCATTCGCAAATTCTAACTTGTAATTCAGGTATTTACTCGTCGAATAACTTTTACTCTTTCTCTTTTTGACTGACAATCAACTTATTTATGTTGTTATTGACAGCTATTCCTCTCGACAAGCCTCTTCCTGGTAAGTGTAAATATGATGTTCCGTCTGACAAAGCACCTGAGGATGACGATGAGAATGAAGATGTAATCCCTGTGGTAGCCAAAACTGTCAAGAAAAGCTCACGGCCGGCCAAAGCTCCTGTTTCTAATCCTCTGACAAAAGGGTCTAAGAAAAGAAAAGAGAAAGCTACTCCTTCCGATCTTCCTTCCAAGAAATCAAAGTCTACCAAAAGCTTTTCAATCTCGGTAGACTCTGATGTCGGCAAAGCCTCCACTGGATCTAAGGTCCAAGACATCGTTGTTAGCTCTTCCAACACTTCTCCCTCCAACCCATCCAAGGTAAAATTTTAAGTTGATCTATCAAGCCATATCTTTTGTTTACAACTTTTTAGTTTTATCTTGACAGAAAGAGAAAGTCGTCGGGACTATTCCCATAACTGAAAAGACAACTGATGATGTTGACTTGATGTCTTCGTACTCTAACTTGGAATTTCCACTGATCTTGTCATCTTCCTTTATATATATATATGTATGTTTTCCTCATTTTCCTTTATGTCAGGAAAAATCTCCTCAGATTGAAGATTCAATGACTATTCAGGAAATTCTCACCAAGACTGTCGAACCAGCGAATCGATCCGACTTAGAGGTACAGGTTGACAGAACTTTAGGAAGCACTATTGTCGACATCAGAGGCCTAACGGATGATCCTCAACCTCTTGAATCCCATCCAGAAATGCCCCCCAGCCCTCATCATCTTACTTCAATCATCCCGACTTCCATTGCCGACACATCTGTCGAAACTGCCGTCATGATTGAAATTCCGGATGAGGATATTGACATAGAAGCCCTGCTGGCTGAAACAATTCCTATTATTCCTTCTCCTCCTGTCGTCAGACCCCCAATCATGAAGTCTCCTGACCCTAAGCCGGCCCTTCACTTCAACACTTGGATTAAGATGCTGTCGGAAGTAAGCCAAAAAGAGTCAACCCTCTCCGCCACCTCTTCATCAACTCAACATGACTCCAGTGATTCTCGAGTCATTAACCTTATGCATGATCTCTAGGCTCTTCTTGGCAATCCTTTTGATGCACTCTTATCTAATGCCGGCATCCAACAAGAACTGTCACGACTCATTAAAGAGATCATTCCTCTCCATTCCAATCTTCCCGTGTCGAGCCGTACGCATTTTCTCTCCATCCATAAATTCTGGGAGCGGCTCTCTGGAAAGTTAGAAAGGATGACTTCTGTCATTCCTTCTTATGAAGAGGAAGAGAAGACTAAAGATGATCTCTTAGCTCGCTTCCGAGATCTGGAAACTTCCAAACAAAAGGAACTCGACCTTATTTCTACTGGAATTCATACTAAAGAGAGTCTCCTAGAGTATCGGAAGAAATTGTTGGCAGAGATTGAATTGACAGATCGGAAATGTGTCACGTTTGACAAGGCTTTAGAAAAGAGCAGAGACAAAGTCAAGGCTATTAACGACGAATCTATCCAACTTGACCGGAAAGCGGAAAGTGTAGTTGGCAAACTTCGCGCATTACAGCCTGAATATGAAGCTGCTGTTGCTGACAAGACTGACCTCTCCTTTGCATGGGATCAGTTATCCTTTGATTTCAACCTAGGCCAAAATTGACAGTTGTAGTTCTTTTCTTTGTAAAACTCTAATCTGGTAACCTCCGACAATCATTGATTAATAAAAATGTTTCTTTTCTATAAACCAACTATAAATAATGAGTTCTACAAATCAACTATTTCATAGTTGGGTATTTCACATAATATGCTTTCTCCTACAAAAGGCTTTCACTTATTCTTCTTTCTTCCCCCATGAGAGTCTGACCTTACCACCTTAAGATTTCAGACCAAAGTTTCTGTTTTAATGGTCATATCCTTAGTGAAGGTCAATAAACAACATAAAAAATGCAGTGAAGGTCAGAAACCAACGTAACATCTAGAGCTGACCTCGCTGCACATCTGGGGAGAAGCTGATCTCAATACGGAACGAGTGCATCTTGCTCTACTTCCATCATCTTCATCCTGGAAGGTAGTGGTTTTCCTTTGGTGTCATCTTTATTGCACCATAGAAACAACAACCTTCTGGGTTAAATGATGGTGAGATCTGCTCCTGCTCATCTCCTTCATTGCGCATCCTCGACACATGGAGCAGCTGAAACCTCATCAAATGGGGAATGAAGCCTCAACAAATTAGGTTATACCTCTGCATTGTCGAAGGGAGGAAGATAAAATGCTGCTGACGCATAGCCTTAAACTCTAGGATTAGATTAACTTTGATTGACAACTTGATTTCTGATAGCATATTGTCATATTGCCAATCTCTATATGGCTTGAATTGACAACCTGTGCTTTTGACAATATTTTATTGTATTGCCAATTTAGTGAATATTCTCGTTTCTTTTCACTTGGTGTCAATTTTTACTTCCAACATTGTTGGTTTATATTCCTTCAAATACTTGTCATTAATTGAACTAATTTTCAAACCAGTATCAACATTGACCAGTGCATAAGCATTTCCAGAAAATGCATTATCAATTATAAATGGTCATTCCCACTTGGGTGACCATTTGCCATATTCTCGACAACTTTTATCTATGGGCAATATGACTTTCCACACCAGATCACATACCTTAAATGATTTAAACTTAACTCGAATATCATAGAACTTTGCAATTCTTTCCTTCTGTCGAATCACATTTTCTAATGCAATCAACCTTTCATCACTTAATTCATCCAATTCGTCCAGCATTGCATTCCAATATTGGTTGGTAGGTAAGTCATTTTGCCTCTGAATGCGAGTAGATTGAAGATTGATTTCGACAGGTAACCCAGGATCGTGTCCATAAGTTAGTTGATATGGTGAGGTTCCTATCGACTGCCTGGGTGAATTTCTATATGCCCACAGTATTTGATCAAGAGTATTATGCCAATTCCTAGGTTGTCGACCCACATGCCTTTTAATAAGACCAATAATGATCTTGTTTATGGCCTCAACTTGGCCATTGGCTTGTGCATAGTAGGGAGTAGATGTAAGCATCTTTATCTGTCTAGAGTTGGCATATTCTATAATTTTCTTCCCAGTAAAAACTGACCCTTGATCAGTTGTCAATGTCTGTGGAATTCCAAACAGACAAACTATGATTTTCAATAAAATCAATTACGTCTTGCTGGGTAACTGCTTTAAGGCAAACTGCTTCCACCCATTTGGTAAAATAGTCCACTCCAATTAGAATAAATTGATGTCCTTTCGATGAAGTGGGATGTATTTGACCAATCAAATCCAAAGCCCATCCTATGAATGGCCAAGGCTTGACAATAGAATACAATTCGCTGGCTGGAACATTTTGTATGTGGCCATGTTTATGGCATTGTTCACAAGACTTGGAAAACATAATACAATCATTAATCATCGTTGGCCAATAATAAAAACTTCGTCGAAGGATCCATTTCATTTTATCCCCCGCCTGATGGGCTCCACGTATGCCCTCAAGGACTTCCGATAGAGCCAAATAAGCATCTTGTTCACTCAGGCACTTGTGTAGAGTCCCGTCAACGTACCTTCTATATAACAATCCTCCTTGCATTGTATAATTCAATGCCTTGTATTTCATTTTCCTACTTACGTTTTGACTTGGATTTTCCAAATATTCAATGATTGGCAACCTCCAGTCATTAGGTAAAATTACATCATTAACCAAAATATCTTTTTCTTCTAATGGATACAATAATTCCTTGATTTCCATTAGTCCTGACAAAGCCTTTTGAGAGATCTTGTATCCTGAGGTTATTTGAGCCAACTCATTAGTCTCTTGATTCAAATTTCTGGGAATATATTTGACAATTACGTCATCGAATTTTTTCATTAGCTTACTAGCTACGATACAATATTTTTCCAAATTGTAGTTGACGCATTTGTATTCTTGAGTAAGTTGTTTGATAACTAATTGGGAATCCCCAAAGATATGCACATTTCGTGCTTTTATTTCTATCAGTATCTCCAATCCGACAATCAAAGCTTCATATTCAACTTCATTGTTGGAACATGGATACTTAAGTTCAAACATGAACTTAGTAGGAGCCCCTTGTGGAGTCACGATTAAAATTCCAACTCCACTACCTCCTTGATGCCTTGACCCGTCAAAATAGAGTTTCCAGGGTTGTAAACTGACAACATCTATTTCTAGCACATCCAATCCTGGATGATCTACCAAAAAATCAGCCACTGCCTGTCCTTTGACAGCTTTAGCTGGTACGTATTGTAAATAATACTCTGACAAAGCAATGGTTCATTTACCAATACGTCCATTAAGGACTGGTTTTGACAACATATACTTTATAACATCAGTTTTGGAAATGACGAACACATGACATGGCATCACATAGTATTTAAGTTTTGTACAAGAAAAATACAATGCTAGACATAACTTCTCTATTGCACTATATCTTCTTTCAGCATCATTGAGGACTTTGCTTAGGTAATATATAGCCCTTTCAACATTGTCATCATCATCTTGAGCCAATAGACATCCTATAGTATCCTCAGATGCTGATATGTACAACTTCAATGATCGACGAGGCACTGCGGGCATCATGACCGGTGGATTGACTAGGTATTGTATGATCTGATCAAAAGCCTCTTGGTGACAAGGCTCCCATATGAAGCTTTGCTCTGATTTCAACTTGACCAGCGGTGCAAATATTATTGTTCTTCCCGATAGATTTGATATAAACCTTCTTAGAAAGTTAACCTTTCCTAGGAAGGATTGTAGTTCCTTTTTATCTGTCGGTGCCGAGGCTTCCATGACCGTTTTGGCTTTATTTTTCTCTACCTCAATTCCTTTTTTGTGGACTAAGAATTCTAGGAATTTGGCAGCCGACACTCCGAAGCTACACTTCTCTGGGTTCATTTTGAGGTTATGCCTTCTCATCCTTTCAAACCCTTGCTTCAGGTGCTCCAAGAGGTCGTATTTGGTTTTGGACTTGACAACCACGTCATCAATATATACTTATACGAATTTTCCAATCATATCATTGAAAATTGCATTCATTGCTCGTCGATAGGTGGCTCCTGCATTCTTTAAACCGAAAGGCATGACAATCCATTCATATGTCCCAATCGCTCCTGGACACTTGAAGGCAGCCTTTGGCACATCTTCTTCGGCTATAAAGATTTGATTATAACCTGCATGGCCAGACATACAACTCAAAATTTCATTTCCTGATGCTGAGTCGACAAGCATGTCGGCTATTGGCATCGGGTACTCGTCTTTGGGGGTAGCCATATTTAAATTTCTAAAGTCTATGCATACCCTCATTTTGCCATTCTTTTTCATGACAGAAACTACATTAGAAAGCCAGTCGACAAACCTGGTTGTTCGAATGAACTTTTCTTTAAGCAGTCTTTGTACTTCCTTTTTTATTTTTTGCACTACCTCTGGAGCAAACCTTCTACTTGCCTGTTTGACAGGCTTGCAGTCCTCCCTAAGTGGCAGTCGGTGTTCGACAAGGTTCCTGCTTAAACCAGGCATTTCATCGTAGTCCCATGCAAAGCAGTCTTTATATTCTGCAATTAATCTGATGAGTTTTTGTTTATAATCCTCTGGCAAAAAGGCGCTGACAAAGATGGACCTTTTCTTTTCTTCTGTCCCTAAATTTATTTCCTCCAGAGGATCTTCTACCTCAACATTTTGTTTAACTTCGGCTCCTTTCTCAAAACCCAAAAGGCCGTCGTCAATGATACAAATTGTCAACATACTTTTCGAAGTGTGTGCTTCTCTGTCGGCCATATAGACCGATAATCTTCTTAGATGTGTTTCAAAACTCATTGTCGGAACTGGGCCGAGACTTGTCGGCCTCTTCCTTTATCTTTACTCCAAACTGACTGAGAAGGCTTACTTCTAACGCTTCCTTATCAATGACCCCTTCGTTGGCAGTCACGGGTCTAACATTTGGCGAATATATTTTGAAGTCCACATGTAACTGCTGGGCGTAACACGTGCTATCGTCTGCTTCAACGATCTCTACTTGATCTTGCTCGTTCCACAGGATTATTTTCTGGTGCACTGTCGAAGGAATTGCTCCCACAGCATGAATCCAATCCCTGCCAAGTAATAAGTTGTGGCTTGATTTGGCTGGAATTATCACGAACAATGTCATTCTCTCGACAGTGCCAACCTGGATGTTGAGAAGTACGACACCATCTGACGGAGATGTTTTGCCGTTGAAATCAGTAACAACAATATCTGTCGGAATTAAGTCCGACTGATCTTTTTCTAGTTTCTTAAAAATTGCCCGAGGCATCAAATTGACAGCAGCTCCTCCGTCAATCAGAACCCGATTAGTGGGTCTCCCATCAATTATGGCCTTTACGTGCAATGGCCTCAAATGATTTCTTTGTTCGTCAGTGGTCTTTTCTAGCTGCGCTACATTGTCGAACACGGTAACCAAATTCTATTGGACATATATCCAACAATCATCTGTATTTCTGTCATTGTCTACCACATCCTCATCGTCGGAAAAGTCCACTTCAAGATATCCTTCATATTCCGCTGGGATGGCGGAAATCAATCCTACATTCATCCTCATGCCTGGTTCCAGGATGATTTCATTCTCTGGATCCTCGTCTACGAATGCTCCTCCTACAGTTCTTCCATGATCTCTTCTCAAATCATCTTCATCGTCTGACCCTGACCTTTCTGACGGGGGCCGAGCTATCCCTGCACCACAGTTATCCAATGCCTTGATGATGTCGGCCAAATCTTCATCCTGGCCATCCATATCCATGGCTCTGTTGATGTTAATATCATCGTTAGGATCGTTTAATGCCTCAATGACAGCATCAAAAGACAATTCCTCGTTGGTCAAAACACATTCAGGTTTGAATGTTGCCAACTGATGATCTTGCATCCTTGCCTCGAATTTCTTCTCAAGCCTTGCCACCTTTTCCATGTCTACCAATCCAGTCGGCCATTTGCCTGTGGATTTTGTTGGTGGTGACGACATGTCTAAGGCCTTCTTTTTTTCTGCACAGATTTGTGACATAGGTTTCTTTGGCTTGTTTTGAGTAGCAAGCATCTTCATGTCAACCTCCATTGGGTGAGCCTCTACCACGCTCTTCATATTGACAGCTCCACTCTTGTCATCTACGTGTCAGCTGTTGCAACCAAACAACCAGTATCACACAAAGGCATCTCTTTTATGGTGACACCTCCTTGCATGGCAAGCTTCTTCTTTTAGGCCTGTCGGAGCCTCTGCAGCCTCCTCTTTTGGCTCTTAGAGATGGCCAACTGAGTTGGCGGTCCTGACAGACCAGGCCCTGCCATCTTAGCATTCTGAGCTAATTGGCCCTTTCGGTAATTCTCATTCCAAAAGGGTGGACCGCGATCACCGAACTTGTTTTTCCTAACCCATGTCTTCTTTTGTAACTCTGGATAACGAGTCGTGGCAGAATTCTTCACCCATTGATCCACCATTACGTTGGATGGGGGTTTCCTGGTCTTGATGGAATTGAATCTGCCATCGACAGGGTTATTTTTCACTGGTCCTCTGATGGGCCCTCTAAGCCAACCTCCAGTGTTGTGCTGTCCCGATCTTGCCCGGTGCATGTGTTGTTGACGTCTATTTGCCTGCCTGTTAACAACAGATGCAGCACTCCTGTGTACACTGTTAGATCCATCATGACTGCTCGAGTGTGAAAATCTGCCTTGGTTACCACCATTACGAGACTCAGTACTGTCACGTGGGCGATACGATGATGGTTTTTGTCCCCTGGCTTTCTTGGCAACTACTTCATCATAAAATGCTTCACATCTTGGGCAAACTTTAAATATGCCGTCAAATTTCTTGCGTGTCATGAAATCAACCAGCGGTTCTCCTGGCTTTGGATAAATATCAAATGGATCCGACAGATCCATCTGGATATTTTGCCCAGCTCTGATATTGACCATGCCTATTCCCATAGGGACTCGACGGTCAGCCTTGTTAACCTCATGACCAAACGGTTCTGTATCAACCTTCATGTCTGGTTTCTTGTCTGAAAATTTTAGTCTTCCTTCTACCAAACCTTTTTGAATAATGTCCCTGAAATGCATACAATCATTAGTTACATGACCAAAAGTGTTGTGATACTTACAGTACTTCCGATCCTTAATCTCATGGACCTTCAAAAGCCTATGGTCATCTGACAACTTTAACTGCTTATCTTTGAGTAATATGTCAAATATTTGATCGGCTTTGGTCACATCAAACGTATACAATTTCTTATTAATGAAAGGAATCCTCGCTTTCGCCCTCGCAGGCTTCTAGGCTTGGCATATATAAGGTGGACCATTTTTTAATTCAACATAATCTACCTCATGTTCCTCAAAATCGCTGCCCTCCTCGTCGGATTCACTACATCCGACAAAGTTAATCTTTTCTCTTTTGAGGGACTTCTTTTGCTTGAAAACCTTTTCGGCCTTCAATCATTCAAATTGTCGGACTTTGTCTCCTAACTGGGAAAGATCAATTAGATGTTGGTTGACCAACTTCTTCTTAATATGATAATCTAGACCCCCAGCAGCAATCTTTACTATTTCTGCCTCAGGGATAGGGGTGAAGCAATGACTCCTCATTTGATGGAATCGGGCAAGGTAGTCATCGACAGATTCATTATTCATCCTTTTAATGCCAAATAAATCTGTCAATCCTATTTTTAGGTCGATCACCCCTAAAGAATTGATCATGAAAGCTCCTTTCTAATTGATTCCATGAATGTATGGATTTAGACCTTAGAGTTGAAAACCAAGAAAAAGCATTCTTAGTGAACGAACAAGGGAAGAACTACATCTTTAATCCCTCCTCTAAAGCCAAATCTCCCAACTCGATTGTATATCAGGAAATGTGCTCGACTGTCGATTCTCCACTTTCTCCTGAAAACTTTGACAGTTTGGGTATTTTGTATCCTCGAGGCATTTCAGCCTGTTGGGCCCAGTCAGGAAATGCCGACGCAAAGAATGGTTGATTGGCATAACCTATGTTAAAACCAAATCTATTCAATGCCTGCTCGACAACTTGGTTAACATTTTGGTTTAGATCATTCTGACGAAGCGCTCCAAGAGCACCCTGGTTTATGACAAAGTCCTCGTCTTCCTCTGGTTGTAAAATATGTATATTTACACGTCTCAAAGGAATCCGACGATTGGGCTGTGGCCGCTCGTCATCTTGGTCAGATCCATCAAGTTGTATAACTTGTGGTTAGTTATACCTATTGATATTTCTATTGAGATTTCTATTAGTATTTTGGTTATCATCTGGGGCTACAACGCCCAAGGCTCTATTTAACCTAAGTATCTCATTTGCCAATGTCAAGCATGCATTATTCGTGTTTTCCATTAATGGCATAATCACTGTACTCATTTGTTGAGTAAATGTATTCACCATGTCATGGTTACTAGAGTCAATTTGTTGTCGGTCATTGGCTAATGTAGCCTCTGACAGACCAACAATATTCTGTGGGGGATGTCTTAGTGGGGATCTGAGGAGCCTTACTCTTTGGTTGCTCTTGTCGAGAATGGGTTACTACCATTGACCCTGTTATCCCATTCGCATGACTGGGAATTTTCCCCACAGTTGATGGCCCTGCCTGCCCAGACGCATGGGCGGCCATCGTCATTCCATTTGGATATGGTATATATGCAAATGGGATATTTGGATTGACGACTGTCGAACCATAAGGCATCCCATACAAAGGTTGTGACAGAGGTTGCGTCGTCCCACCGGGCATGCCAATTTGTTAACGTTGGTTTTTGGTTCTTGATCAAAATTCCTTCGTGACAAATAATTAAAAATCAGACGAGTGTGGGACGAACGAGTTATGCGGTGATCTCGTCAGGATGTGTGTATGTATATTGTCTGCCAAGTACAAATTTGACAATTAGCCAAATTAGGAATTACTGGCAAAGACTTCGTGTTAAAACAAATATGTAAGTTTGAAAGAGATGTACAGAGTATTGCCAATGATGAAAGTTGATAATAAAACTGCTTGAGTCTGAAAATGTAAGTTTGAAGTTTAAAAGGACATTTATTTAATAGAAAATAACTTCCTAATCGTACTGAGTTTATAATGAAAAGAAAACTGAAGTTTGAAGGTAAAGTTAAGTAAAAATAGGACCTAAGTAATACCATTCATGAAAGATAAATGAAAATAAGAACACGAACGAAATATTAAGGAATAATGGAGAAAGAGTAAAGAACTTTGAAGGATAAAACCAGTATTATACTGGGTTGTAATATTGAATTGAATTGAAAATGAGAAGGATGGAGGAAATACTTGAATGTAATCCGTCAATCTGCTGTGTGATCGAGATATGTAGGATGTGTATCAAGTAACCTCCTCCATAACATTGTGATTACTAGTATATATAGGCAAATAAAATAACTACCTAGAAATAACTCCCTTTCTAAAAGACTGTCACATGTCTTTTGTAGTTCTCTTAAGTTTTATACTTAAACTGTTTGTCAAACAACTCTGACAACTGCTCAGTTTCTTGAACCGCTCCGCGTCAACTTGATTGTCTTCGACGGTTTGGCTGCTTGACGGCTTTATCTTGCTGATGCCTTGTCAGCCTTGAGGATTTAGCCATTTTCACACTTCTGTACGTTCGACAACTCTTCTTAACAGTTTGTCAAAAACTGGGTTGTCGATTTATCCTTTCTGTCGGCCAATCAAATGCATCTATCAATAATCAGAAATTTCACCCCTAACAGACGCGCCCTGAGTTTTGATTTTCGGCGGCCTTGTTTATCTGACATGTCAACCGAAGAACTTCTTGTCTTCCACACTTGTCAATTCTTCTATAATCTTCTGAATTCGACATTCTTTTTTATATCTTTGACAATCCTCTCCTTAGTTCTTCCGTCAGACTGTCGGAATTATTTCTGTCAAGAGTTTGAAATAACACCAGTACAAAATTTTTTTGGAATACAAATAAATAAATTATTGATGAAATTATTGATTAGTTAACTGTGTAAATTTTTTTACATTAACGGTATATAGCAATTAAACTCTTAATACATATCATCTCTATCATTTTCTTTTTAATAAAGTTTATACTTTTCAATATAAGCATAAGTATTACCTTTTCAATACAATAAATATGAAGATTAAAACAAAATAAAGTAAATGCAAGCAACAGAACATGAATTCAGTTTTGCATGGCATTTTGAATTCAGGAACCCCGCACTTTTTCAAGTTTCTTTTTTAATATTACACTCATTTGTCGTTTTATGCATGTTGAAGCACTTTAAGCACAGAAGTAACTCCAGAATTCAGAAAGCTCGATGGACAGAAGGCACGCAAATATAGTGTTAAGAGATTAAAATAATTAAATCAAAACAAAACCTGAAAAACCTTAACCATTTTTACAATCATGCTTGGATAGTTTGATCTGAAATATAAAAGGTGTTAGAATATATAGCCATTGATACAAAAAAATAAATAAATATGGTTGATATAAAGTAAAATTTGGGCAAATTTTTTTTTTATTTTGAAAAACTTCTTCAACTGTGACAACGATAATAGGTACCCGTGATGTTCTATAAGCAATGCACGCATTTGAAATTTTTATTCCTTGGATATAGTTTAATATTTCCAATTGGATATCAATTTCTCTTCTTAAAACTTCTTTCAATACCTTTAATTCCGAAAATAAATTAAGACCACCAATATCAGAATGATCACCGGATCTTAAGAACTAAAAAAGAGAGGAGAAAACTAGAATATTAGATAGTCTAGAAAGTCTTGGATAAATATAGTCAAGTTACAAAAGGTGATTAACACAGTTATTAATGGATCGAATTATTATGAAAATTTGGTTAGAGCTGATATGAAGATTTTGAATGTTGAAATGAAAGTTAACTAAGTATTTTTGTTTTATAAGCAAATGTTAGTGTTAATGTTAATTAGTATTTTGTTAGTGAGTGAGGTTTGAAACCACCAACCCTCCTTATAGCTTCACTCTTTAACTCCTTCACCCCAACCACCAAGCCAACCTTATAGCCCCCAAAAGTTGTAAGTTGTTAATGTTAATGTTAGTATTTTGTTAGTGTTGATTGTAACCGTTTTTTCCTAGATATAGGGATAAAAATTGAGTTTAGTTTGATAAAGAGATAAGATCAAATTCCAATGATAGCAAGGATGAGAAGACTCGTGTATTAACGTTATGCAGCAAAACCAGTCGTGAATTTAGGAACATGGTGAAAATTGGTGAGCTGAGGGACAAAAGAGTCGAGTTAGCAGGTGTTTTATACAGCAAAACTAGCCGTGAATTTAGGAACATTGTGAAATTGGTGAGCTGAGGGAGAAAAGAGCCGAGTTAGTAGGTTGTTTTATGCTATTTTATCAGCCATGACATTGAGCTAGGAACCATTAATAAGAAATATAATCTCTTTCTTAGCTCAATCGATTGATTTAAGGAATCATTATGAACGAATTAGCCGATTGATCATTGATCAGATAACACTTATTTCGTGACAACAATTATGGTGGAGGCATGGAGCTAGTAATTAAAAAGAGGAATTAAGCAGATTAATGAATTGCATCACTAAAAATCATCTAAGTAATTAAAAAAAACATTTAATCTTTTTTTATATATAAAAAGAAGCCGAAGCAAATTAACGGACTCATTGTGTTGTGGGCTTATGCCTCCTTCCTAATAAAAAAAAAAATAAAATAAATAAAAGTGTCAATTTTTTTTTGACAGAATAAAAACGTCAATTTAGATCGGCAAGGAACCTGTTATTAGAAGAAAAAAATATTAGCAATTAATTTTTATTTTTTATCTGATAAGATGTATATTTTTTTTTTGTTTCAAATACTTCCCAAAAAAAAGTTTATTTGAATTAGCGGCATAAACTTTTTCGGTGAAGAATAATTAATATTATAACATTTTATCCCTCAATTTATTTTGAGCTGAATTTTATTATTCAATTTTAGAAAATGAAATAAAATCTTATATATTTTGATCGTGATAGGAAAATGAAAATTTATGGAAAAGTGTTATATGTAAAATATTTGACATATTATACATGGGTTATATTTTCAAAAGAAATATTATAATTAAATGATTATCATTATATTCAGTTTGCTTTATCTACTTATATAGATATGATTATTTGTTACTTCGATAAGCATACATATATCTACAGAGTCTGTTAGTTATTTGGATTTTGAAGAATAGATATGCATCTTCTATTTGGCGTAACTATTTTTTGGGAAAAGATATATGTTACACACGTTTTATTTTATATATATATACAAGACCCACCATGATAAAGTCTTAAGTCTAAACACACCTTCAATTTCTCTCCCCATTCTCTTTCATTCAACAAATTACATCAGAGGAGAATCCATGGAGGAGGGTCTAGATCCTGACGAAGCAAGGCGACAATTTTTAGCTGTTATTGCTGAGGAAGCCGTTCATCACTTGCTGGTCAAGACTCCAAATACTTTTCATTATGATCATGATCAGTATCCAAACTTTGAAGGTGAAGAGCTTAATCACAAAATAAAAACCGGTGTTGCTGATGTACAAAATCTTTTCGAGGTGAGATCACTGAAAGATTATATCCATGGTCCTCCACCGCTCGGATTGAAACTCCAGAAGACACCTTCTGCAGTGAAGTTGATAAATGAGGAACTGGATAAACGTTGTGGAACAAAAAAAGAGAGTCAGCCAAAAGCCAACAAGTTCGCGGCTGTGCATTTTCCTGCTTCTTCGCTTAGGATTGGAGATTTCAACGTAAGATGCTCAATAAATATATTCATGCATGCAAAATATAGAATATGAGTTTTTCAAGATTTAACAAAAAAAAATAAGAGTTTCAATTCCTAGTATTACAAACGGATAAAGATTACTACTCTCATTTTGGTGTACTACATTTTGTCCCCACCAATAATATTTTAAAGTTAAAGTTTTATGTAATATTAAAAAGGAGTAAAATATTTGGCAAAATGTCATTGATGGTGACAGGATATGATACAACAAAATGGAACAGATAATATATAGTATCCATTACAAATATATATATTATAGAATAAAATTGAATTTCATGCACTTACGTACAGATTGTAGCTACATACCCACTAGATCTGGTGGCCGGGTGTTACTATGCAACGAGAAAGCTTGTATGGGAGATATTAGATAAACGGACTTTGATCATGAATAGAATTGTAGTATCATGGGACAACATTTTGGCCATACAAGCAGATATTGGAGAAAATAGGCCTGGAATTCTTGAAATCGAGGTTTATTTTTCTTATTCTCATTAACTAATTTCATGCTTTTTCCTCTTAATTAATTAATTAGAACAATTGCAGCATTTGGTGTTTATCGTTTCTCTTTTTTCCCCTCAGTTACATAAGGAACCAATGTTCTATCAAGAGATTGATTCAGAGCCACGAAGTCATAGAGCATGGAAGTTAACTGAAGACTTCACTAGAGGTGAAGCTTCTACATGCCGGTACGCATATGCATTAATTCTATTTCTTTTTATTATTTTTGAAAATACGTTAAGCTAGTATGTATGTTCATGGATGGGGATCTTCTGTCTCATTTTCTTATACCACATCTTGTCTCAAGTCTCAACCAATATAAGGCATCTTGTTACATATATAGTCAACTTTTTTTTAACATTACATAAAATTTTAAATGATATATATGACAATACATACGTTATTGGTTGTGACATGATGTGTACAACAAAATGAGATGGGATATCTCCATCTGTATATTCATATATTTGTCTTTTATTTTTTTTAATACTGTTTGTACTGAATAGGATGCACTATCTTGAGTTTCCTCCCGGAGTTCTTAAAGAACATTATGAAAAGATGATACAATATGATGAGCGGTTAAGAGAGTTGAGCCAACGACCTTTTCCAAGTTTGGAATCTCCAAATTTTGGTGGAGATTTATTATATCAAAGGGCCACATACAACACTCATTCTCATGCTTATGCTGTACTTGGGTCTAACAACAATCCTGATCGTCATCATCAGCAACCTGCAGCACTTGTGAGTTTCACTCAACAGCCACAACAATTTGGCAGTACAATACCATCATCTCTAGTGTATTCAACTGCACCCACATCTGGTAATAAATTAAATAACACCCTTCTCATTCTTTCATTTTTAGGGAGCTCACAACACTTCCCATGGGGAGAATATTATTAGAACACAATGAAAGTGACGTTTGTTTTGTTTATTTGTTTGTGGGAGCTAGACATTGGTTCCGCTTATATATTCAATAATGGAATACTAGAAGATCCAAATATGGCCAATATTATTCAAGAACAAGAGTGTGATGATCATGCAAATATTTGGGCAACGAATTCTATGTTATGGGCAAGCGAAGGTCAACAATATGGAAATTTTAGTAACCTTGTTGATATGTGTTTGAAAGACTCTGATTTTGATCAAAAACATGGATGGAAATCTGCTGTCACTCTTTCCTGTCACGTGGCGGAGATCAACTCATCAAGTACATCTGCCGGTCTATCAATGAAAGTGAATCCTGATTTCAACAGTAACTACACAACAAGCACACAAATTGCTGATTTGCCAACAAATACCAGGATAAACTCAATGGAAGCATTTACTTGCGAGAGGGAACATTATAATTTTTTAAATAATGGCATTATGAATGACACGGTCCTTTCTCATCAAGGTAGATTCAAGAGACAAGCGCTCCACTTCCCTCCTCTTCAAGCGGCAAATTACCTGTTGCCTCACACATTGAATCCAGATGTTACGCCAGATTGTTCCACAAAACACCAGGATCACCATGGTAATTATTACCATGGGTAAAGTTGTAAGTTCCTCTCCTTTCGGTTCTTATTATGTTATGGAAAGCGGAATTTATTTAGTACTAAAAGTTGGCTTTATTAACTAAATTATGACCTTCCATCATATTGTTTCTACACTTACTTTATAATATTGATAAAAAAAGGCTTTTGCTTGGAAAACAATAATAAATTATATATAAGGTGTGAAATAAAAAATGGTTAGATGATATTTATTGTTATTACCTAATCTTTTCCTTGCATATATGCAGATTTCGATGGATAACTCTAGCGGCGAAAAACATCTTTCGGGTCTCATATTCCGCCGCATTTTCCTTTTCCTTTTATTTTTCTTTCAAATTTTGTTGGATAATGTCTGAATTGGAACTTGAAAAGAAACTCATACACTTTAAGTCTCCGGGGAAAAAAAATTCAACTAGTCTCTCAAAATAAATTTTTTCTAGGAATCAAATTGGGTCAATAATAATTTTGTTAAGAAATAATTGGAAACATGGCTCATTTTTTGGTCTAATCTTAAGTTCTTTTTGGTCGAGTATATGAACATTGCAGTGAAAGCCTCCTTATCACCATTCACAGCAACTTTTAGACCTGAGGCCATCTGCTTCCAGGCCACCATCATTCATCCCACAAATCTTCAATCCATCTATAGCAGCCACCCAATTAATAAGACCCCCAACACCTGTTAGACCTTATATGCCTCCAGGATGTCTAAGGAGGGCTCAAGATGATGAAACAATAAGAAGACTTGCTTAAAATGCACCAGGATTTGCGAATGCTACGACAAATGTCTATTGAGACTTTTATAGCAGTAAGCAATGGGACAATCTTTAGGCTTCTTAAGTTCATCCCTACTACTGAATTGAAGCCACTAACATCTCCAAGCAACACTACTAGGAAGAATTTATTTAGCTTTAAGAATGGTTTGCATCAAACTTGTGGAGATATGTTGATTATTAAATGTCACACTAACATAAGGTTTTTTTATTGTGTTTAGTTATCAGATGGTGTAGTGCATATGTTGTTAAATGGAATTTGCTAGTTTCTGATTACTGGTTTTGTGTCTAGTTTTTGCTCATTTATTGTTTTGGCTTTGTTTTTGTTTTGGATTGGTTTCTGGTTAAGTTTGGTAGTTCTGGTTTTGGGTGGCACTTGATTGTTCCAGTTCTGTTAGTTTGGTAACAATACGTATTGTTATTGGTAATTTTGGTTGGATATTTCTATTATGTTAATTCTGTTAGTTATGGTACTTTGGTAACACATCTATTGTTTAGAGATAGCAAAACGGGCCGTCCGACCCGCTAAAGGTCGAATCGATTCGAGATCAAGCTTTGTCGAATCGGGCTAAAAAAACCAACTTAAAAAGGTGTCCAAGTTTGGCTCTATGCGAGTTAAGAAGGCCAACATCTTTTTTTTAAAGAAAAATATTTTTTCAACCAATATTTTAGTACATCAGTAGGTGGTAATACTTTAGTGTTGCGCAAATTTACTTCACAAAGTAAAATAATGTTGAAACTTGAATGCAACGTGGTATGGAGTTTTTTTTTTTTTTTTACAAAAGCAATTTCATAACATTTCATTCATAATGATGTCTGAAATATAAGTTCGAATATGCTCAAAGAAATGGGACTCGGCCAGAAAGTAGCCATCATAACTATAGAGTGAGCAGCTACATTCAAATTAATAATTAATATAAATAGTTAAATGCTTTCAAATATACCCTGGCCATAGGTTTCTTTTTTTCTGGCCAATTCCTCATATATATTAAGTATTAACTAGCAGGATGTAGATTCTCTGTCTTACTTTCCTGTCATATTTTCTGTCTTCCACCAATTATAATTTGCTACTTAATAAAATAAAATCACAGCTCATTAATACTTATGCATATTCTAAGCTTTTGATTGGTAAGGAATATCGAGACATCATTCTTTAGAGAGCAGATTTGTATCTTAACTAGCCTATGTCAAAATCAAATCCAAGCCAAAGGCGTTAAATTTCAATAAAAAAAAAGTACAATGAACTTTTTATGGACAAACCGAAGCATGAACAATGTTGATTGCGCGAAGTGGTGAGACGTGAAGGAATGAGGGCTCATCAATTATTCCTTATTTTGCCAAGAGGGCTCATTAATTGTTCCTTATTAATCTATAAGGATCACGTAGACATAATATTTTGATCACCTTACTTTGCCAACACCTTTCTTTATAAGAATACGTAAACAAATTCAATTGAAATTTGGATCCATACAATGACACTATCTTGTGGTCACAAAATATGACTCACCCAAATTCACAATACATATGTTTCAGCTATATTGTGGTCTTTATGCAAGAAACTTCCTTACAATGGCACTATCTCTTTCATATCTAAATGATGTCGTTTTTTTTTGTCCTTTTCCAGATGAACATTTTATGAACCACCCCTTCCTGTTCACAAACAACTGAATGAGTTGTGGGCACAATCAACAATCAATTGAGAAGCTAAAAGACCAAGAGGGCTCATTAATTGTTCCTTTTAAATCTATAAGGATCACATAGACATAATATTTTGATCACCTTACTTTGCCAACACCTTTCTTTATAAGAATACCAAAACAAATTCAATTGAAATTTGGATCCAATGAATAATATCTCAGTCACTGTCATCATCAATACAACTACATAATTTTATAGAAAACCTTGGAAGCAAAATTGAGCCCTTTCAAGCAAGACTTGAAACCGGAATAAGCTTTTAAATAGAAGAGTCCAACATATTAGACTCAGTTATCAAAGGGTAACAATTCACATCCAAAATTGTTAAGGCTGTAACTGGGGACACTAATTTGATACCCAAATGACAACTATCAAAACTCAACTAAAGAGCAAAGCATAAAATTTATTGCCATCCTGTGTGATTGCATTGATCAACCCCTAAGATGGGGTCATAGCCATCTGTTGATGATGCCCAGCAGCGTGATCATGAGGGATGTCTTCTTTTTGGTGGCCATGGGTGTTGTGTTGAGGTTCCAAATTGATATATATTTCACCACATAGTCCACTGGGGTTGGGGCAATTCATAGGTGTACAAACTACAAGACCTGTTCCTAGCTGAGTCCCAACACCATTGGTTGAACCATATCCACCAGACCCAACAACCTCAAAAGTTGGCATTTGGTCATGATTTCCAAAACTAGGGAATGCCAAACAGAGGGTGAACAACACCTTGTCCACTACCAGTATCTGGAGCAGTACCTGAAGGTGAACATTATGACGTCGTATGATCCATGTAACCGACCCCACCTAGTAGGGTAAGGCTTGATTGTTGTTGTTGTAGAAAGGGCAAATATCCCAAGTATGTGTATGTCCATATTGGTGTGGCCATTTTTATGTGCCTCTTGTTTATTTGCTTTGCTTGTAATTGTGAGAATGCAAGTGTTTAAATATCAGAGGCCTTGCATGGTTTGTGTGGTTTGAGGACAAGAAAATGGCGTATGAAATTTAAATTTGTGGGAGAGAAACCAGAATTTCTGGCATTTAATTAGCTTACATGCTACATGTGTGACTAAAAGGATAAACGTATCCAATTCTTCTGTCTTTGCAAATAACGAAGTTTGGGTAATAAGTTTTTTTTTTCAAGTGTTACATAGATACATATAATTTTTTTTACTTTTTGGTTAAAGTAATACTTTGATCTCTATACGTGACACGAATTCTCGATTTGATCCCTATACATAAAAAATTATTAAAATGGTCTCTATATGTATAAAAAGTCTCCATTTAATCCCTGCCGTACAAAATATTAGGGACTGATTTAATAATTTTTTGCTCGTATAGGGACCAAACGGGTAATGTATAGGGACCAAATGGAGACATTTTGTACGTATATGAACCATTTTAATAATTTTTTATGTATAGAGACCAAATCGAGAAAGGGATCAAAGTAATTCTTTAACCATTTTTTTAATCCCACTATGTGCCCTTTTGTTTTATAGTTGGGAGGCACGAAAACTCCGTTTGGGGTCCCAAACCCAGTTGTTACAGTAACTTCATGCGTTTGGGTACGAAACTCAGTTGAAAATAATTGATTCCTGGTTGGTCAAAACTGAGTTTGCTGGAAGCAAAAATTTCTAGCGTTTCCGTTGAAAATAATTTATTCTAGATGTAGGACTCACAAAATTCTACATATTTACACCTCAAAAGTGATTTTACTTTATCATCCACACAAAATCAATTCTTCTAAACCTACTTTTAAAATATTGTTACCAAACATAAATCAATTTTTTTAACCTTGATTTTTCAAAATCAATTCCTCCAAAATCAATTCTATCAAAATATAAAACAAACGGACCCCATAACGCCATCTCCAACGGGAAAGTAAAATGGGGATCTTCCCTCATAAGAACGGGTACTTACAAATCCAAGCAAAATTAAGAATCGATCCTTATGAAGGAGGGGTGCTTGTAGAAGCTCCGGTTCTTAACTATTTGTGTGGGTTAATGTTTATTTTTTGTAAATAAAAAAATATGACTAGCCAGTTGTTAACTTTGGTTTTTGGTTCTTGACCAAAATTCCTTCGTGACAAATAATTAAAGATCAAACGAGTGTGGGACGAACGAGTTATGCGGTAATCTCGTCAGGATGTGTGTATGTATATTGTCTGCCAAGTACAAATTTGACAATTAGCCAAATTAGGAATTACTGGCAAAGACTTCATGTTAAAACAAATATGTAAGTTTGAAAGAGATGTACAGAGTACTGCCAATGATGAAAGTTGATAATAAAACTGCTTGAGTCTGAAAATGTAAGTTTGAAGTTTAAAAGGATATTTATTTAATAGAAAATAACTTCCTAATCGTACTGAGTTTATAATGAAAAGAAAGCTGAAGTTTGAAGGTAAAGTTAAGTAAAAATAGGACCTAAGTAATACCATTCATGAAAGATAAATGAAAATAAGAACACCAACGAAATATTAAGGAATAATGGAGAAAGAGTAAAGAACTTTGAAGGATAAAACCAGTATTATACTGGGTTGTAATATTGAATTGAATTGAAAATGAGAAGGATGGAGGAAATACTTGAATGTAATCCGTCAATCTGCTGTGTGATCGAGATATGTAGGATGTGTATCAAGTAACCTCCTCCATTACATTGTGACTACTAGTATTTATAGGCAAATAAAATAACTACAAAGAAATAACACCCTATCTAAAAGACTGCCACATGTCTTTGGCAGTTCTCTTAAGTTTTATACTTAAACTGCTTGTCAAACAACTCTGACAACTGCTCAATTTCTTGAACCGCTCCGCGTCAACTTGATTGTCTTCGACGGTCTGGCTGCTTGACAGCTTTATCTTGCTGATGCCTTGGCAGCCTTGAGGACTTAGCCATTTTCACACATCTGTATGTTTGAAAACTCTTCTTAACACTTTGTCAAAAACTGGGTTGTCGAATTATCCTTTCTGTCGGCCAATCAAATGCATCAGTCAATAATCAGAATTCACCCCCAACAGACGCGTCCTAAGTTTTGCTTTTCGGTTGCCTTGTTTATCTGACATGTCAACCGAAGAACTTCTTGTCAATTCCACACTTGTCAATTCTTCTATAATCTTTTGAATTCGACATTCTTTTTTATATCTTTAACAATCCTCTCCTTAGTTCTTCCGTCAGTCTGTCGGAATTATTTCTTTCAAGAGTTTGAAATTCTTCTACTAACAGATGCCCCCCCCCCCCCAAGTTTTGCTTTTCGACGGCCTTGTCCGAAAGAATAGCAAAATTTGAAATTTTAAATTGCTAACAAATTTTCTTGATCCCGGATTTTCATCCGTTAACTAAACCTCGCTTTAATTTCATCCCTACTTAATAGGGATAATCATAACGTTACAGGTCTCTCGGAATTCAAACCAGAGGCCTTCACTCCTCTTTAAATAGCAGTCACATCACTGTTGACTTTCCTCTTCTTACCTTTCTTCTTCCCTCGCGAAAAACCCTTCTTTTTTAAAGGAAAAACCCTTTCCTCTTCCTCACTTCGTTCAATCTCCATGGCAACATCTTCAAAGATGTCGACTTCAGTACCTCAAACCACGGTTTCTCCTCCTAGGGCAGTAGTTCGAGACCCACTTTTGGAAGAGTCCGAGTTATGGCAGGAATCTAAGGTAATTTACCCTGTTCCGGATTCTTCTATTGCTTTGAGTCCTCCTGCTGCATTCTTGGGTCCTCTCATAGCCCAAAATGAAATTTCTGAGGATTTACGCGGTTCCTTCCCTTCTGCTAACTCAAATGAGGCTATTTTATCTTCATTAACTCCGATCCCGATTCATGTCTTTAAAAAGAGCAATAGGATTTTTGGGATGCCCCCTGCCACTCGGTTCGATGCTTACATTAGTTGGCTTGACCGAGTTCAGGCTGAAAAACGCAACGTGTGGGAAGAAGCTGGAATTTTTTAGTTTATTCAGCTTTCTCGCCATGTTAAGTTAGTAGACTTTTCTTTAATAGGGGCATCAGTTTTTTTTCTGGAATAGAACCACAAATAATTTTCAATTTCCTTATGGGATGATGGGTCCGACTTTATTTGACATGTCGGCTATTACGGGCCTTCATACAGATGGTCCTACCATGCATTCCGATGTCGAAGTGGAGAATCAGATTGATGTCTATGTTCCAAAATGCTCTTTTTCTAAATATATAGCAGACTTTAGAGGTGGTGACCATGAACCCGTGATGGATACTGAACACGTAGCCTTCCTGTTTCTTTGGCTATGTGCTTATGTCTTTTGTAGCAAATCTCCTACTTTGATTGCTTCATATGTTCCCCTTGCCAATCTTTTGTCAACTCGCAAGAGATTGGCATTGGGCCAATGTGTTTTGTCTAATCTTTATGACAGTATGAGTATGTTAGTTGATATTGTCAGATCCAAGCAAAATAAAACCAACATAGGAGGGCCTCTTTGGCTTCTCCAGTTGTGGTTAAATGCTGTCTTAGAGCGTCAATTTTCATACAAAGCTCCTTCGGATTTGTCAATTGACACTTATGGCTCTTATCTCTGTTATGTGTCCGCTGAATCTTTGTCAAGAGATGAAACTGCCAACTTTAAGTTCTACTTCAAAATCTTTCACTCGCTTTCATCCACCTCTTCAAAGATCAACTTCTCTCCTTTTATTGACCGGAAGTACGGTCCGGAGTGGTTTACGAAACTAAGTACCACCATTTCTAAATCCAACAAGTCAATTTAGACTAAATTTCTTTGCCAAAAAGTCATTTTTGTTGATGGTCCTAGTTTCAAAACCCATAGAATCTATCTGCATTTGCCTAATACCATTGCTTGTCAGCTCGGTTTCTGTCAAGCTATTCCTGCTCCTTACTCGTCAAATCCTGATGAGAACTTTATTAGTGCCAAAGCTCCAACATATGAGAATATTGTGGCCATCAGTGATGAGGATAAAGCTCGTAGGGCCTTCTTACAGCCTGTCTCATTCTCTGTCTTCCACGGAGTCACTCAAAGCTTTCTTGACTGGTGGGATGAGTATTATTCCAACCACCGTCTGAGTTTAAAGACCTGCTTGAGTTGTATTGAAGACACTGTGGGTAACGGTGATGATTCTCCCATGCAGGAACATGACCCGGCATCAAAAACTCAAGGTGAACTTCAGAAAGAAATTCAAGCCTTTGAAAAATTTTACAAAATCAAGTGGAATCCCTTGAGACCATTTGATATGGTTCGTCACGTCAATAGTGTTTTAGCCGAAGCCAAAAGGAGGCATGACAATAAGGAATCTGAAAGGCTTGCCATATATCGGGGCATTCCCAATATGACCAGGGAATATTTTGACAGTTTAAAGGCCCCTTTTCCTAAACCGGTACCTATTCCTTGTTCCCCTTTTGGTTTAGCTGATTCACACCCAGGGAAGCCGTCGAAAGGAGGTAACTTTTTCTTTTTGGAAAGCATGAGGGCTTACGTTGACCCTTTTGAAAAACCAAATCCAGTTACCTTCGCTCGTCGGTTTCTTCAACCTGATGACGACTTTGGATTCCATTCGCAAATTATAACTTGTAATTCAGGTATTTACTCGCCGAATAACTTTTACTCTTTCTCTTTTTGGCTGAAAATCAACTTATTTATGTTGTTATTGACAGCTATTCCTCTCGACAAGCCTCTTCCTGGTAAGTGTAAATATGATGTTCCGTCTGACAAAGCACCTGAGGATGACGATGAGGATGAAGATGTAATCCCTGTGGTGGCCAAAACTGTCAAGAAAAGCTCACGGCCGGCCAAAGCTCCTGTTTCTAATCCTTAGACAAAAGGGTCTAAGAAAAGAAAAGAGAAAGCTACTCCTTCCGATCTTCCTTCCAAGAAATCAAAGTCTACCAAAAGCTTTTCAATCTCGGTAGACTCTGATGTCGGCAAAGCCTCCACTGGATCTAAGGTCCAAGACATCGTTGTTAGCTCTTCCAACACTTCTCCCTCCAACCCATCCAAGGTAAAAGTTTTAAGTTGATCTATCAAGCCATATCTTTTGTTTACAACTTTTTAGTTTTATCTTGACAGAAAGAGAAAGTCGTCGGGACTATTCCAATAACTGAAAAGACAAGTGATGATGTTGACTTGATGTCTTCGGACTCTAACTTGGAATTTCCACTGATCTTGTCATCTTCCTTTATATATATATGTATATTTTCCTCATTTTCCTTTATGTCAGGAAAAATCTCCTTAGATTGAAGATTCAATGACTATTCAGGAAATTCTCACCAAGACTGTCGAACCAGCGAATCGATCCGACTTAGAGGTACAGGTTGACAGAACTTTAGGAAGCACTATTGTCGACATCAGAGGCCTGACGGATGATCCTTAACATCTTGAATCCCATCCAGAAATGCCCCCCAGTCCTCATCATCTTACTTCAATCATCCCGACTTCCATTGCCGACACATCTGTCGAAACTGCCGTCATGATTGAAATTCCGGATGAGGATATTGACATAGAAGCCCTTCTGGCTGAAACAACTCCTATTATTCCTTCTCCTCCTGTCGTCAGACCCCCAATCATGAAGTCTCCTGACCCTAAGCCGGCCCTTCACTTCAACACTTGGATTAAGATGCTGTCGGAAGTAAGCCGAAAAGAGTCAACCCTTTCTGCCACCTCTTCATCAACTCAGCATGACTCCAGTGATTCTCGAGTCATTAACCTTATGCATGATCTCCAGGCTCTTCTTGGCAATACTTTTGATGCACTCTTATCTAATGCCGGCATCCAACAAGAACTGTCACGACTCATTAAAGAGATCATTCCTCTCCATTCCAATCTTCCCGTGTCGAGCCGTACGCATTTTCTCTCCATCCATAAATTCTGGGAGCGGCTCTCTGGAAAGTTAGAAAGGATGACTTTTGTCATTCCTTCTTATGAAGAGGAAGAGAAGACTAAAGATGATCTCTTAGCTCGCTTCCGAGATCTGGAAAGTTCCAAACAAAAGGAACTCGACCTTATTTCTACTGGAATTCATACTAAAGAGAGTCTCCTGGAGTATCGAAAGAAATTGGCAGAGATTGAATTGACAGATCGGAAATGTGTCACGTTTGACAAGGCTTTAGAAAAGAGCAGAGACAAAGTCAAGGCTATTGACGACGAATCTATCCAACTTGGCCGGAAAGCGGAAAGTGTAGTAGGCAAACTTCGCGCATTACAGCCTGAATATGAAGCTGTTGTTGCTGACAAGACTGACCTCTCCTTTGCATGGGATCAGTTATCCTTTGATTTCAACCTAGGCCAAAATTGACAGTTGTAGTTCTTTTCTTTGTAAAACTATAATCTGGTAACCTCCGACAATCATTTATTAATAAAAATGTTTCTTTTATATAAACTAACTATAAATAATGAGTTCTACAAATCAACTATTTCATAGTTGGGTATTTCACATAATATGCTTTCTCCTACAAAAGGCTTTCACTTATTCTTCTTTCTTCCCCCATGGGAGTCTGACCTTACCACCTTAAGATTTCAGACCAAAGTTTCTGTTTTAATGGTCATATCCTTAGTGAAGGTCAATAAACAACATAAAAAATGCAGTGAAGGTCAGAAACCAACGTAACATCTAGAGCTGACCTCGCTGCACATCTGGGGAGAAGCTGATCTCAATACGGAACGAGTGCATCTTGCTCTAGTTCCATCATCTTCATCCTGGAAGGTAGTGGTTTTCCTTTGGTGTCATCTTTATTGCACCATAGCAACAACAACCTTCTGGGTTAAATGATGGTGAGATCTGCTCCTGCTCATCTCCTTCATTGCGCATCCTCGACACATGGAGCAGCTGAAACCTCATCAAATGGGGAATGAAGCCTCAACAAATTAGGTTATACCTCTGCATTGTCGAAGGGAGGAAGATAAAATGCTGCTGACGCATAGCCTTATGCTCTAGGATTAGATTAACTTTGATTGACAACTTGATTTCTGATAGCATATTGTCATATTGCCAATCTCTATATGGCTTGAATTGACAACCTGTGCTTTTGACAATATTTTATTGTATTTCCAATTTAGTGAATATTCTCGTTTCTTTTCACTTGGTGTCAATTTTTACTTCCAGCATTGTTGGTTTATATTCCTTCAAATACTTGCCATTAATTGAACTAATTTTCAAACCAGTATCAACATTGACCAGTGCATAAGCATTTCCAGAAAATGCTTTATCAATTCTAAATGGTCCTTCCCACTTGGGTGACCATTTGCCATATTCTCGACAACTTTTATCTATGGGCAATATGACTTTCCACACCAGATCACCTACCTTAAATGATTTAAACTTAACTCGACTATCATAGAACTTTGAAATTATTTCCTTCTGTCGAATCAAATTTTCTAATTCAATCAACCTTTCATCACTTAATTCATCCAATTCGTCCAGCATTGCATTCCAATATTGGTTGGTAGGCAAGTCATTTTGCCTCTGAATGCGAGTAGACTGAAGATTGATTTCGACAGGTAACACAGGATCGTGTCCATAAGTTAGTTGATATGGTGAGGTTCCTATCGACTTCCTGGGTGAATTTCTATATGCCCACAGTATTTGATCAAGAGTATTATGCCAATTCCTAGGTTGTCGACCCACATGACTTTTAATAAGACCAATAATGATCTTGTTTATGGCCTCAACTTGGCCATTGGCTTGTGCATAGTAGGGAGTAGATGTAAGCATCTTTATCTGTCTAGAGTTGGCATATTCTATAATTTTCTTCCCAGTAAAAACTGACCTTGATCAGTTGTCAATGTCTGTGGAATTCCAAACCGACAAACTATGTGATTTTCAATAAAATCAATTACGTCTTGCTGGGTAACTGCTTTAAGGCAAACTGCTTCCACCCATTTGGTAAAATAGTCCACTCCAATTAGAATAAATTGATGTCCTTTCGATGAAGTGGGATGTATTTGACCAATCAAATCCAAATCCTATCCTATGAATGGCCAAGGCTTGACAATAGAATACAATTCGCTGGCAGGCACATTTTGTATATGGCCATGTTTCTGGCATTGTTGACAAGACTTGGCAAACAGAATACAATCATTAATCATCGTTGGCCAATAATACAAACTTCGTCGAAGGATCCATTTCATTTTATCCCCCGCCTGATGGGCTCCACATATGCCCTCATGGACTTCCGATAGAGCCAAATAAGCATCTTGTTCACTCAGGCACTTGTGTAGAGTCCCGTCAACGTACCTTCTATATAACAATCCTCCTTGCATTGTATAATTCAATGCCTTGTATTTCATTTTCCTACTTACGTTCTGACTTGGATTTTCCAAATATTCAATGATTGGCAACCTCCAGTCATTAGGTAAAATTACATCATTAACCAAAATATCTTTTTCTTCTAATGGATACAATAATTCCTTGATTTCCATTAGTCCTGACAAAGCCTTTTGAGAGATCTTGTATCCTGAGGTTATTTGAGCCAACTCATTAGTCTCTTGATTCAAATTTCTGGGAAATATTTGACAATTACGTCATCGAATTTTTTCATTAGCTTACTAGCTACGATACAATATTTTGCCAAATTGTAGTTGACGCATTTGTATTCTTGAGTAAGTTGTTTGATAACTAATTGGGAATCCCCAAAGATATGCACATTTCGTGCTTTTATTTCTATCAGTATCTCCAATCCGACAATCAAAGCTTCATATTCAACTTCATTGTTGGAACATGGATACTTAAGTTCAAACATGAACTTAGTAGGAGTCCCTTTGTGGAGTCACGATTAAAATTCCAACTCCACTACCTCCTTGATGCCTTGACCCGTCAAAATAGAGTTTCCAGGGTTGTAAACTGACAACATCTATTTCTAGCACATCCAATCCTAAATGATCTACCAAAAAATCAGTCCTTTCTTTGTCCTTTGACACTTTTTTAGGTACGAATTGTAAAGAATACTCTGACAAAGCAATGGTCCATTTACCAATACGTCCATTAAGGACTGGTTTTGACAACATATACTTTATAACATCAGTTTTGGAAATGACGAACACATGACATGGCATCACATAATATTTAAGTTTTGTACAAGAAAAATACAATGCTAGACATAACTTCTCTATTGCACTATATCTTCTTTCAGCATCATTGAGGACTTTGCTTAGGTAATATATAGCCCTTTCAACATTGTCATCATCATCTTGAGCCAATAGACATCCTATAGTATCCTCAGATGCTGATATGTACAACTTCAACGGTCGACGAGGCACTGCGGGCATCATGACCGGTGGATTGACTAGGTATCGTATGATATGATCAAAAGCCTCTTGGTGACAAGGCTCCCATATGAAGCTTTGCTCTGATTTCAACTTGACCAGCGGTGCAAATATTCTTGTTCTTCCCGACAGATTTGATATAAACCTTCTTAGAAAGTTAACCTTTCCTAGGAAGGATTGTAGTTCCTTTTTATCTGTCGGTGCCGAGGCTTCCATGACTGTTTTGGCTTTATTTTTCTCTACCTCAATTCCTTTTTTATGGACTAAGAATCCTAGGAATTTGGCAGCCGACACTCCGAAGCTACACTTCTCTGGGTTCATTTTGAGGTTATGCTTTCTCATCCTTTCAAACCCTTGCTTCAGGTGCTCCAAGTGGTCGTCTGTGGTTTTGGACTTGACAACCACGTCATCAATATATACTTATACGAATTTTCCAATCATATCATGGAAAATTGCATTCATTGCTCGTTGATAGGTGGCTCCTGCATTCTTTAAACCGAAAGGCATGACAATCCATTCATATGTCCCAATCGCTCCTGGACACTTGAAGGCAGTCTTTGGCACATCTTCTTCGGCTATAAAGATTTGATTATAACCTGCATGGCCATCCATACAACTCAAAATTTCATTTCCTGATGCTGAGTCGACAAGCATGTCGGCTATTGGCATCGGGTACTCGTCTTTGGGGGTAGCCATATTTAAATTTCTAAAGTCTATGCATACCCTCATTTTGCCATTCTTTTTCATGACAGGAACTACATTAGAAAGTCAGTCGACATACCTGGTTGTTCGAATGAACTTTGCTTTAAGCAGTCTTTGTACTTCCTCTTTTATTTTTTGCACTACCTCTGGAGCAAACCTTCTACTTGCCTGTTTGACAGGCTTGCAGTCCTCCCTAAGTGGCAGTCGGTGTTCGACAAGGTTCCTGCTTAAACCAGGCATTTCATCGTAGTCCCATGCAAAGCAGTCTTTATATTCTGCAATTAATCTGACGAGTTTTTGTTTATAATCCTCTGGCAAAAAAGCGCTGACAAAGATGGGCCTTTTCTTTTCTTCTGTCCCTAAATTTATTTCCTCCGGAGGATCTTCTACCTCAACGTTTTGTTTAACTTCGGCTCCTTTCTCAAAACCCAAAAGGCCGTCGTCAATGATACAAATTGTCAACATACTTTTCGAAGTGTGTGCTTCTCTGTCGGCCATATAGGCCGACAATATTCTTAGATGTGTTTCAAAACTCATTGTCGGAACTGGGCCGAGACTTGTCGGCCTCTTCCTTTATCTTTACGCCAAACTGACTGAGAAGGCTTACTTCTAACGCTTCCTTATCAATGACCCCTTCGTTGGCAGTCACGGGTCTAACATTTGGCTAATGTATTTTGAAGTCCACATGTAACTGCTGGGCGTAACACGTGCTATCGTCTGCTTCGACGATCTCTACTTGATCTTGCTCGTTCCACAGGATTATTTTCTGGTGCACTGTCGAAGGAATTGCTCCCACAGCATGAATCCAATCCCTGCCAAGTAATAAGTTGTAGCTTGATTTGGAAGGAATTATCACGAACAATGTCATTCTCACGACAGTGCCAACCTAGATGTTGAGAAGTACGACACCATCTGACGGAGATGTTTTGTCGTTGAAATCAGTAACGACCATATCTGTCGGAATTAAGTCCGACTGATCTTTTTCTAGTTTCTTAAACATTGCCCGAGGCATCAAATTGACAGCAGCTCCACCGTCAATCTGAACCCGATTAGTGGGTCTCCCATCAATTATGGCCTTTACGTGCAATGGCCTTAATTGATTTCTTTGTTCGTCAGTGGCCTTTTCTAGTTGTGCTACATTGTCGAACACGGTGACCAAATTCTCTTGGACATATATCCAACAATCATCTGTATTTATGTCATTGTCTACCACATCCTCATCGTCGGAAAAGTCCACTTCAAGATATCCTTCATATTCCGCTGGGATGGCGGAAATCAATCCTACATTCATCCTCATGCCTGGTTCCAGGATGATTTCATTCTCTGGATCCTCGTCTAAGAATGCTCCTCCTACAGTTCTTCCATGATCTCTTCTCAAATCATCTTCATCGTCTGACCCTGACCTTTCTGACGGGGGCCGAGCTATCCCTGCACCACAGTTATCCAATGCCTTGATGATGTCGGTCAAATCTTCATCCTGGCCATCCATATCCATGGCTCTGTTGATGTTAATATCATCGTTAGGATCGTTTAATGCCTCAATGACAGCATCAAAAGACAATTCCTCGTTGGTCAAAACACATTCAGGTTTGAATGTTGCCAACTGATGATCTTGCATCCTTGCCTCGAATTTCTTCTCAAGCCTTGCCACCTTTTCCATGTCTACCAATCCAGCCGGCCATTTGCCTGTGGATTTTGTTGGTGGTGACGACATGTCTAAGGCCTTCTTTTTTTCTGCACAGATTTGTGACATAGGTTTCTTTGGCTTGTTTTGAGTAGCAAGCATCTTCATGTCAACCTCCATTGGGTGAGCCTCTATCACGCTCTTCATATTGACAGCTCCACTCTTATCATCTACGTGTCAGCTGTTGCAACCAAACAACCAGTATCACGCAAAGGCATCTCTTTTATGGTGACACCTCCTTGCCTGGCAAGCTTCTTCTTTTGGGCCTGTCGGAGCCTCTGCAGCCTCCTCTTTTGGCTCTTAGAGATGGCCAACTGAGTTGGCGGTCCTGACAGACCAGGCCCTGCCATCTTAGCATTCTGAGCTAATTGGCCCTTTCGGTAATTCTCATTCCAAAAGGGTGGACCGCGATCACTGAACTTGTTTTTCCTAACCCATGTTTGCTTTTGTAACTCTGGATAACGGGCCGTGGCAGAATTCTTCACCCATTGATCCACCATTACGTTGGATGGGGGTTTCCTGGTCTTGATGGAATTGAATCTGCCATCGACAGGGTTATTTTCCACTGATCCTCTGATGGGCTCTCTAAGCCAACCTCCAGTGTTGTGCTGTCCCGATCTTGCCTGGTGCATGTGTTGTTGACGGCCATTTGCCTGCCTGTTAACAACAGATGTAGCACTCCTGTGTACACTGTTAGATCCATCATGGCTGCTCGACTGTGAAAATCTACCTTGGTTACCACCATTACGAGACTCAGTACTGTCACGTGGGCGATACGATGATGGTTTTTGTCCCCTGGCTTTCTTGGCAACTACTTCATCATAAAATGCTTCACATCTTGGGCAAACTTTAAATATACCGTCAGATTTCTTGCGTGTCATGAAATCAACCGGCGGTTCTCCTGGCTTTGGATAAATATCAAATGGATCCGACAAATCCATCTGGATATTTTGCCCAGCTCTGATATTGACCATGCCTATTCCCATAGGGACTCGACGGTCAGCCTTGTTAACCTCATGACCAAACGGTTCTGTATCAACCTTCATGTCTGGTTTCTTGTCTGAAAATTTTAGTCTTCCTTCTACCAAACCTTTTTTGAATAATGTCCCTGAAATGCATACAATCATTAGTTACATGACCAAAAGTGTTGTGATACTTACAGTACTTCCGATCCTTAATCTCATGGACCTTCAAAAGCCTATGGTCATCTGACAACTTTAACTGCTTATCTTTGAGTAATATGTCAAATATTTGATCGGCTTTGGTCACATCAAACGTATACAATTTCTTATTAATGAAAGGAATCCTCGCTTTCTCCCTCGCAGGCTTCTAGGCTTGGCATATATAAGGTGGACCATTTTTTAATTCAACGTAATCTACCTCATGTTCCTCAAAATCGCTGCCCTCCTCGTCGGATTCACTATATCCGACAAAGTTAATCTTTTCTCTTTTGAGGAACTTCGTTTGCTTGAAAACCTTTTCGGTCTTCAATCATTCAAATTGTCGGACTTTGTCTCCTAACTGGGCAAGATCAATTAGATGTTGGTTGACCAACTTCTTCCTAATATGATAATCTAGACCCCCAGCAGCAATCTTTACTATTTCTACCTCAGGGATAGGGGTGAAGCAACGACTCCTCATTTGATGGAATCAGGCAAGGTAGTCATCGATAGACTCATTATTCATCCTTTTAATGCCAAATAAATCTGTCAATCCTATTTTTAGGTCGATCACCCCTAAAGAATTGATCATGAAAGCTCCTTTCTAATTGATTCCAGGAATGTATGGATTTAGACCATGGAGTTGAAAACCAAGAAAAAACATTCTTAGTCAACGAACAAGGGAAGAACTACATCTTTAATCCCTCCTCTAAAGCCAAATCTCCCAACTCGATTGTATATCGGGCAATGTGCTCGACTGTCGATTCTCCACTTTCTCCTGAAAACTTTGACAGTTTGGGTATTTTGTATCCTCGAGGCATTTCTGCCTGTTGGGCCCAGTCAGGAAATGCCGACGCAAAGAATGGTTGATTGGCATAACCTATGTTAAAACCAAATCTATTCAATGCCTGCTCGACAACTTGGTTAACATTTTGGTTTAGATCATTCTGACGAAGCGCTCCAAGAGCACCCTGGTTTATGACAAAGTCCTCGTCTTCCTCTGGTTGTAAAATATGTATATTTCCACGTCTCAAAGGAATCCGACGATTGGGCTGTGGCCGCTCGTCATCTTGCTCAGATCCGTCAAGTTGTATAACTTGTGGTTGGTTATACCTATTGATATTTCTATTGAGATTTCTATTAGTATTTTGGTTATCATCTGGGGCTACAACGCCCAAGGCTCTATTTAACCTAAGTATCTCATTTGCCAATGTCAAGCATGCATTATTCGTGTTTTCCATTAATGGCATAATTACTGTACTCATTTGTTGAGTAAATGTATTCACCATGTCATGGTTACTAGAGTCAATTTGTTGTCGGACATTGGCTAATGTAGCCTCTGACGGACCAACAATATTATGTGGGGGTTATCTTAGTGGGGATACAGGCGGCCTTACTACTGGTTACTCTTGTCGAGAATGGGTTACTATCATTGACCCTGTTATCCCATTCGCATGACTGGGAATTTGCCCCCCAGTTGATGGCCCTGCCTACCCAGATGCATGGGCGGCCATCGTCATTCCATTTGGATATGGTATATATGCAAATGGGATATTTGGATTGACGACTGTCGAACCATAAGGCATCCCATACAAAGGTTGTGACAGAGGTTGCGTAGTCCCTCTTGGGTTTGAATTCACAACACTTCGTGGAGACAATCCGGTAGTTGTGGATTTATTTGTTGTAAGACTGGGGAAGTTGGTGACGGGAGTGTTTCTTGGCCAACTTCGTCAAATCTATTGACAACTTGAGCATAAGAAACGCCTCTTCTTGCACCTACACTATTAGTGCTATTGATCCCTGCATTAGTAGAGTTAGCCCTGGTTGCAGGGATATTGTCAACTAGTGCAATAGCATCCATAGTTGACGCAGCGGTGTTAGTGCCTACTACGCCTGCATCACTTGCACTATTCATATTCGCAGAGTTTTGGGAAATAGATGATGTTTGAACCACCTTTCCACTCTGTAGACGCATACAATAGATTTGTATGTCAAATTCGTGACACTGTACGAGTTACTCTAAACTCGTCCCACCGGGCATGCCAATTTGTTAACGTTGGTTTTTGGTTCTTGATCAAAATTCCTTCGTGACAAATAATTAAAGATCAGACGAGTGTGAGACGAATGAGTTATGCGGTAATCTCGGCAGGATGTGTGTATGTATATTGTCTGCCAAGTACAAATTTGACAATTAGCCAAATTAGGAATTACTGGCAAAGACTTCGTGTTAAAACAAATATGTAAGTTTGAAAGAGATGAACAGAGTATTGCCAATGATGAAAGTTGATAATAAAACTGCTTGAGTCTGAAAATGTAAGTTTGAAGTTTAAAAGCACATTTATTTAATAGAAAATAACTTCCTAATCATACTGAGTTTATAATGAAAAGAAAACTGAAGTTTGAAGGTAAAGTTAAGTAAAAATAGGACCTAAGTAATACCATTCATGAAAGATAAATGAAAATAAGAACACGAACGAAATATTAAGGAATAATGGAGAAAGAGTAAAGAACTTTGAAGGATAAAACCAGTATTATACTGGGTTGTAATATTGAATTGAATTGAAAATGAGAAGGATGGAGGAAATACTTGAATGTAATCCGTCAATCTGTTGTGTGATCTAGATATGTAGGATGTGTATCAAGTAACCTCCTCCATTACATTGTGATTACTAGTATTTATAGGCAAATAAAATAACTACCTAGAAATAACTCCCTTTCTAAAAGACTGCCACATGTCTTTTGTAGTTCTCTTAAGTTTTATTCTTAAACTGTTTGTCAAACAACTCTGACAACTGCTCAATTTCTTGAACCGCTCCACGTCAACTTGATTGTCTTCGACGGTCTGGCTGCTTGACGGCTTTATCTTGCTGATGCCTTGTCAGCCTTGAGGATTTAGCCATTTTCACACTTCTGTACGTTCGACAACTCTTCTTAACACTTTGTCAAAAACTGGGTTGTCGATTTATCCTTTCTGTCGGCCAATCAAATGCATCTATCAATAATCAGAAATTTCACCCCTAACAGACGCGCCCTAAGTTTTGGTTTTCGGCGGCCTTGTTTATCTGACATATCAACCGAAGAACTTCTTGTCTTCCACACTTGCAAATTCTTCTATAATCTTCTGAATTCGACATTCTTTTTTATATCTTTGACAATCATCTCCTTAGTTCTTCCGTCAGACTGTCGGAATTATTTCTGTCAAGAGTTTGAAATAACACCAGTACAAAATTTTTTTGGAATACAAATAAATAAATTATTGATGAAATTATTGATTAGTTAACTGTGTAAATTTTTTTACATTAACGATATATAGCAATTAAACTCTTAATACATATCATCTCTATCATTTTCTTTTTAATAAAGTTTATACTTTTCAATATAAGCATAAGTATTACCTTTTCAATACAATAAATATGAAGATTAAAACAAAATAAAGTAAATGCAAGCAACAGAACATGAATTCAGTTTTGCATGGCATTTTGAATTCAGGAACCCCGCACTTTTTCAAGTTTCTTTTTTAATATTACACTCATTTGTCGTTTTATGCATGTTGAAGCACTTTAAGCACAGAAGTAATAACTCCAGAATTCAGAAAGCTCGATGGACAGAAGGCACGCAAATATAGTGTTAAGAGATTAAAATAATTAAATCAAAACAAAACCTGCAAAACCTTAACCATTTTTACAATCATGCTTGGATAGTTTGATCTGAAATATAAAAGGTGTTAGAATATATAGCCATTGATACAAAAAAAAAAAAAAATATATGGTTGATATAAAGTAAAATTTGGGCAAATTTTTTTTTTACTTTGAAAAACTTCTTCAACTGTGACAACGATAATAGGTATTCCCGTAATGTTCTATAAGCAATGCATGCATTTGAAATTTTTATTCCTTGGATATAGTTTAATATTTCCAATTGGATATCAATTTCTCTTCTTAAAACTTCTTTCAATACCTTTAATTCTGAAAATAAATTAAGACCACCAATATCAGAATGATCACCGGATCTTAAGAACTAAAAAAGAGAGGAGAAAACTAGAATATTAGATAGTCTAGAAAGTCTTGGATAAATATAGTCAAGGAACAAAAGGTGATTAACACAGTTATTAATGGATCGAATTATTATGAAAATTTGGTTAGAGCTGATAAGAAGATTTTGAATGTTGAAATGAAAG
This sequence comes from Sophora flavescens, assembly GCA_030762895.1. Classification (NCBI taxonomy): domain Eukaryota; kingdom Viridiplantae; phylum Streptophyta; class Magnoliopsida; order Fabales; family Fabaceae; genus Sophora; species Sophora flavescens. Next base: position 88,860,953 of record CM061062.1, read on the forward strand.
TTAACTAAGTATTTTTGTTTTATAAGCAAATATTAGTGTTAATGTTAATTAGTATTTTGTTAGTGAGTGAAGTTTGAAACCACCAACCCTCCTTATAGTTTCACTCTTTAACTCATTCACCCCAACCACCAAGCCAACCTTATAGCCCCCAAAAGTTGTAAGTTGTTAGTGTTAATGTTAGTATTTTGTTAGTGTTGATTGTAACCCTTTTTTCCTAGATATAGGGATAAAAATTGAGTTTAGTTTGATAAAGAGATAAGATCAAATTCCAATGATATCAAGGATGAGAAGACTCGTGTATTAACGTTATGCAGCAAAACAAGTCGTGAATTTAGGAACATGGTGAAAACTGGTGAGCTGAGGGACAAAAGAGTCGAGTTAGCAGGTGTTTTATACAGCAAAACTAGCCGTGAATTTAGGAACATTGTGAAACTGGTGAGCTGAGGGAGAAAAGAGCCGAGTTAGTAGGTTGTTTTATGCTATTTTATCAGCCATGACATTGAGCTAGTTGTTCTTGATTTTTATGGGGAAGTAGCCAGTAGAAGTAACATTAGGATAATCATATGTTGGGTCTATAAATATGATTAGACTAGGAACCATTAATAAGAAATATAATCTCTTTCTTAGCTCAATCGATTGATTTAAGGAATCATTATGAACGAATTAGCCGATTGATCATTGATCAGATAACACTTATTTCGTGACAACAATTATGGTGGAGGCATGGAGCTAGTAATTAAAAAGAGGAATTAAGCAGATTAATGAATTGCATCACTAAAAATCATCTAAGTAATTAAAAAAACATTTAATATTTTTTTATATATAAAAAGAAGCCGAAGCAAATTAACGGACTCATTGTGTTGTGGGCTTATGCCTCCTTCCTAATAAAAAATAAAATAAAATAAATAAAAGTGTCAATTTTTTATCTGGACAGAATAAAAACGTCAATTTAGATCGGCAAGGAACCTGCTATTAGAAGAAAAAAATATTAGCAATTAATTTTTATTTTTTATCTGATAAGATGTATATATTTTTTTTGTTTCAAATACTTCCCAAAAAAAAGTTTATTTGAATTAGCGGCATAAACTTTTTCGGTGAAGAATAATTAATATTATAACATTTTATCCCTCAATTTATTTTGAGCTGAATTTTATTATTCAATTTTAGAAAATGAAATAAAATCTTATATATTTTGATCGTGATAGGAAAATGAAAATTTATGGAAAAGTGTTATATGTAAAATATTTGACATATTATACCTGGGTTATATTTTCAAAAGAAATATTATAATTAAATGATTATCATTATATTCAGTTTGCTTTATCTACTTATATAGATATGATTATTTGTTACTTCGATAAGCATACATATATCTACAGAGTCTGTTAGTTATTTGGATTTTGAAAAATAGATATGCATCTTCTATTTGGCGTAACTATTTTTTGGGAAAAGATATATGTTACACACGTTTTATTTTATATATATATATAAGACCCACCATGATAAAGTCTTAAGTCTAAACACACCTTCAATTTCTCTCCCCATTCTCCTTTCATTCAACAAATTACATCAGAGGAGAATCCATGGAGGAGGGTCTAGATCCTGACGAAGCAAGGCGACAATTTTTAGGTGTTATTGCTGAGGAAGCCGTTCATCACTTGCTGGTCAAGACTCCAAATACTTTTCATTATGATCATGATCAGTATCCAAACTTTGAAGGTGAAGAGCTTAATCACAAAATAAAAACTGGTGTTCTTGATGTACAAAATCTTTTCGAGGTGAGATCACTGAAAGATTATATCCATGGTCCTCCACCACTCGGATTGAAACTCCAGAAGACACCTTCTGCAGTGAAGTTGATAAATGAGGAACTGGATAAACGTTGTGGAACAAAAAAAGAGAGTCAGCCAAAAGCCAACAAGTTCGCGGCTGTGCATTTTCCTGCTTCTTCGCTTAGTATTGGAGATTTCAACGTAAGATGCTCAATAAATATATTCCTGCATGCAAAATATAGAATATGAGTTTTTCAAGATTTACCAAAATAAAATAAGAGTTTCAATTCCTAGTATTACAAACGGATAAAGATTACTACTCTCATTTTGGTGTACTACATTTTGTCCCCACCAATAATATTTTATTTGTTATATAAGTTAAAGTTTTATGTAATATTAAAAAGGGGTAAAATATTTGGCAAAATGTCATTGATGGTGATAGGATATGATACACCAAAATGAAACAAATAATAGTATCCATTACAAATATATATATTATAGAATAAAATTGAATTCCATGCACTTACGTACAGATTGTAGCTACATACCCACTAGATCTGGTGGCCGGGTGTTATTATGCAACGAGAAAGCTTGTACGGGAGATATTAGATAAACGGACTTTGATCATGAATAGAATTGTAGTATCATGGGACAACATTTTGGCCATACAAGCAGATATTGGAGAAAATAGGCCTGGAATTATTGAAATCGAGGTTTATTTTTCTTATTCTCATTAACTAATTTCATGCTTTTTCCTCTTAATTAATTAATTAGAACAATTGCAGCATTTGGTGTTTATCGTTTCTCTTTTTTCCCCTCAGTTACACAAGGAACCAATGTTCTATCAAGAGATTGATTCAGAGCCACGAAGTCATAGAGCATGGAAGTTACTGAAGACTTCACTGGAGGTGAAGCTTCTACATGCCGGTACGCATATGCATTAATTCTATTTCTTTTTATTATTTTTGAAAATATGTTAAGCTAGTATGTATGTTCATGGATGGGGATCTTCTGTCTCATTTTCTTATACCACATCTTGTCTCAAGTCTCAACCAATATAAGGCATCTTGTTACATATATAGTCAACTTTTTTTTAACATTACATAAAATTTTAAATGATATATATGACAATACATACGTTATTGGTTGTGACATGATGTCGTACAACAAAATGAGATGGGATATCTCCATCTGTATATTCATATATTTGTCTTTTATTTTTTTTAATACTGTTTGCACTGAATAGGAGGCACTATCTTGAGTTTCCTCCCGGAGTTCTTAAAGAACATTATGAAAAGATGATACAATATGATGAGCGGTTAAGAGAGTTGAGCCAACGACCTTTTCCAAGTTTGGAATCTCCAAATTTTGGTGGAGATTTATTATATCAAAGGGCCACAGACAACCCTCATTCTCATGCTTATGTTGTACTTGGGTCTAACAACAATCCTGATCGTCATCATCAGCAACCTGCAGCACTTGTGAGTTTCACTCAACAGCCACAACAATTTGGCAGTACAATACCATCATCTCTAGTGTATTCAACTGCACCCACATCTGGTAATAAATTAAATAACACCCTTCTCATTCTTTCATTTTTAGGGAGCTCACAACACTTCCCATGGGGAGAATATTATTAGAACACAATGAAAGTGACGTTTGTTTTGTTTATTTGTTTGTGGGAGCTAGACATTGGTTCCGCTTATATATTCAATAATGGAATACTAGAAGATCCAAATATGGCCAATATTATTCAAGAACAAGAATGTGATGATCATGCAAATATTTGGGCAACGAATTCTATGTTATGGGCAAGCGAAGGTCAACAATATGGAAATTTTAGTAACCTTGTTGATATGTGTTTGAAAGACTCTGATTTTGATAAAAAAAACATGGATGGAAATCTGCTGTCCCTCTTTCCTGGCACGTGGCGGAGATCAACTCATCAAGTACATATGCCGGTCTATCAATGAAAGTGAGTCCTGATTTCAACAGTAACTACACAACAAGCACACAAATTGCTGATTTGCCAACAAATACCAGGATAAACTCAATGGAAGCATTTACTTGCGAGAGGGAACATTATAATTTTTTAAATAATGGCATTATGAATGACACGGTCCTTTCTCATCAAGGTAGATTCAAGAGACAAGCGCTCCACTTCCCTCCTCTTCAAGCGGCAAATTACCTGTTGCCTCACACATTAAATCCAGATGTTACCCCAGATTGTTCCACAAAACACTAGGATCACCATGGTAATTATTACCATGGGTAAAGTTGTAAGTTCCTCTCCTTTCGGTTCTTATTATGTTATGGAAAGCGGAATTTATTTAGTACTAAAAGTTGGCTTTATTAACTAAATTATGACTTTCCATCATATTGTTTCTACACTTACTTTATAATATTGATAAAAAAAAGGCTTTTGCTTGGAAAACAATAATAAATTATATATAAGGTGAGAAATAAAAAATGGTTAGATGATATTTATTGTTATTACCTAATCTTTTCCTTGCATATATGCAGATTTTGATGGATAACTCTAGCGGCGAAAAGCATCTTTCGGGTCTCATATTCCGCCGCATTTTCCTTTTCCTTTTATTTTTCTTTCAAATTTTGTTGGATAATGTCTGAATTGGAACTTGAAAAGAAACTCATACACTTTAAGTCTCCGGGGAAAAAAAATTCAACTAGTCTCTCAAAATAAATTTTTTCTAGGAATCAAATTGGGTCAATAATAATTTTGTTAAGAAATAATTGGAAACATGGCTCATTTTTTGGTCTCATCCTAAGTTCTTTTTGGTCGAGTATATGAACATTGCAGTGAAAGCCTCCTTATCACCATTCACAGCAACTTTTAGACCTGAGGCCATCTGCTTCCAGGCCACCATCATTCATCCCACAAATCTTCAATCCATCTATAGCAGCCACCCAATTAATAAGACCCCCAACACCTGTTAGACCTTATATGCCTCCAGGATGTCTAAGGAGGGCTCAAGATGATGAAACAATAAGAAGACTTGCTTAAAATGCACCAGGATTTGCGAATGCTACCACAAATCTGCCTGAATTTGTGTCTATTGAGACTTTTATAGCAGTAAGCAATGGGACAATCTTTAGGCTTCTTAAGTTCATCCCTACTACTGAATTAAAGCCACGTAACATCTCCAAGCAACACTACAAGGAAGAATTTATTTAGCTTTAAGAATGGTTTGCATCAAACTTGTGGAGATATGTTGATTATTAAATGTCACACTAACATAAGGTTTTTTTATTGTGTTTAGTTATCAGATGGTGTAGTGCATATGTTGTTAAATGGAATTTGCTAGTTTCTGATTACTGGTTTTGTGTCTAGTTTTTGCTCATTTATTGTTTTGGCTTTGTTTTTGTTTTGGATTGGTTTCTGGTTAAGTTTGGTAGTTCTGGTTTTGGGTGGCACTTGATTGTTCCAGTTCTGTTAGTTTGGTAACAATACGTATTGTTATTGGTAATTCTGGTTGGATATTTCTATTATGTTAATTCTATTAGTTATGGTACTTTGGTAACACGTCTATTGTTTAGAGATAGCAAAACGGGTTGTCCGACCCGCTAAAGGTCGAATCGATCCGAGATCAAGCTTTGTCGAATCGGGCCAGAAAAACCAACTTAAAAAGGTGTCCAAGTTTGGCTCTATGCGAGTTAAGAAGACCAACATATTTTTTTTAAAGAAAAATATTTTTTCAACCAATATTTTAGTACATCAGTAGGTGGTAATACTTTAGTGTTGCGCAAATTTACTTCACAAAGTAAAATAATGTTGAAACTTGAATGTAACGTGGTATGGAGTTTTTTTTTTTTTTTTTTACAAAAGCAATTTCATAACATTTCATTCCTAATGATGTCTAAAATATGATGTCTGAAATATAAGTTCGAATATGCTCAAAGAAATGGGACTCGGCCAGAAAGTAGCCATCATAACTATAGAGTGAGGAGCTACATTCAAATTAATAATTAATATAAATAGTTAAATGCTATCAAATATACCCTGGTCACAGGTTTCTTTTTTTCTGGTCAATTCCTCATATATATTAAGTATTAACTAGCAGGATGTAGATTCTCTGTCTTACTTTCCTGTCATATTTTCTGTCTTCCACCAATTATAATTTGCTACTTAATAAAATAAAATCACAGCTCATTAATACTTATACATATTCTAAGCTTTTGATTGGTAAGGAATATCGAGACATCATTCTTTAGAGAGCAGATTTGTATCTTAACTAGCCTATGTCAAAATCAAATCCAAGCCAAAGGCCTTAAATTTCAATAAAAAAAAGTACAATGAACTTTTTATGGACAAACAGAAGCATGAACAAAGTTGATTGCGCGAAGTGGTGAGACGTGAAGGAATGAGGGCTCATTTATTGTTCCTTATTTTGCCAAGAGGGCTCATTAATTGTTCCTTATTAATCTATAAGGATCACGTAGACATAATATTTTGATCACCTTACTTTGCCAACACCTTTCTTTATAAGAATGCGTAAACAAATTCAATTGAAATTTGGATCCAGACAATGACACTATCTTGTGGTCACAAAATATGACTCACCCAAATTCACAATACATATGTTTCAGCTATATTGCGGTCTTTATGCAAGAAACTTCCTTACAATGGCACTATCTCTTTCATATCTAAATGATGTCTATTTTTTTTTTTTTTTGTCCTTTTCCAGATGAACATTTTATGAACCACCCCTGTTCACAAACAATTGAATGAGTTATGGGCACAATCAACAATCAATTGAAAATCTAAAAAACCAAGAGGGATGATTAATTGTTCCTTTTAAATCTATAAGGATCACATAGACATAATATTTTGATCACCTTACTTTGCCAACACCTTTCTTTATAAGAACACCAAAACAAATTCAATTGAAATTTGGATCCAATGAATAATATCTCAATCACTGTCATCATCAATACAACTACATAATTTTATAGAAAACCTTGGAAGCAAAATTGAGCCCTTTCAAGCAAGACTTGAAACCGGAATAAACTTTTAAAGAGAAGAGTCCAACATATTAGACTCAGTTATCAAAGGGTAACAATTCACATCCAAAATTGTTAAGGCTGTAACGGGGGACACTAATTTGATGCCCAAACGACAACTATCAAAACTCAACTAAAGAGCAAAGCATAAAATTTATTGCCATCATGTGTGATTGCATTGATCAACCCCTAAGATGGGGTCATAGCCATCTGTTGATGATGCCCAGCAGCGTGATCATGAGGGATGTCTTCTTTTTGGTGGCCATGGCTGTTGTGTTGAGGTTCCAAATTGATATATATTTCACCACATAGTCCACTGGGTTGGGGCAATTCATAGGTGTACAAACTACAGGACCTGTTCCTAGTTGAGTCCCAACACCATTGGTTGAACCATATCCACCAAACCCAACAACCTCACAAGTTGGCATTTGGTCATGATTTCCAAAACTAGGGAATGCCAAACAGAGGGTGAACAACACCTTGTCCACTACCAGTATCTGGAGCAGTACCTGAAGGTGAACATTATGACGTCGTATGATCCATGTAACCAACCCCACCTAGCATGGTTGATTGTTGTTGTTGTAGAAAGAGCAAATATCCCAAGTATGTGTATGTCCATATTGGTGTGGCCATTTTTAGGTGCCTCTTGTTTCTTTGCTTTGCTTGTAATTGTGAGAATGTAAGTGTTTAAATATCAGAGGCCTTGCATGGTTTTTGTGGTTTGAGGACAAGAAAATGGCGTATGAAATTTAAATTTGTGGGAGAGAAACCAGAATTTCTGGCATTTAATTAGCTTACATGCTACATGTGTGACTAAAAGGATAAACGTATCCAATTCTTCTGTCTTTGCAAATAACGAAGTTTGGGTAATAAGTTTTTTTTTTTCAAGTGTTACATAGATACATATAATTTTTTTTACTTTTTGGTTAAAGTAATACTTTGATCTCTATAGGTGACACGAATTCTCGATTTGATCCCTATACATAAAAAATTATTAAAATGGTCTCTATATGTATAAAAAGTCTCCATTTAATCCCTGCCGTACAAAATATTAGGGACTGATTTAATAATTTTTTGCTCGTATAGGGGCCAAACGGGTAATGTATAGGGACCAAATGGAGACTTTTTGTACGTATATGAACCATTTTAATAATTTTTTCTGTATAGGGATCAAATCGAGAAAGGGATCAAAGTAATTCTTTAACCATTTTTTTAATCCCACTACTTTTACTGTATTTATCCCTAAACTCTCTCAACAACAACTATATGCCCTTTTGTTTTATAGTTGGGAGGCACCAAAACTCCGTTTGGGGTCCCAAACCCAGTTGTTACAGTAACTTCATGAGTTTGGGTACGAAACTCAGTTGAAAATAATTGATTCCTGGTGGGTCAAAACTGAGTTTACTGGAAGCAAAAATTTCTAGCGTTTCCGTTGAAAATAATTGATTCTAGATGTAGGACTCACAAAATTCTACATATTTACACCTCAAAAGTGATTTTACTTTATCATCCACACAAAATCAATTCTTATAAACCTACTTTTAAAATATTGTTACCAAACATAAATCAATTTTTTTAACCTTGATTTTTCAAAATCAATTCTTCCAAAATCAATTCCTCCAAAATCAATTCTATCAAAATATAAAACAAACGGACCCTATAACGCCGTCTCCAACGGGAAAGTAAAATGGGGATCTTCCCTCATAAGAACGGGTACTTACAAATCCAAGCAAAATTAAGAATCGATCCTTATGAAGGAGGGGTGCTTGTAGAAGCTCCGATTTTTAACTATTTGTGTGGGTTAATGTTTATTTTTTGTAAATAAAAAAATATGACTAGCCAGTTGTTAACGTTGGTTTTTGGTTCTTGACCAAAATTCCTTCGTGACAAATAATTAAAGATCAGACGAGTGTGGGACGAACGAGTTATGCGGTAATCTCGTCAGGATGTGTGTATGTATATTGTCTGCCAAGTACAAATTTGACAATTAGCCAAATTAGGAATTACTGGCAAAGACTTCATGTTAAAACAAATATGTAAGTTTGAAAGAGATGTACAGAGTACTGCCAATGATGAAAGTTGATAATAAAACTGCTTGAGTCTGAAAATGTAAGTTTGAAGTTTAAAAGGATATTTATTTAATAGAAAATAACTTCCTAATCGTACTGAGTTTATAATGAAAAGAAAGCTGAAGTTTGAAGGTAAAGTTAAGTAAAAATAGGACCTAAGTAATACCATTCATGAAAGATAAATGAAAATAAGAACACGAACGAAATATTAAGGAATAATGGAGAAAGAGTAAATAACTTTGAAGGATAAAACCAGTATTATACTGGGTTGTAATATTGAATTGAATTGAAAATGAGAAGGATGGAGGAAATACTTGAATGTAATCCGTCAATCTGCTGTGTGATCGAGATATGTAGGATGTGTATCAAGTAACCTCCTCCATTACATTGTGACTACTAGTATTTATAGGAAAATAAAATAACTACCTAGAAATAACTCCCTATCTAAAAGACGGCCACATGTCTTTGGCAGTTCTCTTAAGTTTTATACTTAAACTGTTTGTCAAACAACTCTGACAACTGCTCAATTTCTTGAACCGCTCCGCGTCAACTTGATTGTCTTCGACGGTCTGGCTTCTTGACGGCTTTATCTTGCTGATGCCTTGGCAGCCTTGACGGCCAATCAAATACATCTGTCAATAATCAGAATTCACCCCCAACAGACGCGTCCTAAGTTTTGCTTTTCGGCTGCCTTGTTTATCTGACATGTCAACCGAAGAACTTCTTGTCAATTCCACACTTGTCAATTCTTCTATAATCTTCGGAATTCGACATTCTTTTTTATATCTTTGACAATCCTCTCCTTAGTTCTTCCGTCAGTATGTCGGAATTATTTCTTTCAAGAGTTTGAAATTCTTCTACTAACAGATGCCCCCCCACCCCAAAGTTTTGCTTTTCGACGGCCTTGTCCGAAAGAATAGCAAAATTTGAAATTTTAAATTGCTAACAAATTTTCTTGATCCCGGATTTTCATCCGTTAACTAAACCTCGCTTTAATTTCATCCCTACTTAATAGGGATAATCATAACGTTACAGGTCTCTCAGAATTCGAACCAGAGGCCTTCACTCCTCTTTAAATAGCAATCACATCACTGTTGACTTTCCTCTTCTTACCTTTCTTCTCCCCTCGCGAAAAACCCTTCTTTTTTAAAGGAAAAACCCTTTCCTCTTCCTCACTTCGTTCAATCTCCATGGAAACATCTTTAAAGATGTCGACTTCAGTACCTCAAACCACGGTTGCTCCTCCTAGGGCAGTAGTTCAAGACCCACTTTTGGAAGAGTCCGAGTTATGGCAGGAATCTAAGGTAATTTACCCTGTTCCGGATTCTTCTGTTGCTTTGAGTCCTCCTGCTGCATTCTTGGGTCCTCTCGTAGCCCAAAATGAAATTTCTGAGGATTTACGCGGTTCCTTCCCTTCTACTAACTCAAATGAGGCTATTTTATCTTCATTAACTCCGATCCCGATTCATGTCTTTAAAAAGAGCAATAGGATTTTTAGGATGCCCCCTTCCACTCGGTTCGATGCTTACATTAGTTGGCTTGACCGAGTTCAGGATGAAAAATGCAACGTGTGGGAAGAAGCTGGAATTTTTTAGTTTATTCAGCTTTCTCGCCATGTTAAGTTAGTAGACTTTTCTTTAATAGGGGCATCAGTTTTTTTTCTGGAATAGAACCACAAATAATTTTCACTTTCCTTATGGGATGATGGGTCCGACTTTATTTGACATGTCGGCTATTACGGGCCTTCATACAGATGGTCCTACCATGCATTCCGATGTCGAAGTGGAGAATCAGATTGATGTCTATGTTCCAAAATGCTCTTTTTCTAAATATATAGCAGACTTTAGAGGTGGTGACCATGAACCCGTGACGGATACTGAACACGTAGCCTTCCTGTTTCTTTGGCTATGTGCTTATGTCTTTTGTAGCAAATCTGCTACTTTGATTGCTTCATATGTTCCCCTTGCCAATCTTATGTAAACTCGCAAGAGATTAGCATTGGGCCAATGTGTTTTGGCTAATCTTTATGACAGTATGAGTATGTTAGTTGATACTGTCAGATCTAAGCAAAAGAAAACCAACATAGGGGGGCCTCTTTGGCTTCTCCAGTTGTGGTTAAATGCTGTCTTAGAGCGTCAATTTTCATACAAAGCTCCTTCGGATTTGTCAATTGACACTTATGGCTATTATCTCTGTTATGTGTCCGCTAAATCTTTGTCAAGAGATGAAACTGCCAACTTTAAGTTCTACTTAAAAATCTTTCACTCGCTTTCATCCACCTCTTCAAAGATCAACTTCTCTCCTTTTATCGACCGGAAGTACGGTCCGGAGTAGTTTACGAAACTAAGTACCACCATTTCTAAATCCAACAAGTCAATTTAGACTAAATTTCTTTGCCAAAAAGTCATTTTTGTTGATGGTCCTAGTTTCAAAACCCATAGAATCTATCTGCATTTGCCTAATACCACTGCTTGTCAGCTCGGTTTCTGTCAAGCTATTCCTGCTCCTTACTCGACAAATCCTGATGAGAACTTTATTGGTGCCAAAGCTCCAACATATGAGAATATTGTGGCCATCGGTGATGAGGATAAAGCTCGTAGGGCCTTCTTACAGCCTGTCTCATTCTTTGTCTTCCACGGAGTCACTCAAAGCTTTCTTGACTGGTGGGATGAGTATTATTCCAACCGCCGTCTGAGTTTAAAGACCTGCTTGAGTTGTATTGAAGACACTGGGTAATGGTGATGATTCTCCCATGCAGGAACAGGACCCGGCATCAAAAACTCAAGGTGAACTTCAGAAAGAAATTCAAGCCTTTGAAAAATTTTACAAAATCAAGTGGAATCCCTTGAGACCATTTGATATGGTTCGTCACGTCAAAAGTGTTTTAGCCGAAGCCAAAAGGAGGCATGACAATAAGGAATCTGAAAGGCTTGCCATATATCGGGGCATTCCCAATATGACCAGGGAATATTTTGACAGTTTAAAGGCCCATTTTCCTAAACCAGTGCCTATTCCTTGTGCCCCTTTTGGTTTAGCTGATTCACACCTAGGGAAGCCGTCGAAAGGAGGTAACTTTTTCTTTTTGGAAAGCATGAGGGCTTACGTTGACCCTTTTGAAAAACCAAATCCAGTTACCTTCGCTCGTCGGTTTCTTCAACCTGATGACGACTTTGGATTCCATTCGCAAATTCTAACTTGTAATTCAGGTATTTACTCGTCGAATAACTTTTACTCTTTCTCTTTTTGGCTGACAATCAACTTATTTATGTTGTTATTGATAGCTATTCCTCTCGACAAGCCTCTTCCTGGTAAGTGTAAATATGATGTTCCGTCTGACAAAGCACCTGAGGATGACGATGAGGATGAAGATGTAATCCCTGTGGTGGCCAAAACTATCAAGAAAAGCTCACGGCCGGCCAAAGCTCCTGTTTCTAATCCTCATAAAAAAGGGTCTAAGAAAAGAAAAAAGAAAGCTACTCCTTCCGATCTTCCTTCCAAGAAATCAAAGTCTACCAAAAGCTTTTCAATCTCGATAGACTCTGATGTCGGCAAAGCCTCCACTGGATCTAAGGTCCAAGACATCGTTGTTAGCTCTTCCAACACTTCTCCCTCCAACCCATCCAAGGTAAAAGTTTTAAGTTGATCTATCAAGCCATATCTTTTGTTTACAACTTTTTAGTTTTATCTTGACAGAAAGAGAAAGTCGTCGGGACTATTCCCATAACTGAAAAGACAAGTGATGATGTTGACTTGATGTCTTCGGACTCTAACTTGGAATTTCCACTGATCTTGTCATCTTCCTTTATATATATATGTATATTTTCCTCATTTTCCTTTATGTCAGGAAAAATCTCCTCAGATTGAAGATTCAATGACTATTCTGGAAATTCTCACCAAGACTGTCGAACCAGCGAATCGATCTGACTTAGAGGTACAGGTTGACAGAACTTTAGGAAGCACTATTGTCGACATCAGAGGCCTGACGGATGATCCTCAACCTCTTGAATCCCATCCAGAAATTCCCCCCAGCCCTCATCATCTTACTTCAATCATCCCGACTTCCATTACCGACACATCTGTCGAAACTGCCGTCATGATTGAAATTCCGGATGAGGATATTGACATAGAAGCCCTTCTGGCTGAAACAACTCCTATTATTCCTTCTCCTCCTGTCGTCAGACCCCCAATCATGAAGTCTCCTGACCCTAAGCTGGCCCTTCACTTCAACACTTGGATTAATATGCTATCGGAAGTAAGCCGAAAAGAGTCAACCCTCTCTGCCACCTCTTCATCAACTCAGCATGACTCCAGTGATTCTCGAGTCATTAACCTTATACATGATCTCCGGGTTCTTCTTGGCAATCCTTTTGATGCACTCTTATCTAATGTCGGCATCCAATAAGAACTATCACGACTCATTAAAGAGATCATTCCTCTCCATTCCAATCTTCCCGTGTCGAGCCGTACGCATTTTCTCTCCATCCATAAATTCTGGGAGCGGCTTCTGGAAAGTTAGAAAGGATGACTTCTGTCATTCCTTCTTATGAAGAGGAAGAGAAGACTAAAGATGATCTCTTAGCTCGCTTCCGAGATATGGAAAGTTCCAAACAAAAGGAACTCGACCTTATTTCTACTGGAATTCATACTAAAGAGAGTCTCCTGGAGTATCAGAAGAAACTGTTGGCAGAGATTGAATTGACAGATCGGAAATGTGTCACGTTTGACAAGGCTTTAGAAAAGAGCAGAGACAAAGTCAAGGCTATTGACGACGAATCTATCCAACTTGGCCGGAAAGCGGAAAGTGTAGTTGGCAAACTTCACGCATTACAGCCTGAATATGAAGCTGTTGTTGCTGACAAGACTGACCTCTCCTTTGCATGGGATCAGTTATCCTTTGATTTCAACCTAGGCCAAAATTGACAGTTGTAGTTCTTTTCTTTGTAAAACTCTAATCTGGTAACCTCCGACAATCATTGATTAATAAAAATGTTTCTTTTCTATAAACCAACTATAAATAATGAGTTCTACAAATCAACTATTTCATAGTTAGGTATTTCACATAATATGCTTTCTCCTACAAAAGGCTTTCACTTATTCTTCTTTCTTCCCCCATGGGAGTTTGACCTTACCACCTTAAGATTTCAGACCAAAGTTTCTGTTTTAATGGTCATATCCTTAGTGAAGGTCAATAAACAACATAAAAAATGCAGTGAAGGTCAAAAACCAACGTAACATCTAGAGCTAACCTCGCTGCACATTTGGGGAGAAGCTGACCTCAATAGGGAACGAGTGCATCTTGCTCTAGTTCCATCATCTTCATCCTGGAAGGTAGTGGTTTTCCTTTGGTGTCATCTTTATTGCACCATAGCAACAACAACCTTCTGGGTTAAATGATGGTGAGATCTGCTCCTGCTCATCTCGTTCATTGCGCATCCTCGACACATGGAGCAGCTGAAACCTCATCAAATGGGGAATGAAGCCTCAACAAATTAGGTTATACCTCTGCATTGTCGAAGGGAGGAAGATAAAATGCTGCTGACGCATAGCCTTATACTCTAGGATTAGATTAACTTTGATTGACAACTTGATTTCTGATAGCATATTGTCATATTGCCAATCTCTATATGGCTTGAATTGACAACCTGTGCTTTTGACAATATTTTATTGTATTGCCAATTTAGTGAATATTCTCGTTTCTTTTCACTTGGTGTCAATTTTTACTTCCAACATTGTTGGTTTATATTCCTTCAAATACTTGCCATTAATTGAACTAATTTTCAAACCAGTATCAACATTGACCAGTGCATAAGCATTTCCAGAAAATGCTTTATCAATTCTAAATGGTCCTTCCCACTTGGGTGACCATTTGCCATATTCTCGACAACTTTTATCTATGGGCAATATGACTTTCCACACCAGATCACCTACCTTAAATGATTTAAACTTAACTCGACTATCATAGAACTTTGAAATTATTTCCTTCTGTCGAATCAAATTTTCTAATTCAATCAACCTTTCATCACTTAATTCATCCAATTCATCCAGCGTTGCATTCCAATATTGGTTGGTAGGCAAGTCATTTTGCCTCTGAATGCGAGTAGACTGAAGATTGATTTCGACAGGTAACACAGGATCGTGTCCATAAGTTAGTTGATATGGTGAGGTTCCTATCGACTGCCTGGGTGAATTTCTATATGCCCACAGTATTTGATCAAGAGTATTATGCCAATTCCTAGGTTGTCGACCCACATGCCTTTTAATAAGACCAATAATGATCTTGTTTATGGCCTCAACTTGGCCATTGGCTTGTGCATAGTAGGGAGTAGATGTAAGCATCTTTATCTGTCTAGAGTTGGCATATTCTATAATTTTCTTCCCAGTAAAAACTGACCCTTGATCAGTTGTCAATGTCTGTGGAATTCCAAACCGACAAACTATGTGATTTTCAATAAAATCAATTACGTCTTGCTGGGTAACTGCTTTAAGGCAAACTGCTTCCACCCATTTGGTAAAATAGTCCACTCCAATTAGAATAAATTGATGTCCTTTCGATGAAGTGGGATGTATTTGACCAATCAAATCCAAAGCCCATCCTATGAATGGCCAAGGCTTGACAATAGAATACAATTCGCTGGCTGGCACATTTTGTATATGGCCATCTTTCTGGCATTGTTCACAAGACTTGGCAAACATAATACAATCATTAATCATCGTTGGCCAATAATACAAACTTCGTCGAAGGATCCATTTCATTTTATCCCCCGCCTGATGGGCTCCACATATGCCCTCATGGACTTCCGATAGAGCCAAATAAACATCTTGTTCACTCAGGCACTTGTGTAGAGTCCCGTCAACGTACCTTCTATATAACAATCCTCCTTGCATTGTATAATTCAATGCCTTGTATTTCATTTTCCTACTTACGTTCTGACTTGGATTTTCCAAATATTCAATGATTGGCAACCTCAAGTCATTAGGTAAAATTACATCATTAACCAAAATATCTTTTTCTTCTAATGGATACAATAATTCCTTGATTTCCATTAGTCCTGACAAAGCCTTTTGAGAGATCTTGTATCCTGAGGTTATTTGAGCCAACTCATTAGTCTCTTGATTCAAATTTCTGGGAATATATTTGACAATTACGTCATCGAATTTTTTCATTAGCTTACTAGCTACGATACAATATTTTGCCAAATTGTAGTTGACGTATTTGTATTCTTGAGTAAGTTGTTTGATAACTAATTGGGAATCCCCAAAGATATGCACATTTCGTGCTTTTATTTCTATCAGTATCTCCAATCCGACAATCAAAGCTTCATATTCAACTTCATTGTTGGAACATGGATACTTAAGTTCAAACATGAACTTAGTAGGAGTCCCTTGTGGAGTCACGATTAAAATTCCAACTCCACTACCTCCTTGATGCCTTGAACCGTCAAAATAGAGTTTCCAGGGTTGTAAACTGACAACATCTATTTCTAGCACATCCAATCCTGGATGATCTACCAAAAAATCAGTCACTGTCTGTCCTTTGACAGCTTTAGCTGGTACGAATTGTAAAGAATACTCTGACAAAGCAATGGTCCATTTACCAATACGTCCATTAAGGACTGGTTTTGACAACATATACTTTATAACATCAGTTTTGGAAATGACGAACACATGACATGGCATCACATAATATTTAAGTTTTGTACAAGAAAAATACAATGCTAGACATAACTTCTCTATTGCACTATATCTTCTTTCAGCATCATTGAGGACTTTGCTTAGGTAATATATAGCCCTTTCAACATTGTCATCATCATCTTGAGCCAATAGACATCCTATAGTATCCTCAGATGCTGATATGCACAACTTCAATGGTCGACGAGGCACTGCGGGCATCATGACCGATGGATTGACTAGGTATCGTATGATCTGATCAAAAGCCTCTTGGTGACAAGGCTCCCATATGAAGCTTTGCTCTGATTTCAACTTGACCAGCGGTGCAAATATTCTTGTTCTTCCCGACAGATTTGATATAAACCTTATTAGAAAGTTAACCTTTCCTAGGAAGGATTGTAGTTCCTTTTTATCTGTCGGTGCCGAGGCTTCCATGACCGTTTTGGATTTATTTTTCTCTACCTCAATTCCTTTTTTGTGGACTAAGAATCCTAGGAATTTGGCAGCCGACACTCCGAAGCTACACTTCTCTGGGTTCATTTTGAGGTTATGCCTTCTCATCCTTTCAAACCCTTGCTTCAGGTACTCCAAGTGGTCGTCTTTGGTTTTGGACTTGACAACCACGTCATCAATATATACTTATACGAATTTTCCAATCATATCATGGAAAATTGCATTCATTGCTCATTGATAGGTGGCTCCTGCATTCTTTAAACCGAAAGGCATGACAATCCATTCATATGTCCCAATCGCTCCTGGACACTTGAAGGCAGTCTTTGGCACATCTTCTTCGGCTATAAAGATTTGATTATAACCTGCATGGCCATCCATACAACTCAAAATTTCATTTCCTGATGCTGAGTCGACAACCGTGTCGGCTATTGGCATCGGGTACTCGTCTTTGGGGGTAGCCATATTTAAATTTCTAAAGTCTATGCATACCCTCATTTTGCCATTCTTTTTCATGACAGGAACTACATTAGAAAGTCAGTCGACATACCTGGTTGTTCGAATGAACTTTGCTTTAAGCAGTCTTTGTACTTCCTCTTTTATTTTTTGCACTACCTCTGGAGTAAACCTTCTACTTGCCTATTTGACAGGCTTGCAGTCCTCCCTAAGTGGCAGTCGGTGTTCGACAAGGTTCCTGCTTAAACCAGGCATTTCATCGTAGTCCCATGCAAAGCAGTCTTTATATTCTGCAATTAATCTGACGAGTTTTTGTTTATAATCCTCTGGCAAAAAAGCGTTGATAAAGATGGGCCTTTTCTTTTCTTCTGTCCCTAAATTTATTTCCTTCAGAGGATCTTCTACCTCAACGTTTTGTTTAACTTCGGCTCCTTTCTCAAAACCCAAAAAGCCGTCGTCAATGATACAAACTGTCAACATACTTTTCGAAGTGTGTGCTTCTCTGTCGGCCATATAGGCCGACAATCTTCTTAGATGTGTTTCAAAACTCATTGTCGGAACTGGGCCAAGACTTGTCGGCCTCTTCCTTTATCTTTACGCCAAACTGACTGAGAAGGCTTACTTCTAATGCTTCCTTATCAATGACCCCTTCGTTGGCAGTCACGGGTCTAACATTTGACGAATATATTTTGAAGTCCACATGTAACTGCTGGACGTAACACGTGCTATCGTCTGCTTCGAAGATCTCTACTTGATCTTTCTCGTTCCACAGGATTATTTTCTGGTGCACTGTCGAAGGAATTGCTCCCATAGCATGAATCCAATCCCTGCCAAGTAATAAGTTGTAGCTTGATTTGGCTGGAATTATCACGAACAATGTCATTCTCTCGATAGTGCCAACCTGGATGTTGAGAAGTACGACACCATCTGACGGAGATGTTTTGCCGTTGAAATCAGTAACGACCATATCTGTCGGAATTAAGTCCGACTGATCTTTTTATAGTTTCTTAAACATTGCCCGAGGCATCAAATTGACAGCAGCTCCTCCGTCAATCAGAACCCGATTAGTGGGTCTCCCATCAATTATGGCCTTTACGTGCAATGGCCTCAAATGATTTCTTTGTTCGTCAGTGACCTTTTCTAGCTGTGCTACATTGTCGAACACGGTGACCAAATTCTCTTGGACATATATCCAACAATCATCTGTATTTATGTCATTGTCTACCACATCCTCATCGTCGGAAAAGTCCACTTCAAGATATCCTTCATATTCCGCTGGGATGGCGGAAATCAATCCTACATTCATCCTCATGCCTGGTTCCAGGATGATTTCATTCTCTGGATCCTCGTCCAAGAATGCTCCTCCTACAGTTCTTCCATGATCTCTTATCAAATCATCTTCATCGTCCGACCCTGACCTTTCTGACGGGGGCCGAGCTATCCCTGCACCACAGTTATCCAATGCCTTGATGATGTCGGCCAAATCTTCATCCTGGCCATCCATATCCATGGCTCTGTTGATGTTAATATCATCGTTAGGATCGTTTAATGCCTCAATGACAGCATCAAAAGACAATTCCTCGTTGGTCAAAACACATTCAGGTTTGAATGTTACCAACTGATGATCTTGCATCCTTGCCTCGAATTTCTTCTCATGCCTTGCCACCTTTTCCATGTCTACCAATCCAGCCGGCCATTTGCCTGTGGATTTTGTTGGTGGTGACGACATGTCTAAGGCCTTCTTTTTTTCTGCACAGATTTGTGACATAGGTTTCTTTGGCTTGTTTTGAGTAGCAAGCATCTTCATGTCAACCTCCATTGGGTGAGCCTCTATCACGCTCTTCATATCGACAGCTCCACTCTTGTCATCTACGTGTCAACTGTTGCAACCAAACAACCAGTATCACGCAAAGGCATCTCTTTTATGGTGACACCTCCTTGCCTGGCAAGCTTCTTCTTTTGGGCCTGTCGGAGCCTCTGCAGCCTCCTCTTTTGGCTCTTAGAGATGGCCAACTGAGTTGGCGGTCTTGACAGACCAGGCCCTGCCATCTTAGCATTTTGAGCTAATTGGCCCTTTCGGTAATTCTCATTCCAAAAGGGTGGACCGCGATCACTGAACTTGTTTTTCCTAACCCATGTCTGCTTTTGTAACTCTGGATAACGGGCCGTGGCAGAATTCTTCACCCATTGATCCACCATTACGTTGGATGGGGGTTTCCTGGTCTTGACGGAATTGAATCTGCCATCGACAGGATTATTTTCCACTGATCCTCTGATGGGCTCTCTAAGCCAACCTCCAGTGTTGTGCTGTCCCGATCTTGCCTAGTGCATGTGTTGTTGACGGCTATTTGCCTGCCTGTTAACAACAGATGCAACACTCCTATGTACACTGTTAGATCCATCATGGCTGCTCGAGTGTGAAAATCTGCCTTGGTTACCACCATTACGAGACTCAGTACTGTCACGTGGGCGATACGATGATGGTTTTTGTCCCCTGGCTTTCTTGGCAACTACTTCATCATAAAATGCTTCACATCTTGGGCAAACTTTAAATATGCCGTCAGATTTCTTGCGTGTCATGAAATCAACCAGCGGTTCTCCTGGCTTTGGATAAATATCAAATGGATCCGACAGATCCATCTGGATATTTTTCCCAGCTCTGATATTAACCATGCCTATTCCCATAGGGACTCGACGATCAGCCTTGTTAACCTCATGACCAAACGGTTCTGTATCAACCTTCATGTCTGGTTTATTGTCTGAAAATTTTAGTCTTCCTTCTACCAAACCTTTTTGAATAATGTCCCTGAAATGCATACAATCATTAGTTACATGACCAAAAGTGTTGTGATACTTACAGTACTTCCGATCCTTAATCTCATGGACCTTCAAAAGCCTATGGTCATCTGACAACTTTAACTGCTTATCTTTGAGTAATATGTCAAATATTTGACCGGCTTTGGTCACATCAAACGTATACAATTTCTTATTAATAAAAGGAATCCTCGCTTTTGCCCTCCCAGGCTTCTAGGCTTGGCATATATAAGGTGGACCATTTTTTAATTCAACGTAATCTACCTCATGTTCCTCAAAATCGCTGCCCTCCTCGTCGGATTCGCTACATCCGACAAAGTTAATCTTTTCTCTTTTGAGGAACTTCTTTTGCTTGAAAACCTTTTCGGCCTTCAATCATTCAAATTGTCGGACTTTGTCTCCTAACTGGGCAAGATCAATTAGATGTTGGTTGACCAACTTCTTCCTAATATGATAATCTAGACCCCCCCGCAGCAATCTTTACTATTTCTACCTCAGGGATAGGGGTGAAGTAACGACTCCTCATTTGATGGAATCGGGCAAGGTAGTCATCGACAGACTCATTATTCATCCTTTTAATGCCAAATAAATCTGTCAATCCTATTTTTAGGTCGATCACCCCTAAAGAATTGATCATGAAAGCTCCTTTCTAATTGATTCCAGGAATGTATGGATTTAGACCTTAGAGTTGAAAACCAAGAAAAAGCATTCTTAGTCAACGAACAAGGGAAGAACTGCATCTTTAATCCCTCATCTAAAGCCAAATCTCCCAACTCGATTGTATATCGGGCAATGTGCTCGACTGTCGATTCTCCACTTTCTCCTGAAAACTTTGACAGTTTGGGTATTTTGTATCCTCGAGGCATTTCTGCCTGTTGGGCCCAGTCAGGAAATGCCGACGCAAAGAATGGTTGATTGGCATAACCTATGTTAAAACCAAATCTATTCAATGCCTGCTCGACAACTTGGTTAACATTTTGGTTTAGATCATTCTGACGAAGCGCTCCAAGAGCACCCTGGTTTATGACAAAGTCCTCGTCTTCCTCTGGTTGTAAAATATGTATATTTCCACGTCTCAAAGGAATCCGACGATTGGGCTGTGGTCGCTCGTCATCTTGCTCAAATCCGTCAAGTTGTATAACATGTGGTTAGTTATACCTATTGATATTTCTATTGAGATTTCTATTAGTATTTTGGTTATCATCTGGGGCTACAACGCCCAAGGCTCTATTTAACCTAAGTATCTCATTTACCAATGTCAAGCATGCATTATTCGTGTTTTCCATTAATGAAGTAATTACTGTACTCATTTGTTGAGTAAATGTATTCACCATGTCATGGTTACTAGAGTCAATTTATTGTCGGACATTGGCTAATGTAGCCTCTGACGGACCAACAATATTCTGTGGGGGTTGTCTTAGTGGGGATACAGGCGGCCTTACTACTGGTTGCTCTTGTCGAGAATGGGTTACTATCATTGACCCTGTTATCCCATTCGTATGACTGGGAATTTGCCCCCCAGTTGATGGCCCTGCCTGCCCAGATGCATGGGCGGCCATCGTCATTCCATTTGGATTGACGGCTGTCGAACCATAAGGCATCCCATACAAAGGTTGTGACAGAGGTTGCGTAGTCCCTCTTGGGTTTGAATTCACAACACTTCGTGGAGACAATCCGGTATTTGTGGATTTATTTGTTGTAAGACTGGGGAAGTTGGTGACGGGAGTGTTCCTTGGCCAAATTCGTCAAATCTATTGACAACTTGAGCATAAGAAACGCCTCTTCTTGCACCTACACTATTAGTGCTATTGATCCCTGCATTAGTAGCATTAGCCCTGGTTGCAGGAATATTGTCAACTAGTGCAATAGCATCCATAGTTGACGCAGCGGCGTTAGTGCCTACTA
The DNA here is from genome assembly GCA_030762895.1 of Sophora flavescens. NCBI lineage: Eukaryota > Viridiplantae > Streptophyta > Magnoliopsida > Fabales > Fabaceae > Sophora > Sophora flavescens. Next base: position 88,883,109 of record CM061062.1, read on the forward strand.
CGCCTGCATCACTTGCGCTACTCATATTCGCAGAGTTTTGGGAAATAGATGATGTTTGAACCACCTTTCCACTCCGTAGACGCATACAATAGATTTGTAAGTCAAATTCGTGACACTGTACGAGTTACTCTAAACTCGTCCCACCAGGCATGCCAATTTGTTAACGTTGGTTTTTGGTTCTTGATCGAAATTCCTTCGTGACAAATAATTAAAGATCAGACGAGTGTTGGACGAACGAGTTATGCGGTAATCTCGTCAGGATGTGTGTATGTATATTGTCTGCCAAGTACAAATTTGACAATTAGCCAAATTAGGAATTACTGGCAAAGACTTCGTGTTAAAACAAATATGTAAGTTTGAAAGAGATGTACAGAGTATTGCCAATGATGAAAGTTGATAATAAAACTGCTTGAGTCTGAAAATGTAAGTTTGAAGTTTAAAAGGACATTTATTTAATAGAAAATAACTTCCTAATCGTACTGAGTTTATAATGAAAAGAAAATTGAAGTTTTTGAAGGTAAAGTTAAGTAAAAATAGGACCTAAGTAATACCATTCATGAAAGATAAATGAAAATAAGAACACGAACGAAATATTAAGGAATAATGGAGAAAGAGTAAGAACTTTGAAGGATAAAACCAGTATTATACTGGGTTGTAATATTGAATTGAATTGAAAATGAGAAGGATGGAGGAAATACTTGAATGTAATCCGTCAATCTGCTGTGTGATCGAGATATGTAGGATGTGTATCAAGTAACCTCCTCCATTACATTGTGATTACTAGTATTTATAGGCAAATAAAATAACTACATAGAAATAACTCCCTTTCTAAAAGACTGCCACATGTCTTTTGTAGTTCTCTTAAGTTTTATACTTAAACTGTTTGTCAAACAACTCTGACAACTGCTCAATTTCTTGAACCGCTCCGCGTCAACTTGATTGTCTTCGACGGTCTGGCTGCTTGACGGCTTTATCTTGCAGATGCCTTGTCAGCCTTGAGGATTTAGCCATTTTCACACTTCTGTACGTTCGACAACTCTTCTTAACACTTTGTCAAAAACTGGGTTGTCGATTTATCCTTTCTGTCGGCCAATCAAATGCATCTATCAATAATCAGAAATTTCACCCCTAACAGACGCGCCCTAAGTTTTGCTTTTCGGCGGCCCTGTTTATCTGACATGTCAACCGAAGAACTTCTTGTCTTCCACACTTGTCAATTCTTCTATAATCTTCTGAATTCGACATTCTTTTTTATATCTTTGACAATCCTCTCCTTAGTTCTTCCGTCAGACTGTCGGAATTATTTCTGTCAAGAGTTTGAAAATAACACCAGTACAAAATTTTTTTGGAATACAAATAAATAAATTATTGATGAAATTATTGATTAGTTAACTGTGTAAATTTTTTTACATTAACGATATATAGCAATTAAACTCTTAATACATATCATCTCTATCATTTTCTTTTTAATAAAGTTTATACTTTTCAATATAAGCATAAGTATTACCTTTTCAATACAATAAATATGAAGATTAAAACAAAATAAAGTAAATGCAAGCACAGAACATGAATTCAGTTTTGCATGGCATTTTGAATTCAGGAACCCCGCACTATTTCAAGTTTCTTTTTTAATATTACACTCATTTGTCGTTTTATGCATGTTGAAGCACTTTAAGCACAGAAGTAATAACTCCAGAATTCAGAAAGCTCGATGGACAGAAGGCACGCAAATATAGTGTTAAGAGATTAAAATAATTAAATCAAAACAAAACCTGAAAAACCTTAACCATTTTTACAATCATGCTTGGATAGTTTGATCTGAAATATAAAAGGTGTTAGAATATATAGCCATTGATACAAAAAAAAAAATATGGTTGATATAAAGTAAAATTTGGGCAAATTTTTTTTTTACTTTGAAAAACTTCTTCAACTGTGACAACGATAATAAGTATTCCCGTAATGTTCTATAAGCAATGCATGCATTTGAAATTTTTATTCCTTGGATATAGTTTAATATTTCCAATTGGATATCAATTTCTCTTCTTAAAACTTCTTTCAATACCTTTAATTCCGAAAATAAATTAAGACCACCAATATCAGAATGATCACCGGATCTTAAGAACTAAAAAAGAGAGGAGAAAACTAGAATATTAGATAGTCTAGAAAGTCTTGGATAAATATAGTCAAGGAACAAAAGGTGATTAACACAGTTATTAATGGATCGAATTATTATGAAAATTTGGTTAGAGCTGATAAGAAGATTTTGAATGTTGAAATGAAAGTTAACTAAGTATTTTTGTTTTATAAGCAAATATTAGTGTTAATGTTAATTAGTATTTTGTTAGTGAGTGAAGTTTGAAACCACCAACCCTCCTTATAGTTTCACTCTTTAACTCATTCACCCCAACCACCAAGCCAACCTTATAGCCCCCAAAAGTTGTAAGTTGTTAGTGTTAATGTTAGTATTTTGTTAGTGTTGATTGTAACCGTTTTTTCCTAGATATAGGGATAAAAATTGAGTTTAGTTTGATAAAGAGATAAGATCAAATTCCAATGATATCAAGGATGAGAAGACTCGTGTATTAACGTTATGCAGCAAAACAAGTCGTGAATTTAGGAACATGGTGAAAACTGGTGAGCTGAGGGACAAAAGAGTCGAGTTAGCAGGTGTTTTATACAGCAAAACTAGCCGTGAATTTAGGAACATTGTGAAACTGGTGAGCTGAGGGAGAAAAGAGCCGAGTTAGTAGGTTGTTTTATGCTATTTTATCAGCCATGACATTGAGCTAGTTGCTGATTTTTATGGGGAAGTAGCCAGTAGAAGTAACATTAGGATAATCATATGTTGGGTCTATAAATATGATTAGACTAGGAACCATTAATAAGAAATATAATCTCTTTCTTAGCTCAATCGATTGATTTAAGGAATCATTATGAACGAATTAGCCGATTGATCATTGATCAGATAACACTTATTTCGTGACAACAATTATGGTGGAGGCATGGAGCTAGTAATTATAAAGAGGAATTAAGCAGATTAATGAATTGCATCACTAAAAATCATCTAAGTAATTAAAAAAACATTTAATATTTTTTTATATATAAAAAGAAGCCGAAGCAAATTAACGGACTCATTGTGTTGTGGGCTTATGCCTCCTTCCTAATAAAAAATAAAATAAAATAAATAAAAGTGTCAATTTTTTATCTGGACAGAATAAAAACGTCAATTTAGATCGGCAAGGAACCTGCTATTAGAAGAAAAAAATATTAGCAATTAATTTTTATTTTTTATCTGATAAGATGTATATATTTTTTTTGTTTCAAATACTTCCCAAAAAAAAGTTTATTTGAATTAGCGGCATAAACTTTTTCGGTGAAGAATAATTAATATTATAACATTTTATCCCTCAATTTATTTTGAGCTGAATTTTATTATTCAATTTTAGAAAATGAAATAAAATCTTATATATTTTGATCGTGATAGGAAAATGAAAATTTATGGAAAAGTGTTATATGTAAAATATTTGACATATTATACCTGGGTTATATTTTCAAAAGAAATATTATAATTAAATGATTATCATTATATTCAGTTTGCTTTATCTACTTATATAGATATGATTATTTGTTACTTCGATAAGCATACATATATCTACAGAGTCTATTAGTTATTTGGATTTTGAAAAATAGATATGCATCTTCTATTTGGCGTAACTATTTTTTGGGAAAAGATATATGTTACACACGTTTTATTTTATATATATATATATAAGACCCACCATGATAAAGTCTTAAGTCTAAACACACCTTCAATTTCTCTCCCCATTCTCCTTTCATTCAACAAATTACATCAGAGGAGAATCCATGGAGGAGGGTCTAGATCCTGACGAAGCAAGGCGACAATTTTTAGGTGTTATTGCTGAGGAAGCCGTTCATCACTTGCTGGTCAAGACTCCAAATACTTTTCATTATGATCATGATCAGTATCCAAACTTTGAAGGTGAAGAGCTTAATCACAAAATAAAAACTGGTGTTGCTGATGTACAAAATCTTTTCGAGGTGAGATCACTGAAAGATTATATCCATGGTCCTCCACCACTCGGATTGAAACTCCAGAAGACACCTTCTGCAGTGAAGTTGATAAATGAGGAACTGGATAAACGTTGTGGAACAAAAAAAGAGAGTCAGCCAAAAGCCAACAAGTTCGCGGCTGTGCATTTTCCTGCTTCTTCGCTTAGTATTGGAGATTTCAACGTAAGATGCTCAATAAATATATTCCTGCATGCAAAATATAGAATATGAGTTTTTCAAGATTTACCAAAATAAAATAAGAGTTTCAATTCCTAGTATTACAAACGGATAAAGATTACTACTCTCATTTTGGTGTACTACATTTTGTCCCCACCAATAATATTTTATTTGTTATATAAGTTAAAGTTTTATGTAATATTAAAAAGGGGTAAAATATTTGGCAAAATGTCATTGATGGTGACAGGATATGATACACCAAAATGAAACAAATAATAGTATCCATTACAAATATATATATTATAGAATAAAATTGAATTCCATGCACTTACGTACAGATTGTAGCTACATATCTGGTGGCCGGGTGTTATTATGCAACGAGAAAGCTTGTATGGGAGATATTAGATAAACGGACTTTGATCATGAATAGAATTGTAGTATCATGGGACAACATTTTGGCCATACAAGCAGATATTGGAGAAAATAGGCCTGGAATTATTGAAATCGAGGTTTATTTTTCTTATTCTCATTAACTAATTTCATGCTTTTTCCTCTTAATTAATTAATTAGAACAATTGCAGCATTTGGTGTTTATCGTTTCTCTTTTTTCCCCTCAGTTACACAAGGAACCAATGTTCTATCAAGAGATTGATTCAGAGCCACGAAGTCATAGAGCATGGAAGTTACTGAAGACTTCACTGGAGGTGAAGCTTCTACATGCCGGTACGCATATGCATTAATTCTATTTCTTTTTATTATTTTTGAAAATATGTTAAGCTAGTATGTATGTTCATGGATGGGGATCTTCTGTCTCATTTTCTTATACCACATCTTGTCTCAAGTCTCAACCAATATAAGGCATCTTGTTACATATATAGTCAACTTTTTTTTAACATTACATAAAATTTTAAATGATATATATGACAATACATACGTTATTGGTTGTGACATGATGTCGTACAACAAAATGAGATGGGATATCTCCATCTGTATATTCATATATTTGTCTTTTATTTTTTTTAATACTGTTTGCACTGAATAGGAGGCACTATCTTGAGTTTCCTCCCGGAGTTCTTAAAGAACATTATGAAAAGATGATACAATATGATGAGCGGTTAAGAGAGTTGAGCCAACGACCTTTTCCAAGTTTGGAATCTCCAAATTTTGGTGGAGATTTATTATATCAAAGGGCCACAGACAACCCTCATTCTCATGCTTATGCTGTACTTGGGTCTAACAACAATCCTGATCGTCATCATCAGCAACCTGCAGCACTTGTGAGTTTCACTCAACAGCCACAACAATTTGGCAGTACAATACCATCATCTCTAGTGTATTCAACTGCACCCACATCTGGTAATAAATTAAATAACACCCTTCTCATTCTTTCATTTTTTAGGGAGCTCACAACACTTCCCATGGGGAGAATATTATTAGAACACAATGAAAGTGACGTTTGTTTTGTTTATTTGTTTGTGGGAGCTAGACATTGGTTCCGCTTATATATTCAATAATGGAATACTAGAAGATCCAAATATGGCCAATATTATTCAAGAACAAGAATGTGATGATCATGCAAATATTTGGGCAACGAATTCTATGTTATGGGCAAGCGAAGGTCAACAATATGGAAATTTTAGTAACCGTGTTGATATGTGTTTGAAAGACTCTGATTTTGATAAAAAAACATGGATGGAAATCTGCTGTCCCTCTTTCCTGTCACGTGGCGGAGATCAACTCATCAAGTACATATGTCGGTCTATCAATGAAAGTGAGTCCTGATTTCAACAGTAACTACACAACAAGCACACAAATTGCTGATTTGCCAACAAATACCAGGATAAACTCAATGGAAGCATTTACTTGCGAGAGGGAACATTATAATTTTTTAAATAATGGCATTATGAATGACACGGTCCTTTCTCATCAAGGTAGATTCAAGAGACAAGCGCTCCACTTCCCTCCTCTTCAAGCGACAAATTACCTGTTGCCTCACACATTAAATCCAGATGTTACCCCAGATTGTTCCACAAAACACTAGGATCACCATGGTAATTATTACCATGGGTAAAGTTGTAAGTTCCTCTCCTTTCGGTTCTTATTATGTTATGGAAAGCGGAATTTATTTAGTACTAAAAGTTGGCTTTATTAACTAAATTATGACTTTCCATCATATTGTTTCTACACTTACTTTATAATATTGATAAAAAAAAGGCTTTTGCTTGGAAAACAATAATAAATTATATATAAGGTGAGAAATAAAAAATGGTTAGATGATATTTATTGTTATTACCTAATCTTTTCCTTGCATATATGCAGATTTTGATAGATAACTCTAGCAGCGAAAAGCATCTTTCGGGTCTCATATTCCGCCGCATTTTCCTTTTCCTTTTATTTTTCTTTCAAATTTTGTTGGATAATGTCTGAATTGGAACTTGAAAAGAAACTCATACACTTTAAGTCTCCGGGGAAAAAAAATTCAACTAGTCTCTCAAAATAAATTTTTTCTAGGAATCAAATTGGGTCAATAATAATTTTGTTAAGAAATAATTGGAAACATGGCTCATTTTTTGGTCTAATCCTAAGTTCTTTTTGGTCGAGTATATGAACATTGCAGTGAAAGCCTCCTTATCACCATTCACAGCAACTTTTAGACCTGAGGCCATCTGCTTCCAGGCCACCATCATTCATCCCACAAATCTTCATTCCATCTATAGCAGCCACCCAATTAATAAGACCCCCGGCACCTGTTAGACCTTATATGCCTCCAGGATGTCTAAGGAGGGCTCAAGATGATGAAACAATAAGAAGACTTGCTTAAAATGCACCAGGATTTGCGAATGCTACCACAAATCTGCCTGAATTTGTGTCTATTGAGACTTTTATAGCAGTAAGTAATGGGACAATCTTTAGGCTTCTTAAGTTCATCCCTACTACTGAATTGAAGCCACTAACATCTCCAAGCAACACTACTAGGAAGAATTTATTTAGCTTTAAGAATGGTTTGCATCAAACTTGTGGAGATATGTTGATTATTAAATGTCACACTAACATAAGGTTTTTTTATTGTGTTTAGTTATCAGATGGTGTAGTGCATATGTTGTTAAATGGAATTTGCTAGTTTCTTATTACTGGTTTTGTGTCTAGTTTTTGCTCATTTATTGTTTTGGCTTTGTTTTTGTTTTGGATTGGTTTCTGGTTAAGTTTGGTAGTTCTGGTTTTGGGTGGCACTTGATTGTTCTAGTTCTGTTAGTTTGGTAACAATACGTATTGTTATTGGTAATTCTGGTTTGATATTTCTATTATGTTAATTCTGTTAGCTATGATACTTTGGTAACACGTGTATTGTTTAGAGATGACAAAATGGGCTGCTCGACCCGCTACAGGTCGAATCGATCCGAGATCAAGCTTTGTCGAATTGGGCCAGAAAAACCAATTTAAAAAGGTGTCCAAGTTTGGCTCTATGCTAGTTACGGGCTTGTTCGAGAAGGCCAACATATTTTTTTTTTTTTAAATATTTTTTCAACCAATATTTGAGTACATCGGTAGGTGGTAATACTTTAGTGTTGCACAAATTTACTTCACAAAGTAAAATAATGTTGAAACTTGAATGCAACGTGATATGGAGTTTGTTTGTTTTTTTTTTTACAAAAGCAATTTCATAACATTTCATTCATAATGATGTCTGAAATACAAGTTCGAACATACTCAAAGAAATGGGACTATACCAGAAAGTAGCCATCCTAACTATAGAGTGACCAACTACATTTAAATTAATAATTAATATAAATAGTTAAATGCTATCAAATATACCCTGGTCATAGGTTTTTTTCTGGCCATTTCCTCGTATATATTAAGTATTAACTAGCAGGATGTAGATCTTTTGTCTCACTTTTCTATCATATTCTCTATCTCCCACCAATTATAATTTGTTACTTAATAAAATAGAATCACAACTCATTAATACTTATACATATTCTAAGCTTTTGATTGATAAGGGATATCGAGACACCATTTTTTAGAGAGCAGATTTGTATCTTAACTAGCCTATGTCAAAATCAAATCCAAGCCAAAGACCTTAAATTTCAATATAAAAAAAGTGCAATGAACTTTTTATAGACAAACAGAAGCGTGAACAACGTTGATTGCGTGAAGTGGTGAGAGACGTGAAGGAATAAGGACGTGCAGTAGTATCAGGGTGAAAGTGTGAAACTGATTTCTCTTTCTGACTGCACAGAACTAGGTGTATTAGGATTTAAGGTTCTCTTATTTTTTATTTATCTTTTTTATTTTATTTTTTTCTGAGAATAATAGCAAACAAAAAAAATACAGCCTACTTTGGGTTCGGAGTCCATTGGACCGGCCAACAAACCTGAGATTAATTCGGGCTCAAATTTCATAGCTCAAACCCTGTGTTTTATCGGGCTTATTCGGGTCGGCCGATCACTTTGTCAGCTTTAATTGTTATATATTAAAAGTCATCAATTCTAGTTTGGTAATACTGTTTTGGTTTTTGATCTAGACAATTTATGTTTAAATTTCTTTGGTTATGGTTGTGAAACTCATTTGCAAGTATAAGTTTAGGTGCATTTGGAAGTGGAATTGAATTTGCAAGTGCATACCCTACTTACATCACTACAAGAATACTACTTATTACCGACGGAAAATTTCCCATGGAACTCGTGGTCGTCGAAAATCTGGAAACTACCGATGGTTTTTTGCCGTCGCTAATGTTGAATATGAAAAGTTACCAAACTTACTGATAGAGAGTCCATCGAAAACGTTACCGACGGCCAAAGTCCATTGATAAGTTTGGTGGGAAACGAAATATTTTTGGTGCCAGAGGTTTCCGACGGAAAAGCCGTCCGAATTTGGCCGTCAGAAATTCAAATCGAAAACAGGACGTGATTTATCGATGGAATTTGTCCGTCGGAAATTAAAAAAAGCTTACCGACGGAATTTGTCCGTCAGAAATTCAAAAAAACACTTGCCGACGGAATTTGTTCGAATGAAGTTCAAAAATAACTTTCCGACGGAATTTGTCCGTCGGAAACTAAAAAGGTCGTCGGAAATCTTTAGATATTTGTGCTGGCCAAACCCTCTCCCCCCACTTTTTCACTTTCCTTTCTTCTCTCACATTCACCCTCTCCCTACTCTCTCTGCCCACCTCCCTCCTCCCAGCACAGCGGCGACGAACCACCGTCGCCCACCACCGCGACAGCCACCCCCGCCACCACGTCCAGCCCCACCTTGCGGCGGATCTACAAATGAAGAAGCCCAAGCTATTGTTGTTGTCTTCTTTTGCATTTTTGGTGTTCCTTTTCTTCGTTTGCATCTTGTTCAATAATATTTTACTTGTTTTTCTTCTGTAAACAAAGATATGTAAGAAAGATTGTTGTTTTTTTGTTGAAACTTGAAAGTTTTATGCTTTTTGTTTCTAGGTATGTTTCTGGTTGGTTTGATGGTCTCTATTCATCTCTTTTTTTTTCATTTCTGGGTTGTTTGATCCCAAACCGAGTCCACCTACCCGCACACCCGATGAACCGACGAAACAGCACCGGACGAAATCAAAGGCACAATCGAACGGACATTTTAAATAATTAAAATTAAAAATTAAAAATTTTAATATAAAAAAATTAATATAAAAAAATAAATCCTCGTTACCGACGGACATTTCCATCGGTAAGTGTACATCAGAGTTTCCGACGGATATATCCGTCAGTAAGGAGGGCGTGTTTCCGACGGCCTTTTCCGTCGGAAATTTCCGACGGATCTGGTCTACCCATCGGAAACCCTTTCCTACGTGCCTAGTACCGACAGAATGGGGGCCGTCGGTAATAACCCTTTTTTTGTAGTGCATGGTGAGCTTTGTAACGAACGACTAATTTAGTTCATAACTAATTGTTTTAGGGACTAAATTAGGTCACTAGTGATTTTGTTATGGACTAATTTAGGAGCTAAATGAGAGGATGAAATATGTGTTTTCTGGGGAATTACAAAGTAAGAAATGAGTTTTTAGATTTAGAGGCTTAGGGTTTGCAACGAGTGAGGCTGAAGAAGTATTAGATAGGATTTTGGATTTGGAGCTTTAAGCTTTGCAGTGGAGTGAGGTTGAAGAAGTGTTCATTAGGTTATCATATTTGGGATTTAGGGTTTATAGTGAAATGTGGTTGAAGAAGTTTTGGACACTTCCACCAAAATCATTTTTGCTCAAATGCCTTCTTTGGCTCGTTTATCATAAAAATCAACAAAAAGCAAGTTAGACAAGTGGATTTCGATATTGAGGTTTAGGGTTCAATTGAGAGGTTGAAGATGATGAAATCATGAACATGACACATGAGGTCATTTTTCATCTTTTAATTTCCTTTTAATCATCATTCAAACAACATCTCATTGAAGGGATTTTTTTAATTTTTTCTCAACGAAAAAAATGCCATATGTCACGTTAGGGTTTATAATGTGTTAACCTAAACGGTTTACAACGTGTTAACCTAAACAGACTCAAACAGATAAAATAAGATGGAAGGCTTAACTGTCCTACATATTTTTTTTTCTTAGAAATGCTAGCAATACAAATTTTTATATTCTATTCCCAACACAATCTCTCATATTCGTTGAGATTCATGTGGGTTCTATAAAATTCATGTGGGTCTCACATGAATTAGTATGACCCGTTTCCAAAATAATGTGACTCGTTTAAATTTTAAGTAATAAAAGAATGTGTTAGCAAGAGAGTATTAGAGAGTACGTTGATGATACTTTTTTAAAATAACTGGCTAGTTATTTGTTTTTAAGAACTAAAAGTATTCATTTTTTTTTTGTTAAATATGTTTCTATTCCCTCATTTTTTACACAAATTCAATTTTAGTCCATTGTTTGAAAAACGTACTTTTTTAGTCCCCATTTTTTAAAATGTGTCGGAATTGATCCTTACATCACACATTTTTAGTCCCTCATTTTTTACAATCACATATTTTTAGTCCCTCATTCTTTACAAAAATTTGGTTTTAGTCCCCTCATTTTTCAAATGAAAGTGTGATGTAGGGATCATTTCTGACACATTTTTAAAAACGAGTGATTAAAAAAGTACATTTTCAAAATGGGGCCTAAGATCAATTTTTTGTAAAAAAATAGGGATTAAAAATATATTTAACCTTTTTGAATGAATTAAAATGATGGCAAGTGTGCAACCATTCCAAATCAGTGTAGATGTTGATCTTCCAAACACGCTTCCAGAGCTACTCAACAAGGAGTTTTGATGATGAGCACCAAAGATACATTTCCAACTTATAAAGACTTGTAATAGTTTTAGGATTTTGATGCATGATTTAAAAATTAGATGTGTTAATAGCTGGCTCAAGTAAAACATTTTTAAAAGGTTTTGAAACATCAAAATGATTTAAAAAATATAGAGAATGTTTAAAATTAAATGGAATATGTTTTGCAAAGAGTTTTGAAACAAAAACATGATTTTTTTGTAAAGTAATCGATTACTTTTGGAAGTAATCGATTACCACGTGCTTTCTTTGTCATCTTGCTTATCTGGCAAAAAGTAATCGATTACTTTTGAAAGTAATCGACTACTTTTGGGTTGTTACAGAAAAGTAATCGATTACCACATGTTTCTTTGCAATCTTGCTTTTCTGGCAAAAAGTAATCGATTACTTTTGAAAGTAATCGACTACTTTTAGGTTGTTACAGAAAACTAGTCGATTACTTTCAAAAGTAATCGATTACTTTTAGTGTAACAGAAAAATAGAATTTTCCATTTCACTCTCTATATAAAGGGACTTTTCAGAAATAATAAACAACGAAATTTTTGATGTTTTCTGTGCTGTTATGCTGTCAAATTGATTACTTGAGCCTTCTTCTTTTACTTTCTAATTTTTGATCATTAATGCTTTTTAGAAGTGATGCATCTTTATAGTGTAATAGTTTTGATAGCATTAATTGAATTGTATTTGCCGTTTTTAGAATTGGGTGGGGCATCCCAATTTGTATCTAAGGTGGGGTATCCTCAGGTGATTAGTTTTTTGAGTGGGGAATCTCAAGTTAGGATAAAGGTGGGGAATCCTTTATGTTTGTATACTTGTAAAAATTGTGTAATTTTTGAAGTATAGTGGTGATACTCAAGTGTATGCTTGAGGACAGGATGTAGAACACTCAGGTTGTGTTCGAATCAGTATAAATTGTTGGTGTGATTCCTCTTCCCTTTATCTCTTGAATTTTTGCTAGTAACATTGAAATTGGTTATATGCTTTATGATATTGATGATATATTGCATTTTGTTCATGTTGTGTTAAATTCTTGAATTGTGGCCATATTCTTACAAGATTCCATATTGTTCTTGTTTCTTATTATTCTCTCTTCTCTTTTCTTTGATATATTTGGTGCATCATTAAAAGAGAGGCAAAAATTTATTGTAAGAAATTAAGATTTTCTAAGAGTTTTGCAAAACCTCAATTCACCCCCCTCTTGAGGTGCCTTTTATTTCAACAATTGGTACCTAGAGCTCGGGTCTTGATTAAGGCTTAATCGCTTTCAATATTATTTTTTTTCGAAAATGGCACTTGGATCAAGTAGGAAACATAAACACATTTCTATAAATTCTCCAATTTTTGATAGTGAGGGCTATCCTTATTGGAAAGATAGAATGAAAATTTTCATTGAAGGTATTGACATAGATTTGTGGGAAATTATTGAAAATGGTCCATTCATTCCCAAACATGGTGTTGGAAGTGAAGAGAAAGACAAACCCAAAAATCTATGGACAAGAGAAGAGAAGCAAAAAGTCCAACTAGACTTTGAAGCTAAGAATATCCTCACTACCGCTTTATCAATTGATGAGTTCTTTCGAATCTCAAATTGCAAGAATGCAAAAGAGATTTGGGACACTTTACAAGTGACCCATGAAGGAACAAGTGAGGTTAAAAGATCAAAGATTAACACCTTGATGCATCAATATGAGTTGTTTAGAATGAAACATGATGAATCCATAAATGATGTGCAAAAACGTTTTCAACTTATTGTTAATCAATTGCTTTCTTTTGAGAAAACTTTTACTAATGAAGATCTTGTGACTAAGTGTTTGATTTACGAAATCTAGGCAAGTATACCCAGTCGTACAAGTAATAAAAAGGTGATAGGGATATCGTTCCCACGAGGACTGTGACAAGTACTAGCACGTACCAAATCAACTACTATCTAAGCGAACCTTTGGATGGAAGGGAGCTCAATATTAAATACCAAGTCCAAGAGTTAAAATAAACAAAACAAAAGGAAAAAGTTCTTTTTGTATTTTTGTCAAACACTTGGGATGCAGAAAACACTACTGGAAATAATGTAATATACAGGAACGTTTTACGTCAGTTGACCATATGTTTGACGTTAAAAATGATGCGGTGGCAATTTTGTAAATATAAAATCACTATTTGCGTCAGTTGTGTAATGAACTGACGTTAAAAGTGATATTAACACTTTTAACGTCAGTTGTTTATACAACTGACGTTAAAAGTCTGATTTTTACTTCAGTTAAATAAATAACTGACGTAAATAATCCTATATCCCTTAACTTAAACTCGTTCCTATCTTTCTTTCGTTGTCATCTCCCTGTTGTCACTCTTAACGCAGATCACTCCATGTAGTGCAGTTTATTTCTAAACTTTTTTTTAAACAAGTTTATTTTTAATCTTAATTAATTAGCTTGAATTAGTAAACAAATTCTTGTGCAAATTAAAATAAATAAACACTTAACATAAAACAAGTTATATGTATAATTAAATCGTATCTCATTGAAGCGATTCATAAGTTACAATTACATGATTAAAAGATAAAAAATTTCTGCAACATAGCCCTAAAATATAAAAAAGTTTCTGCTTCAACATCATTTTCTTCTTAGTCCTGTCCTCAGAAACTCCAATGGATGCAAAGTTTCAGCTTCAACATCATTTTCTTCCCAGTCCTATCCTCAGAAACTCCAATTAATGGATGCATCTCCTCCCTCACTTGAATTCCTTGATGCTCCATCTGTTTTATCCACAGTGATCACTTGCGGCCAAAGCAAAGTGAAAGGAATGACTGGGATGAAATAAAGTGAGGGAATCACATTACGTGATTCACCCAACCTTACCATTCATGTTACGTGATTTACTCAACCTCAGAAGTTTGTTGACCATTAAGACAGAGACCTTTAAGTCTAGGTATAGGAAGAAATAACAACACCTCAAATATGATATAGGCATATTGTGAAGGAATAGAAAACGCACGAAATATAGAGGAAAAGAAGAGGGTGTATTACAGACTGATACAGAAGAATGACACTTTATATAGAGAATAGAGACTCTCTGATTTTCTTGAAAACTGATCTATAAACTTAATGCTCATTAAGAGGATTAAGTTACAAGGTGCATGGGTAAGTAGCACAGTAGTCAAAGGAATGAATGTTTTTGCAGAAACTTATACACTTTTAACGTTAGTTGTCTTAAACAACTGACGTTAAAATTGTTTTTAAAATAAAAAATATTTATTTTTAACGTCAGTTGTTTATACAACTGACGCTAAAAGTTTGATTTTTACTTCAGTTAAATAAATATCTGACGTAAATAATCCTATATCCCTATCTGAAATGCCATGTTGTCACTCTTAACACAGGTCACTCCATATATATAGTGCAGTTTATTTCTAAACTTTTTTTTATACAAGTTTATTTTTAATCTTCATTAATTAGCTTGAATTAGTAAACAAATTCTTGTGTAAATTAAAATAAATAAACACTTAACATAAAACAAGTTATATATGTATAATCAAATCGTATCTCATTGAAGCGATTCATAAGTTACAATTACATGATTAAAAGATACAAAATTTCTGCAACATAGCACTAAAATATAAAAAAGTTTCTGCTTCAACATCAATTTATTCTCAGTCCTGTCCTCAGAAACTCCAATGGATGCATCTCCTCCCTCACTTGAATTCCTTATGCTCCATTTGCTTTATCCACAGTCACTTACTGCGAAAATGGAGTGGAATTGATGAGGGGATGAAATAAAGTGAGGGAGTCACATTATGTGATTCACCCAACCTTACCATCCATGTTACATGATTTACTCAACCTTAGAAGTTTGTTGACCATTAAGACAGAGACCTTTAAGTCTAGGTATAGGAAGAAATAAAAAAAATCTCAAATGTGATAGAGGCATATTGTGAAGGAATAGAAAACGCACGAAATATAGAGGAAAAAAGAGGGTGTATTACAGACTGATACAGAAGAATGACACTTTATATAGAGAATAGAGACTCTATGATTTTCTTGAAAACTGATCTATAAACTTAATGCTCATTAAGAGGATTAAGTTACAAGGTGCATGGGTAAGTAGCACAGTAGTCAAAGGAATGAATGTTTTTGCAGAAACTTATACACTTTTAATGTCAGTTGTCTTCAAAAACTGACGTTAAGATTGTTTTTAAAATAAAAAATATTTATTTTTAACGTCAGTTGTATAAATACAACTAACGTTAAAAGTTTGATTTTTACTTCAGTTAAATAAATAGCTGACGTAAATAATCCTATATCCCTATCTGAAATGCCATATTGTCACCCTTAACGCAGGTCACTCCATATAGTGCAGTTTATTTCTAAACTTTTTTTTAAACAAGTTTATTTTTAATCTTAATTAATTAGCTTGAATTAGTAAACAAATTCTTGTGTAAATTAAAATAAATAAACACTTAACATAAAACAAGTTATATATGTATAATCAAATCGTATCTCATTGAAGCGATTCATAGGTTACAATTATATGATTAAAAGATAAAAAATTTCTGCAACATAGCCCTAAAATATAAAAAAGTTTCTGCTTCAACATCATTTTCTTCTCAGTCCTGTCCTCAGAAACTCCAATGGATGGATCGATGCATCTCCTCCCTCACTTGAATTCCATGATGCGTCGTGAATCCACAGTCACTAGCAACGAAAGCAAAGTGAAAGGGATCTTTGCATCACCTCCTTCACTGGAATCCCTTGATGCATCGTCTTGAATCCACAGTCCCTTGGGGACAAAGCAGAGTGAAAGGGATGGCTGGGGTGAAATAAAGTGAGGAAATCACATTACATGATTTACACAACCTTACCATCCATGTTACGTGATTTACTCAACCTCAGAAGTTTTTTGACCATTAGGACAGAGACCTTTAAGTCTAGGTATAGGAAGAAATAACAAAAGTCTTAGAGCCATTTTGTGAAGGAATAGAAAACGCACGAAATATAGAGGAAAAGAAGAGGTTGTATTACAGACTAATACAGAAGAATGGTACTTTATATAGAGATGAGAGACTAGCTGATTTTCTTGAAAAATGGTCTATAAACTTAATGCTCATGGGTAAGTAGCACAGTAGTCAAAGGAATTAATGTTTTTGCAGAAACTTATACACTTTTAACGTCAGTTGTCTTCAACAACTGATGTTAAAAGTGTTTTTAAATAAAAAATATTTATTTTTAACGTCAGTTGTTTAATACAACTGACGTTAAACAATGACTTTTAACGTCAATTTCTTAAGACAACTGACGTTAAATAAATGACCTTTAACGTCAGTTGTTACAAACAACTGACGTAAAATGTTGTTTTATTTTTGGTTTTTGATTATAACGTTTACATCCGCGCGTCTTCTGCACTTCGTTCTGTACGTCTCTGTTCTTCTCTTTCACGCTCACTCCCACTCTCAACTCTCACTCTCACTCTCAACTCTCACTCTCACTCTCAATCTGCCCTAATCACGAGCTCATCTCCACCACAACCACCGCGAGGGATTCTTCCCCACCACCGTGAGGTACACTCTTAACCCTAACTCTGTCTTTCCCGCTCATTCTTTGCAATAACTTGACATCTCTCTTTCCCCTTCCCGCACACTAACTCTCCGTGTCCCTCTGCTCTCAGTAACCACATCGAACATTGACCACCACGCGAGCACCTATTTCTGGTGAGTCTTTAGGGCACATTTTTTTATTTTTGGTTTTGAGTGTATGTTGAAACTGTAGTCTCTGTAGTTGAAACTTGAAACTGTGAGTTTGATTTGTTTGGAATGTCTCTATTTCTGGTCGTGCGTTTTGTGTTTTCTCTTGTTTTTCTTCTGCTATCATGACCTATTTCAAAATGGGAAGAAATTTAGAGTTTCTTGTAGCATGTGACATCAAAAATATATTGCTCATTGGAATTCTGTTTTGTTAATTTATCTTCATCTGCTTATTTCTTTTGTTTTAAGAAACCTGAAAATGGTGTAAATTTGAAATAATTTTTAAACGCCTTGGATATATGTTTTGTATATCTACAGAACCTATCTAGTTATGGATCGTAGTTGGATGGTTTGTAAGTGCACTAGTGCTGAGTATTTGAAGGGGGTGGGAGAATTTATAGAATTTGCTCAAAGGAATGTTCCTAATAGTAATGGAATGTTCTGTTGTCCTTGTGTCAAGTGTTTGAATACGAGGAAATGTATGGTGAAGGATATACGTACTCATTTGATTTGTGAAGGGATTTGCTTGAGTTATACAAGATGGATATGGCATGGTGATGTGTTGTTGAGTAGTATGGCAAGTGTCTCCCAAAGTGAGGACGTTGACGTAGATATGGAGGATGATCGAGTAGAGGACATGATCCGTGATATTGGACAAGAATCTTTTCATCGAGCTCATGTGTATGATAGGTTGTGCGGTGATGCGGATAAGCCTTTATATCCAGGGTGTACTACTCATACACGGTTGTCGACGGTGCTAAAATTGGTTTGTGTGAAGGTGAGAAATGGTTGGACCGATAAAAGCTTCACGGAATTGCTTGAAGTGTTGAAAGACTTGCTTCCGGAGGACAATACATTACCTGACAGTAACTATGAGGCCAAGAAGGTATTGTGTCCGATGGGTATGGAGTATAAGAAGATACACGCATGCCCCAATGATTGCATATTGTACACCGGTGTTCATGAAGACAATCACGATTGCCCCAAATGTGGGTTATCACGATACAAAGTGAAGGGTGGTGATGATGATGATGATCTTGAAGATGTAAGAAAAAAGGGTCCTCCTGCGAAGGTGTTGTGGTATCTTCCAATAATTCCAAGGTTCAAGCGATTGTTTGCCAATGCGAAAGATGGGAAGAATCTTAGATGGCATAATGATGAGAGGAAACGTGATGGAAAGGTTCGTCATCCTGCTAATTCTATGCAATGGAAGAATATTGATACTATGTTTCCGGATTTCGCCGATGAGCCAAGAAATCTAAGGCTTGGACTTGCTACGGATGGAATGAATCCTTATGGTAACATGAGTAGTATTCATAGTTCATGGCCTGTTCTGTTGATAATTTACAACCTGCCCCCTTGGTTGTGCATGAAGCGCAAATACATGATGTTGTCTATGATGATTTCGGGCCCAAAGCAACCGGGAAATGACTTAGATGTTTATCTAAGTCCCTTGATTGAAGACTTAAAAACGCTGTGGGTGGAAGGTGTTGATGTAGTTGACGGGTATTCTCATGAGACTTTCAAGCTTCGTGCCATGTTATTTTGCACCATCAACGACTTTCCAGCATACGGTAACTTGTCCGGGTACAGTGTCAAGGGGCATAAAGCATGCCCTATATGTGAAGAAGGCACATGCTACACTCAGTTGCATCATGGAAAGAAGACGGTTTACCTTGGGCATCGGAGATTTCTTAGACGTGATCACCCATATCGTAAGATAAAAAAAGCTTTTAATGGATGCCAAGAGACAGAAGAAGCTTCGACGGCCTTAATTGGAGAGCAGGTTTATCAGAGGGTAAAGGGCATCGATGTTATATTCGGCAAGTCCAAAAAGAAAGGTAAAGCTACTGAGAAAAACATATGGAAGAAGAGGTCGATATTATTTGATCTTCCATATTGGCGCAAGCTTGATGTCAGACACTGCATTGATGTGATGCATGTGGAGAAAAATGTGTGTGATAGTGTGATCAGGATGCTTCTCAACATTCAGGGCAAGACAAAGGATGGTGTCAATGCTCGTCTCGACCTCGTTGCTATGGGTATACGAGAGCAGTTAGCTCCAGTTGTTGAGGATGGTAAGCGGACTTATTTACCGCCAGCATGTCATACTTTGTCAAAAAAAGAGAGACAAAGTTTATGTGGGTGTCTTCAGGGCATCAAAGTTCCACATGGTTACTCTTCAAATATGAAGAGGCTTGTCTCTAGTGATCTTAAATTGGTTGGCTTAAAGTCTCATGATTGTCACATCTTGATGCAACAACTTCTGCTTGTTGCTATTCGTGGTATTGCTCCAAAAAATGTGAGACATGCCATTAGTCGGTTGTGCTCATTCTTCAATTCTATATGTAGCAAAGTCGTTGACCCCCGTATGTTGGATGACTTGGAAGTTGAGGCTTCTACAATCTTGTGCCAATTGGAGATGTATTTTCCTCCTTCCTTTTTTGACATAATGGTTCACTTAATTGTTCATTTGGTAGGGGAAATTAGATTATGTGGGCCGATTTTTTTGAGATGGATGTACCCAGTTGAGCGCTACATGAAGATCTTGAAAGGGTACGTGAAGAATCCTCATCGTCCGGAAGCATCTATTGTTCAAAGGTATGTTGCAGAAGAAGCTATTGAGTTTTGTTCGGACTACCTTCATAACATGGATCCTATAGGGGTTCCTAAGCCTCGGTATGATGAGATCAGATGTCAAGGTAAGGGTACACATGGCTTAAGAATTAATAGCAAGGGTCGGGAGGAAGTGCTTCAAGCACATTTGTATGTATTGAACAACATCGATTGTGTTCAGCCTTTCTTATATGAACATAAAATAAAAGTCAATCAAGAAAACCCTCAAATGAGCGAAAGGTGGTTGTTGAACAAGCATAACAAGACTTTCTTACCATGGTTCAAGGAAGAAATGCTTAAGGATGGTAGTACTGCTTCTGATGACGTAAGATGGCTAGCACGTGGGCCTAGCTTCAACATCATATGTTGGAGCGGATACGACATAAATAACTTTTCCTTTTATACAAAGGAACAAGATAACAAGAGTACCATGCAAAATAGTGGGGTTATGATCGTGGCCGAAGCAATGCACTTCTCTAGTGCAAAGGACACAAAACCCGTTAAAGCACCGAGACCTTACTTTGGATATATTGAAGATATTTGGGTGCTCGATTACATTAAGCTTACGGTGCCGGTTTTTAAATGTAAGTGGGTTGGTAGTAACGGTGGTGCACAAACCGACGAATTGGGGTTCACATTGGTAGACCTCAACAAGTTAGGTCATATAAATGAGCCTTTCATAATGGCTTCCCAAGCAAAACAAGTGTTCTACATCTCTGATCCTTCTAACAAAAGGTTGTCCGTGGTTCTCCAAGGAAAAAGCATGTATAATGGTAGTGATGAAAATCAAGATTCAAATCTTGATATTCCTGAGACTCCTTCTTTTTCAACAAACATGCCTACTATAATCGAGGAGACGCAGGTGGACGATGTACATGCCACTCGTGACGATCATCACGAAGGGATATTGATATAGGTTGTTTAAACTAAGTATACATTTATTTTTATTTATACTTCTGTATTTATTTTGAGTTATAACCTATGTTAATAAATATATATTGTTTCTGAACAAGCATACATATGGATCAGTCGGATAGCCCACATGCACGGGAGGACACTGTGGGGCCTACGCAGGACCCGATCGCGCCTACGCCTGATTCTAGTGTAAGTTTACATGTTATATACTATCTTTAGTCCTTCTTTTTAATGTAAGTTTATAATGTTACAACCCTCTATTTTATCATTTTTTTTGTCCATACAAACATCACAGGCTCATAGGAAACGAGGTAGAGGAGTCACGACGTTGAAGAAACTAGAGAAGGACAGGCAAAGCGGACAGAAGCTTGAGGTGTCCTTTGATGCTAATCTAAATGCCCAGGGACCCCGTGCTAAAGAATTTAATAAGTGGGTGTTTCTACAAGCGAAGCAGCATGTAAGCATCAACTACGACCACTGGAATGACGTTCCACAGAACGTTAAGGATCATATTTGGGAGGCTATCACGGTATTTTACCTTTATATTTGTTTGATTTACATTATTAGATAATTATCCGAGTTATAATCCATCCAGTTGTTATGTATTTAATGTGTAGGTAGCTTGGACTGTGCCAAATGACGAGGATCATCGTCATAAATGTATGAAAATGGCATCAAAGTGTTGGAATGGGTTCAAGGATGATATTACCAGGTACTATGTATCTGGGAAAAAGCGGCTTGATAAAATGTTCTCAGATTATCCCTGGATTGATCAGGATACTTGGGATATGTTTGCTAGGAGTCGACAGGATGGAGAATTTCAGGTTGGTTGATTAAGTTAATTTTGTATGCTTCTTATAGATCATTTAACTGTATTTAATTATGTGTTTTTGTTTGAATAGGCTAAGGCAGATAAGGGTCGGCGGAATCAGGTGAAGAACGTCCACCGCCACACCATGTCTCAGGGTGAGTACCAGACTCGGATCAAGGAGATGATGGCGGATAGGCTGAGGGTGAAGCAGGAAGAGCACTCTGCTAGGATTGAAAGAGGAGAGGTGCCTGAGGGCACACCATCAAGTCCTCCATTGGACATCGATCGCGAGGATGTCTGGTTAGCCGGCCGCATGACAAAGACGGGATCTTTTAAAGTTGATGCCACTCGCGAAGTGGCAGATAAGATTGTAAGTAAATAATTAACTTGATTTCAATTGATATTTGTATAGATATTTTTAACACTTTTCACTGGCACGCTTTTTCATTTTTTTCATTGTAGGTGGATCTTAAAGCACAATCCTCCCAGGGCTCATTCATCCCTTCTGGAGGTGGGACGTCTTGATGACTGCTTTAGGCAAGAAAGAACATCCTGGTCGGGTTATCGGTGTTCCTGGGAACGTGACCATCAAAGAATAATACGGCAAGTCTGCTTCACGAAAGCGGGTGGTCGATGAAGCATCAATTTTGGATGACATTACTCAACACCTCATCTCCAACCACGCTATTACAACACATCTGATGCAAACCTTAATATCCAACCCAGAATTCAAGCAGGCGCTTGCCAGAGAGCTTTCCTCCGTCGGTTCATCCCAGGACACCGTAGGGCATGCCAACCCTTCACATGTGAGCACAAAAGAGAGTTATAGTAGGGCACATGTGGAGGACGATGAGTTGGCAGCTAGGGAGAGGGAGTTGGAAGTCCAACGCCATAAGCTTGAGTTGGAAATGAAAAGGCGTGAGCTTGAGTTGGACTTCAAACGACGTGAGCTCGAAATGTTAACAAAGGTATGTATTCATTATTAATGTCCAAATTAGTCAAATAATTACTTGTATTTTTTTTAATTATCAACAACTTATCTATTTTATTTTTCCTAAATTGAATGCCAAGTCGACGTTGGTGTCGTTGTCACCTGTCACTCGTTTGTTCTCACTTGGTGAGGATTATGCGTTTGAGATTTTTGAATGTCCATTGGAGCACGATGGATGGGTGGCACGCCCAAATCAACAGAGGATATTTTCCTTATGTGGTGAAGATCTCGGGTACGCCTGCAGAAATAACGTCTGGATGGTCAGCACGGTTTTGAGTCTCCGGTGCACGTAAGTTAATTTTAATTTTATAACTTATTTATTTTTGGTATTTTTCCATTTAATAATTTATTTTAATTTCAATATATATATATATATATTATGTAATTAACATCCACACCTTTTCATATCTTAGGTATCTCCATCGTCTTCAGCTTGATAAGGGTGTTGCACCAGTTTACGGCTTCTTAGATCCGTCAATCCTTGTGCCCAAATTCTTTGCTGGCGATGCATTTAGTAAATACTTAGGAACTTGTTGGGAGACAAACAGAAAGAATTATATCTGGCTCCCTACTGTATGAAAAACCATTGGCAGTTGTTCGTACTTCACCCGTCTAGGCATACTGTCATATTCTTATGCTCTCTCCACCAAAAGCCGCCACGGGAGGTGGTGCAAATTGTAAATAGGTAAGTAACTAATCTTAAATTTAATTTAGGTTTTAATATCAGTTGTTTTTAGTTTATTACACACATGATATATGAATTTGTTAATTGACATGATTATTTGTTTATGATAGTGCGCTGAAGGTGAGTAGCATAAGTTGCGCCAACGGGAGAAGTAGGACTTCTAAGGCTAAAGCAAATCCTGAATGGACCATCCTCAA
The DNA here is from genome assembly GCA_030762895.1 of Sophora flavescens. NCBI lineage: Eukaryota > Viridiplantae > Streptophyta > Magnoliopsida > Fabales > Fabaceae > Sophora > Sophora flavescens. The sequence goes on from CM061062.1 coordinate 88,906,580, forward strand.
GGTTTGGTAGTTTATTTATCAAATAATTAATATTATAATTACTAATTGATATGTATATTCAACTGACATTGAAATTAATTTTGTTTGTAGTCTCGATTTCAACCTGACGGGTGGTCGTGCGGCTATTATGTGATGCTTCATATGCTGAACATAGTCTCCGCATCTATTACGGATGGATGGAATAAGGTAATATTTAAACAACTTGTTACATTATATATATAGTTTTGAAGATGACTTGCGTTAATGTTATTGTTATTATTTGAACGTGTGTAGGCATTTAACGACCAATCGCCTCTTCAAGAAGATGACTTTAGAGACTTGAGGATGCGCTTAGCTGAATTCTTCTTCAAGTATGCGACTGAAAAAGGAATTGACAAGATACCTCCGCAATACTCAGATGAATAGTTTTTTTGTTAGACTTTAGAAACTAATTAATAACATGTATATATATATATATATCCTTAGATTGGTAGTTTTGTTTTTAGACATTAGAGACTAAAATTTATATATATATATATATATATATATATATATATATATATATATATATATATATATATATATACTTGTAGATAGTTATGTTTTTCCTATACATGGGTTTTGGTTTTAAGTCCCCCCATTGTTCATTTGTATATTTCTTTTCTTTTTGTTAATATTGAAATTTAAGGGTAGTGTTTGCAATTCTGTAATGTGTGTGATATTGTGTTACTGGGATATTTACTGAATGCAGGGATAACTGAGAGGAGTGATATTTTAAACCTGAATTTTAAAAAAAAAAATCTATTAACGTCAGTTGTATCAAACAACTGACGTTAATAGTATTTTATAAAATATGCATTACACTATTAACGTCAGTTGTATTAGGAAACTGACGTTAAAAATAAAACCTGTAACGTCAGTTCTTTAACAGAACTGATGTTAGTTTGAACAACATTAACGTCAGTTGTGTTAAAGAACTGACGTTAATAGTTTTATATTTAACGTCAGTTGTTTAATTAAAATATTAACTATTAACGTCAGCTGTATTTACGTCAGACAATATTCTGACGTATAAAATCAAATTTAACTAACGTAAAAAGCACTTATTGCACTAGTGAAAAGAGATTCTTCAAATATGTGAAAGATGTTGGGATTAAATTTCACTAAACCTTAGCCTCATGCAATACCAAGACTACCAATCAAGTTTATTCTTCAAATATTAAAATCAACCCACAAGATTACTCAAGCCCTAATTCCTTAGATGACAAGAGCCTAAATCCCCTAATTAAACCCTAATTCCTTAGGTGGCCTAATTAGTGAATTTGCATTAAGAGTAGGGATTACACGATTACTAATAAACCAAAATCCATTCCTAGATGCAAGGTTTACTAGGTGATTAATTCTAGATCAAGAATCGATAAGAACGTCCCCATTGCAAATCAAATCTCAAAATCAATTCATGGATGATCAGACCACAAAAAGCATTAAGCATAGGAATCAAACACTAATAGAGAAGGCATAAACATAGATTAATATATCAAGGAAATTACATGATATTCAATTTAGCTACATCTAATCCCAACAAAAAGGGATTTAGCTACTCATAATAATAGAGAAAGCCAAAATAAAAGAAATAGAGATAAAGGAGAGAAAAAACTCCATGGAAGCCTTCACAGCAGTCCCTGGTTCAGAGAGAATGTCTTAGGTTAAAAACTGGTTCCTTTTCTGTTCTGCCCAGATGCCTATTTATAGATTAGGCGCGCATCACGGTCGTGATGGCCATCACGGTCAGGCCGTGACGGGTTCTGCCATGGGCGCGCTTTCAACTTTTGGATTGTCACGGCCGTGACACTCATCACGGCTAGGCCGTGATCGGTTCTGTCTGGTTCAGCTAACATGTCACGACCGTGATGGGCATCACGGCTAGGTCGTGACTAGTTCTGACTTTTGAGGGTCTGGTTCAGCTGATAGGTCACGGCCGTGACGGGTATCACGGCTAGGCTGTGACCAGTTCTGACTTTTGCCTTCTTTTCTCTTCAGCTCTGCTTGATCATGGCACCATCACGGCTGGGCCGTGATGGGCTCTGTTTGGTACATTTTCTTCACTTTTCAAGCTCTATCTTCATCCAAGCTCCATCATGGTTAATCTTGAGCATTTTACCCTTAATTCCTGCAAAACAACACCACGAAACCGCCTTACCCGTTCCAAGGTAAAAACTAACAAAAATCAAATAAAAATTGCCTAAACTATATGAAAATGCATGCAAAAATGTACATGAAATATGAGGTGAGATCACACTCATCAAATCACTCCAAGCTTGTTCATTTGCTTGTCCTCAAGCAATCACTAAGGCCAAAAGAGATAAATAATCAGAACATGGATAGTGAACCAAGAACCCGAGTAACTAATCCAAGTAACAGGCATTTTCAAATAATTCAGCAAGAGACAATCAATTTCATGTCCAATTAGATGCTTAGGTTTCCTAGACTCATATTCTCACTGATTCGGACACTCTTTCTTACCTCACTCAAGTGTTTAAGGATATATGATGATTTGCTCAATTTCCTCGAGGAATGAATTCTACCATAAGCTTGACTATTAACCAAATCTCTACTTTATTGATGAAAACACCTAAGAATCAAGAGGTCTTTTACTTTGGTTGTAACAGGGCCATGGGATTAATCGTTAGGTGGGGAAATCAAGAAAAGGAAATCTCAAGAAGGCTAAACAAAATATCAAGCATTGCAAAGCATGACACCTTCTAAAATACCTTTTTGGGTTTTGATTCATTTTTCCACCTTTCTTTATTTCTTTTCATTTTATTTCTCACTTCCTTTTGTCATCCCCTTCTCTATATATATATATTTTATTTCTTTCTTTCTTTCTTTCTTTTTTTTTTTTTTTGAAGAATGGGAGATTTTCAATTTAAGAGAAATATTTTCTAACTTTATCATCCCATACTTTTTCAACTACCTTTTTACCCTTCTTGTAATACTTTAGAAGGTGCCATACCAAGCATTATTCATCAAAGTAATTCAAGGTACCAAGAAAAGTATTCTATTTTTTTTCAGGCTCAAAATTGGGCAACTAAGGGGTAGCATTTAGTCAATCAAATCTCAGAAGGCCGGAAAAATACCTAGTGCCTCAATCATTTTCAAAAATGTTTTAAAAAAATTTTAATCTTCGAAACGGTTTCAAGTCAAGTTCTATAGAAATACAATCCAAGAGGAATAACACTCTATCACAAAGAATGTGGAAGATTTAGTGAGTACCCGTTTTTGGCTCAATCTCACATTTTAGTAGTTCAAAAATCAGTGAGAAACAGAAATCTAAGGCACCACATGCTAATTATCAACTATCAAAGATCATCTCAAGCATTTCTATTTGTAGCCTTATCACAAGAATAAAAAAAATTGGGTTCAAAAATTCACTATCTCAATTTAATTGGCACTCAGTTCTCACAATTGGATGCGTAATCTAAGCAAGGGCAATCTAATCATGTGATCATGCAAAACTATGCCTATATGAATGCAACATGAAAAATGCAAAAAAAAAATTCAAAAATTTGCATAAATACCCCTACCCCAAGCTTAAAAACTTACATTGTCCCCAATGTAAATAATCAAGTCGGAGAGAGGAGAAAAATGGAACAACTTACCGAGGTGGTAGCGGGTGTTGGCTCACATGCCTAGGCAAAGGGATGCTGGACAATGGGTCACGGTCGTGATGCTCATCACGGGCAGGCCGTGATCAATTCTGTCCACAGGAGCTGGCCTGTCACGGCCGTGATGCTCTCTGATCTTCAGGGTCCTCTCATCACGCCCGTGATGGGTATCACGGCTGGGCTGTGATCCTTTCTGATCTTCATGGCTGGCTCATCACGGTCGTGACCAGTGTCACGGCCTGGGCGTGATGGTTGCTGACTTTGCTTGTCCTTGCCCTTTTTGCTTCTCCTTCCTTCTTACCCTGAAAACACTTGACACATCTATTAATTTATGATCTTTTTCCTCTTGATCTTCTCAAATTATTCAAGAGTTAAATTAAAAAAACAAATGAAAAAGGAAAAGAAAACTTGGGTTGCCTCCTAATAAGCGCTTCTTTAACGTCACTAGCTTGACGGGCCGGCGATCTCAAGGATCACGAAGGTGCACAGTTGTGGTCAATCTCTCGATGTCACCACCCAAGTAGGCCTTGAGCCTTTGGCCATTGACTTTGAAGGTCCTTTTTGAAGTAGGATCCTCCACTTCTATAGCTCAATGAGATAAGACTTCTTTGACAATGAACGGTCCTGACCACTTAGACTTCAACTTGCCCGGAAACAATCTCAGCCGAGAATTGAATACTAAAACTTGTTGTCCTGGCTGAAATGCTTTCATCACGATCTTCTTATCATGATAAGTCTTGACTTGCTGCTTGTAAATAGCTGCATTCTCATATGCATTAAGGCGCATCTCCTCTAATTCATGCAGCTGATTGACTCTTTTCTCACCCGCCAAATTGGCATCAAAATTCAGGAACTTCAATGCCCAAAAGGCTCGATGCTCCAACTCTAAGGTTAGATGACATGCCTTCCCATAGACCATCTGAAACGGAGATAACCCCACAGAGGTTTTTAATGCAGTCCGATAGGCCCACAAGGCATCGTCAAGCTTCTTTGCCCAATCTTTTCTTGAAGCGACCACAGTTTTTTCCAGAATTCGCTTAATCTCCCGGTTAGAGACCTCCGCTTGACCATTTGTTTGCGGATGATATGGAGATGCCACCTTATGCCTCATATCATACTTGGTCAACACATTTCTCAGTTGTGAGTTGCAAAAGTGAGATCCCCCATCACTTATAAGGACCCTTGGAACACCGAACCGGGCAAAAATGTTCTTCTTGATGAACTTAATCACTGTTTGTGCATCATTCTTCGGTGTTGCAATGGCCTCCACCCATTTAGAAACATAGTCCACCGCCACCAAGATATATTGATTGGAGAATGAAGGTGGAAGTGGACCCATAAAATCTATGCCCCAACAGTCAAATACTTCAACCTCCAATATGTTTTGAAGTGGCATCTCATCCCTTTTAGATATGTTCCCGGTCATTTGGCACTTGTCACAACTCTTCACATGATTGTAAGAATCCTTGAAGATTGAGGGCCAAAAGAGCCCAGATTGGAGGACCTTTGCAGTTATCCTATCCCCATTGTAATGTCCACCATATGGAGAGTTATGGCAATGCCACAAAATACTTCTCGCTTCCTCTTGACTAACACACCTCCTCCATAAGCCATCCGGTCCAACCTTGAACAAAAATGGGTCATCCCACATGAAATGGTTGGCATCCCGGAAGAATTTTTTCTTTTGTTGCCAAGTGAGGTGCTCTGGAACAATGTTGGCTGCCTTGAAATTTGCCATGTCGGCAAACCATGGTCTTTCATGCGCTAGAAATAAAGCCTCATCCAGGAACTCATCCCGAATGTCCTTTTCCTTTGCAGTAACCTCTTCATTCACCAACCGAGATAAGTGGTCAGCCACCATATTTTCGCTGCCCTTTTTGTCCTTACTGACTAAGTCAAATTCCTGCAACAATAGAATCCATCTTATGAGTCTTGGTTTTGAATCTAACTTTGTCAACAAATATTTAATTACTGCATGATCAGTAAAAACAGTGACTTGTGACCCAATCAAGTATGAACGAAATTTTTCCAATGCAAGCACTATGGCTAGCAACTCTTTTTCAGTTGTTGCATAATTTATTTGGTTCTCATTGAGAACCTTGCTAGCATAGTGAATGGCATGGAAAAACCTTTCCCTTCGCTGTCCCAAAACTGCCCCAACTGCGTAGGCACTGGCATCACACATTAATTCAAATGGCGACTCCCAGTTGGGTGCAACAAGAGTGGGAGCAGTGATCAACTTTTCTTTCAAAATCTGAAAAGAAGTAAGGCAAGCAGTATCAAACACAAATGGTGTGTCCTTGTTCAAAAGGCTACACAACGGCTTGGCTATCTTTGAGAAGTCTTTGATGAACCGCCGGTAAAAGCCTGCATGCCCAAGAAAACTCCTCACACCCATGACATTCACTGGTGGAGGTAGTTTCTCAATTACATCAACCTTGGATTTATCCACTTCGATCCCCTTAGCTGAAATCTTGTGCCCAAGCACAATGCCTTCCTGCACCATAAAATGACACTTCTCCCAATTTAATACTAAATTGGTGTCCATGCACCTCTTTAACACAACAGCAAGGTTAGACAAGCAATTATCATAAGAGGAACCGAAAACAGAAAAATCATCCATAAAAACTTCAATGTATTTTTCTACCATATCAGAGAAAATGGAAAGCATGCACCTTTGAAATGTTGCAAGCGCATTACAAAGACCGAAAGGCATCTTCCGATAGGCAAAAATTCCAAAAGGACATGTGAAGGCAGTTTTCTCTTGGTCTTCCGGGTTAACCGCAATTTGGTTATAACCCGAATAACCATCCAAGAAACAATAATAAGCTTGCCCGGCTAACCTCTCCAACATTTGGTCCATGAATGGAAGTGGGAAGTGATCTTTCCTAGTAGCTTGATTTAGCTTCCGGTAATCTATACACATTCGCCAACCGGTGACCGTTCTAGTTGGGATCAACTCATTCTTCTCGTTGTTCACGACGATATGCCACCTTTCTTGGGAACCACTTGTACCGGACTCACCCAAGCACTATCAGAAATCGGGTAGATCATTCCGACTTCAAGGAGTTTCAGCACCTCCTTCCTTACCACTTCTTTCATTGTAGGATTGAGCCTCCTTTGCGATTGGACCACCGGTTTAAATTCAGCCTCCATCATGATATTGTGCATACAAAATGTGGGGCTAATACCTTTCAAATCTAAGATGGACCATCCAATAGCCGTTTTATGCTCTCTAAGCACCCTTACAAGTTTCTCCTCTTCCAATTTGGACAATACATTGCTCACTATGACAGGATTTTCATCATTCTCACCAAGAAACACATATTTCAAGTGGGGAGGTAGAGGTTTAAGCTCTAACTTGAGCTTCTCTTGGACTTCATCCTTCTTGAGCTCTTCTTTCTTAGTATTGACAGAAAGTTGATTGGGTTGAGCTTCCAAATCACACAAACACTCTTCTATTTCCTTCTCCTCCTTCTCATCAAGATTTTCAATAGAGTTCACAATCACCTTCTCAAGAGTAGAGGAATGGTGCTGATGTGCAAAGACCTCTTTAGCCACTACATCCACAATGTCCATGCGGAAACAATTCTCTTCATCACTCGGACGATGCATAGCTTCAAACACATTGAAAGTGACCTCTTCATCTTGCACTCTGAGTCAAAATTGACCTTTTTGTACATCTATCAAAGCACGACCAGTTGCTAGAAAATGTCTCCCCAATATAAGCGGAACTTTTGCATCCTCCTCCATGTCTAATATCACAAAATCCGCTGGGAAGATAAACTTATCCACTTTAACCAAAACATCTTCCAATATACCAAAAGGATTGATCTATCAGCTAGTTGCAATGCCATCCTTGTTGATTTCACTTCACCTCCTCCTAGCTTGTTCAAGATTGAAAGCGGCATCAAATTGATACTCGCCCCCAAGTCACACAAGGCCTTCCCAATAGCAATGCTCCCAATTGTGCAGGGGATTGTAAAACTACCAGGATCTTTAAGGTTTGGAGGTAGCTTCCTTTGAAGTATCGCACTACATTCTTCCGTCAAGGCAACAGTCTCATCTTCTTTAAACCTTCTTTTCTTCGTGAGTAACTCATTCATGAACTTTGCATAAGTTGGCATTTGCTCTAGTGCTTCAGCAAAGGGTATGTTGATTTGTAACCTCTTGAAGATGTCAAGAAATTTGGAAAACTGCTCTTCCTTCTCCTTCTTCTTGCTTAAGTGAGGATATGGCAACTTTACATAAGAAGGGATCTCTTGAGGCTTGTCTCCATCTTTCAAAATCTGACTTTCACTCTTCCTCGAGATTGAATTTTCATCTACTAACTTTTCTATCTTGTCTTTTTATTCTTCCTCTATTACAACCTCTTTGTCTTTTTCTTCATTTTTCTCTCTTTTTTCAGCACTCAACTCTATTTTTTCAGCATCTCTCTGATTTTTCAACAAAGGCTCACCGCTCACTTTCTCAAGACTTTTACCACTCCTCAAAACAATAGCCTTACAATGCTCTTTAGGATTTATTTGAGTATTACCTGAAAAACTGCCGCTAGATTGTTCCGCTAGGTGCTTTGCAATTTGTCCAACTTGAACCTCCAAGTTCTTTATGGCAGCATCGGTGTTTTTCTGGTTTGACATGGACATTTGCATGAATTGATTGAGGGTGTTCTCCAAGATTGAAGTCTGGTCTTGAGGCGATTGTGTGGGAAGAGGCTTGCTTGCTTGTCCGGCATCTTGTTTCCAACCGAAACTTGGTTGATTCCTCCACCCTTGGTTGTAATTGTTGGAAAATTGGTTGTTACCTTGCCGCCCATAGTTCCCCATATAATTAGCTTCCTCATGGGAACTAGGTGTGGCCTCACAATTTCCATTATCATGATCTCCTCCACAAAAATCACATCTCATTACCTGTTGAGGTGGCATGGTTGTCCCTTGAATGGTTTGGAGTTGTTGTGGGGGTTGAGTTGGTTGCTTGGTAATGGACTCAAGTTGTTGTGTCATGAGCTTGTTTTGAGCCAAAAGTGCAGTTTGTGAATCTAACTCTAACACTCCCCTTCTTGATATGGTATCTCGGTCATGATGCATCAAATAGTCATTAGATGCCATAGCTTCTATCAAAGTCAATGCTTCCTCCGGTGTCTTTGTGTTCATGGAACCTCTAGCTGAGGCATCCAACATAAGATTGGTTGACGGTCTCAATCCATTGCAAAATGTTTGCATTTGGACAAGATCATCAAACCCATGATTTGGACATCTTCGGAGCAAGTCTTTGAACCTTGCCCATGTGTCATGAAGAGTCTCACCCTCTTGTTGAGCAAAGCTTGTGATATCACCCCGTGTCTTCACACATCTTGAGGCGGGAAAGAATCTTGCAAGAAATTTAGCCTCTAAGTCAACCCATGTAGTGATGCTCCCCCTTGGTTGAGATTGGAGCCAAGCCTTGGCTCTATCTCTTAGAGAGAATGGGAACAACCTTAGGCGAATTGCATCAACGGTAGCACCATTTAACTTCACCGTATCACACAACTCAATGAAGTTGGAGACATGATTATTAGGATCCTCTTTCTCCAGCCCGGCAAATTGATTTTGCTGCATCATATTCAAGAGAGCCGGCTTGATCTCAAAATTGTTGGAATTCACTGGAGGCCTCACTATGCTAGTGACATGCCAATTGACATTTGTGTTGGCATAATCCCCAAGTGTCCTCCGTCGAGCACCCTCACCATTGCATGCCATCTCAAGTGGTTCTTGATGAACTTGTGCAGTGGAGGTCTCTTGTTCTCTTTCTTGTTGCTCTAATAACTTCTGCTGTCTTGCTTGACTCCGATTCTTCCTAGCCGCTTTCTCTATTTCAGGATCGTAGAGAAGTTGGTCTGCTGGGATAGTACCTCGCATGCCCAAAAGTCTAGAGGCCAAGAATGTTAGCACTCAATGACAGCAAAGAGAAACAGATTAGTAAAACAGAAAAATAAAATTGTGCTTAAATTAGTAATCGAAATGGGTATGCTAATATTGAAACTCAGTCCCCGGCAACGGCGCCAAAAACTTGTTTGATTTACGAAATCTAGGCAAGTATACCCAGTCGTACAAGTAATAAAAAGGTGAGAGGGATATCGTTCCCACGAGGACTGTGACAAGTACTAGCACGTACCAAATCAACTACTATCTAAGCGAACCTTTGGATGGAAGGGAGCTCAACATTAAATACCAAGCCCAAGAGTTAAAATAAACAAAACAAAAGGAAAAAGTTCTTTTTGTATTTTTGTCAAACACTTGGGATGCAGAAAAAGAGATTCTTCAAATATGTGAAAGATGTTGGGATTAAATTACACTAAACCTTAGCCTCATGCAATACCAAGACTACCAATCCAGTTTATGCTTCAAATATTAAAATCAACCCACAATATTACTCAAGCCCTAATTCCTTAGATGACAAGAGCCTAAATCCCTTAATTAAACCCTAATTCCTTAGGTGGCCTAATTAGTGAATTTGCATTAAGAGTAGGGATTACACGATTACTAATAAACCAAAATCCATTCCTAGATGCAAGGTTTACTAGGTGATTAATTCCAGATCAAGAATCGATAAGAACGTCCCCATTGCAAATCAAATCTCAAAATCAATTCATGGATGATCAGACCACAAAAAGCATTAAGCATAGGAATCAAGCACTAATAGAGAAGGCATAAACATAGATTAATATATCCATGCAATTACATGATATTCAGTTTAGCTACATCTAATCCCAACAAAAAGGGATTTAGCTACTCATAATAATAGAGAAAGCCAAAATAAAAGAAATAGAGATAAAGGAGAGAAGAAACTCCATGGAAGCCTTCATAGCAGCCCCTGGTTCAGAGAGAATGTCTTAGGTTAAAAACTGGTTCCTTTTTTGTTCTGCCCAGATGCCTATTTATAGATTAGGCGCGCGTCACGGTCGTGATGGCCATCACGGCCAGGTCGTGATGGCCATCACGGCCAGGCCGTGACGGGTTCTGCCATGGGCGCGCTTTCAACTTTTGGATTGTCACGGCCGTGACACTCATCACGGCTAGGCTGTGATCAGTTCTGTCTGGTTCAGCTAACATGTCATGGCCGTGATGGGCATCACGGCTAGGCCGTGAGCAGTTCTGACTTTTGAGGGTCTGGTTCAGCTGACAGGTCACGACCGTGATGGGTATCACGGCTAGGCCGTGACCAGTTCTGACTTTTGCCTTCTTTTCTCTTCAGCTCTGCTTGATCATGGTCGTGATGGTGATAAGCCTCTGGCTCATCTAGTTTTATGACTAGTATGACCGTGGTTTTGTGCCGATTATATCTCGTTTTCACCCAAATTAGGCCTGATTGTCCTCAAGCAAGGTTTTGAGTCCCTTAAGTAGTTTTAGGGTTATTTAGCCAGTTTTCGAGTCAAATAAAGCACTTATGGCTATTTCATGTTTTCAGGTTGACTTAGAGTCCAAGGAATGAAGGAAACAATGGAAATTGCAATCTGGAAACACTCGCCACGCGAGCAGATACTCGCCCCCGCGAGAGTGAGGACCAGCCAAAGTGCGGAAAAGTCAGGTTCTCTGCCTCGCCCCGCGAGCTATAGCTCGCCTCGCGAGCCTGAAGTCAGCAAGCATTACGGTCACCCCGTGACACCCATCACGGGCGTGAAGAGAAACCCCTGAAGACAGAGACCATCACGGTCTGGCCGTGATAGGCATCACGGCTGTGACAACCCAGGTTTTGAAGACTCGCCTCGCGAGAATCACGCTCGCCTCGCGAGAATACAAATTCAAGAAGGCGCCATTTTAATATTCGCCTCGCGAAAGGCCCTCGCCTCGCGAGAATGCGCAGTTTCGAAAGTTATAAATAGCTGTTTAGGGGCGAATGAAGGATCTTTTGCCAATCCTTGTTTTCGAAATTCTTTGGTTGTATTGCGTTTTTGATGGAGAACTAATCTCCCTAGGTTGATCTCTCAGAATCGGCTTCCACCAACACTTGAGGTCTTGTAATTCCTGATTTAATTCTCTTCTCTCTTTCAATATCTATTCTATATTCTCTGTTTGCTTAATTCAGTTTGTATCGAATGGGTATTGATTTGTTTCGATGATTGTATGTTCCTAAACTTAATCGCGTTTGCTTAATTCGCGTGCATTCAATTCGTGTTTGCTTAATTCACGAAGGGCTTCATCCGTTTGCTTAATTCGGAATTAGGAATATATGTCCCGTAGCGTCGGTTTCGCTTGTTAATCGATGCTACAATCGAAAAGGGATTAGACTCTGCTTAGGGCATGGAATTACATGAACCGATGATAGTGGGAACTGAAAACAGCAGATTGATCGTCTTAGTCTTATTTGATAATCACGTATTTTGCTCTGTTTTTACGCTCTGTTTTCATTCTGTTTTTCCAATCAATTTCAAACCAAACACCCCCCCCCCCCCAAGAAACTTATTTTCTGCGATAATAGCACTACGAGAGTCCTTGCGATACGATACCCGAGTTGTCGCACACTAAACTACATTTTTACTAACCGCTCATCTTTTGACGCGTGCGCGACAGCACGTCAAATTGGCGCCGTTGCCGGGGACTCTTGTTGTTATTAACAAAAAAAAATAATAATAAATAATAAATAAATAAAAAATAAATAAAAATAAAAATAAAAATAATATAATTCATTGCTGAATTAGTTATGGCTGCTTTGTCTGGTTATGAATCTTAGTACTGCCATGGATAATTACATGCAAGGTTATATGCCTTATGTTGATTATGAGCCACCACCATGCATGTATTATCCTAACTTTGCTGAAGGCTATGAGTCTAGTAGTGGTTTTGGCATGATTGGAGTAAATGAAGTCCAACCCAGCCTGGATGAGTTAGCTTCTCTGATGCAACAACATATGACAGAATTTCAAGCAAATCTTCAACGAATGACAGAACAAAGTCTTGAAAGCCATCGGAGAGGAGAAGCTGAATCTCAGAAGTTGTCGCTTCTAATTGATCAAATTGTCGCCAACTCTGCTGCACTGCTAACTCCACACCCCCTTGAAGAACATACAGATTCACAAGTTATTCTTGACAATACCTCTGAGGATGATTTTGATAATACTTCTGTTGATGAACTGTGTGTTGAATCCCCTGATTCTAATGCATGTGCTGATTGTACTGACACTGCTTTGTGTATAGAATGTTATGCAGGTTTATTCTTTTCAGGAAACGTAGAAAATGAGGATCAGGAGGACATCTGCTTCACCATGCTTGAGGATGATGAAGAACCTTTGGAAGTAGATGATTCAATTAAAACAAATGCATGTGTTGAGAGTGATGGGGTGGATGAATTGAGTGTTGAATTTCCAGACATTCAGACCTTTACTGATTCAGTTTATTGTGATATATGTATCGACTCTACTAACACTAACCTTTGTGTGGTGTGTGCTGAAATTTCTGCATGTATAGCAGGTGATAAATTTGTTAGTGCAGTGAATGAAGAAAATGCAGAAGTTGAAGCAGCACCGGAGACACCAGTGTCCTATTTGCCACCTCCCCCTGAGAAGCCACCAGTGATGGAGTTTGAGCCTTTGGATTTTGCACCATGGCCAGTTCGAGGGGTTGAACCCCAATTTTATTGGGGAGACTTTGTTGAGAAGAAGGTCATCTGTGACCCGAGAGGTAGTGAGAAGTCCGCCGCACTCGGCGAGGTCATCATAATTATCAAGCGCTCACTCCCATATCAAGGCTGCAAATTAGGGAAGCATGGAACAAGCTTCAGTCCTTTGGCTACCACGTGGGACTTATGCTACAGACAGTGGGATCCTGGTGGAACCGCCTCAATGAGTTTTCTTAACCCTTTCTCCTTTTAAATTTTCTTTTCCTTGCTTTATTTCTGTTTTGTTTTCAATAAAGCTCTTGAATAATTTGAGAAGCTCAAGAGCATGTGTGTGAGTCTTGTGTCGGCAAGCTTGGTAGGTTTTGGTTGATTTAGCACAGATTGATGGCATGATTTATGTTGATGATTCCCCCTAGGTTTTTGAAATTTGGAAATTGTGATCCCCATTTGAAAAATTGAAAACTGAACTCTGAGATATTTTGTTGTGAGGGCATGATTTATGATAAGTTTGGGGTGATAGGGTGCACACACTAGGGATAGAATCTCGGTCAAACAATTTGCATGAATGTCCAGGTGAGGATTTGAGCCTCCAACATGTTTTTGATTGTGTGAATCACTTTCAAGTTGCACTTTCCCGAATTTGCTTGAATCTCTTCATGGTTTGCATGTCTATGTGTTTGCATCAAATGATTTAGGCAATTTTCTTTGAATTAACTACTTGGCCTAAATTGAACCAGTCCCTAATGCATGTTCCCTAGTTAGCCCCTTTGAGCCTAATTAGCCTATTGTTTCATGTTGACCTTATGTTATGAGCCTAAATCTGAAAAAAAAAAACCATGTTAACCCGATCTTAGGATTAGGAGAGCATGGAAGCTTAGCAAGAGAATGGTTGCAAGAAACTAAGTTTGGGGTGGCTACAGTGATATGATGTGTTGTTGGGGATTGAGAAAAAGAAAAAAAAATAAAGGTTGGAGCCAAAGGGCAAAAATAAATCTCTCTAAAAAAATATAAAAAAAAATAAAAAAAAGCAAAATGTCAAGAAGGGTATTAGAAGAAAAGGGCTGTAGCCACCCAAGGCAAAAAGAAGAATAAGAATAGGAACTTGAGTAAGGAATTCAATGTGTAAACAGCTTCATGCTCTCTTAGTTCCTAGGGATTTCAGCCAGTACCTTTGTATATCCTTCCCTTAGCCAGGCCCCATTACAACCTTGAAAGACCTTTTGATGTTGCATGCATGTTCTCTGTGGGGACCATTTTGAGATGAAAATCAAATTCATGGGAAGTGCTCTTAAAAGTGAAACTGAGTGAAATGTTGTTAGCCTAGACAAACTGAGAGATTGAGTGACCACTAAACCCCTTTGTGAGGAAGGCGATTGTTTGAATTTGGTGATCTCCCTCTTGTGTGTAACTTAGATCCCCTGTTTAGATTAATGATTGTTTGAATGATGAAATTCTCAGATGTTCAGAATAAATGATTGTGGGGATTACATTGTTGAAAAGGGGGAAACATTGAAGGGAAATTGTTTTGATGAATTGCTTGAAATTTGTGCGAAATTGGTTGAATTCCTTCTAGCTTGCCAAGTCTTGAGTCGTTTTGAGTTTTAGTTTGCTTGGGGACAAGCAAAGTTCAAGTTTGGGGTATTTTGATAAGCCTCTGGCTCATCTAGTTTTATGACTAGTATGGCCGTGGTTTTGTGCCGATTATATCTCGTTTTCACCCAAATTAGGCCTGATTGTCCTCAAGCAAGGTTTTGAGTCCCTTAAGTAGTTTTAGGGTTATTTAGCCAGTTTTCGAGTCAAATAAAGCACTTATGGCTATTTCATGTTTTCAGGTTGACTTAGAGTCCAAGGAATGAAGGAAACAATGGAAATTGCAATCTGGAAACACTCGCCACGCGAGCAGATACTCGCCCCGCGAGAGTGAGGACCAGCCAGTGCCAGAAAAGTCATGTTCTCTGCCTCGCCCCGCGAGCTATAGCTCGCCTCGCGAGCCTGAAGTCAGCAAGCATTACGGTCACCCCGTGACACCCATCACGGGCGTGAAGAGAAACCCCTGAAGACAGAGACCATCACGGTCTGGCCGTGATAGGCATCACGGCTGTGACAACCCAGGTTTTGAAGACTCGCCTCGCGAGAATCACGCTCGCCTCGCGAGAATACAAATTCAAGAAGGCGCCATTTTAATATTCGCCTCGCGAAAGGCCCCTCGCCTCGCGAGAATGCGCAGTTTCTGAAAGTTATAAATAGCTGTTTAGGGCAGAACAGAAGGATCTTTTGCCAATCCTTGTTTTCGAAATTCTTTGGTTGTATTGCGTTTTTTGATGGAGAACTAATCTCCCTAGGTTGATCTGCTGTAATCGGCTTCCACCAACACTTGAGGTCTTGTAATTCCTGATTTAATTCTCTTCTCTCTTTCAATATCTATTCTATATTCTCTGTTTGCTTAATTCAGTTTGTATCGAATGGGTATTGATTTGTTTCGATGATTGTATGTTCCTAAACTTAATCGCGTTTGCTTAATTCGCGTGCGTTCAATTCGTGTTTGCTTAATTCACGAAGGGCTTCATCCGTTTGCTTAATTCGGAATTAGGAATATATGTCCCGTAGCGTCGGTTTCGCTTGTTAATCGATGCTACAATCGAAAAGGGATTAGACTCTGCTTAGGGCATGGAATTACATGAACCGATGATAGTGGGAAACGAAACAGCAGATTGATCGTCTTAGTCTTATTTGATAATCACGTATTTTGCTCTGTTTTTACGCTCTGTTTTCATTCTGTTTTTCCAATCAATTTCAAACCAAACACCCCCCCCAAGAAACTTATTTTCTGCGATAATAGCACTACGAGAGTCCTTGCGATACGATACCCGAGTTGTCGCACACTAAACTACATTTTTACTAACCGCTCATCTTTTGACGCGTGCGCGACAGCGCGTCAGATGGTCATCACGGCTGGGCCGTGATAGGCTCTGTTTGGTACATTTTCTTCACTTTTCAAGCTCTATCTTCATCCAAGCTCCATCATGGTCAATCTTGAGCATTTTACCCTTAATTCCTGCAAAACAACACCACGAAACCGCCTTACCCGTTCCAAGGTAAAAACTAACAAAAATCAAATAAAAATTGCCTAAACTATATGAAAATGCATGCAAAAATGTACATGAAATATGAGGTGAGATCACACTCATCACTAAGGTACTTAGGTGTCTTAGTCGAGAATGGCAACCAAAGGTAACGACCATCATGGAGTCAAGAGACCTTTCAACCATGTCACTAGCAACATTGTTCGGAAAGCTCAAGGAGCACGATTTGGAACTAACAAGGCTCAAGGAGAATGAAGAAGTGGATAAAAAGGGCAAAGGAATATCACTTATGGATTCTTCCTCCAAGAGAGATGAAAGTGACAAAGAAAGCATTGACACCAATGATGAAGACCGGGAGAATGAGGAAATCAACCTACTAGTAAGGAGATTTGGCAAGTTCCTCAAAAACAAAAGAAATTGGAAAAGGTGCAACAATTCCAAGAAACCTACCAAGAAAGATGCATCATCATCAACACCTCTATGCTATGAATGTGGAAAGCCCGGACACATCAAATTCGAACGTCCTACTCTCCAAAAGAAAGATAAAGGTGACAAGAGGCCTAAGAAGGAAAAGAAAGGGAGAAGGACATACATTGCATGGGAGGACAACGACATTAGCTCATCAAATGGTGATAGCATGGATGATGAAGTTTCAAATCTTTGCTTGATGACAAGTCAAAAGGATGACCAAGAGGTAAGTGATGATGAATTTGCATTATCTTTCAATTATGATGAATTGCAATTAGCCTTTAAAGAATTGCATGAGGAATCTATAGAACTTGCTAGAAAGGTAACCAAATAAAAATCAATAATCTCTATGCATGAAAATGATAAAATAAAATTAGCTAAGGAGATAAATGACTTGAAATTAGAAATTAATTCTATGACCTTGATGCATGATAGTTCTAGAAATGAAAAGCCTAGTTCCTCAAAGTGTGGTCAATGTATGAATCTTGAAAAGGAGAATGAGGACCTAAGAAACACTCTTGCTAGGTTTACTAATGGAAAAAAGAATTTAAATACCTTGCTTGGTAATCAACAATCTCCTTTTGTAAAAACCGGCTTAGGGTATAACTCTTAGGATAAGAAAGAAACACATTCAACAATATTTGTTTCATCTGGTAAAAATGCTAGAAATAAAGTAAAATGTCATTATTGTTGTAAACATGGTCATATTTCTCCTAGATGCTGTGTTAAAAGAATTGGTCTTGAAAAGACCAAGATGACATGGGTTCCTAAAAATATGGTTCCCAAGACTAATACACAAGGATCCAAACAAGATTGGTTACCTAAGAACTAAACTTGTTTTGTAGGATTGCTTGAAGACCCAATGAAAAGAATGGTATCTTGATAGTGGGTGCTCCAAGCATATGACGGGAGAAATCTCAAAGTTCATTCATCTCTCCCCAAAGCAAAGTGGTCACGTAACCTATGGTGATAACAATAGAGGTAAAATTCTTGGTATTGGTAAAATAGGAAATAAGTCTACTACCATTGAACATGCTCTTTTAGTAGATGGTTTGAAGCATAATTTACTTAGCATAAGCCAACTTTGTGATAAGGGTTATAGGGTTGTGTTTGATAGTAAATGTTGCATGATTGAATGTTTGTATGATAATCAAATTAAATTTGTTGGAAAAAGAATCAACAACATTTATATGCTAGACCTAGGTGGCATCAATAATAATATTCAATGCTTGTTGAGTAAATATGACGAGGCTTGGTTATGGCATAGAAGGGTAGCACACATTCACATGGAACATCTTAACAAACTAATTTCTAAAGACTTAGTTATAGGTCTCCCTAAAATCAAGTTTCAAAAAGAAGGCTTATGTGATGCTTGCCAAAAGGGTAAGCAAGTTAAAACTAGTTTTAAATCCAAGAATATAGTCTCTACTAATAGACCACTACAATTATTGCATATGGACTTATTTGGACCATCTAGAACAATGAATTTAGGTGGAAATTATTATGCACTTATGATTGTTGATGATTTTTCAAGGTTTACATGGACGCTTTTTCTTGCACATAAAAATAATGCTTTTGATGCCTCTAGAAAATTAGCTAAACAAATTCAAAATGAAAAGGATCTAAAAATTGCATGTATTAGAAGAGACCATGGAGGTGAGTTTGAAAATCATGATTTTGAAAAATTTTGTGATAAGCATGGTATTACTCATAATTTTTCGGCCCCTAGGACCCCTCAACAAAATGGTGTTGTTGAGAGGAAAAATAGGTCACTAGAAGAATTAGCAAGAACCATGTTAAATGAATCAAATTTACCAAAGTATTTTTGGGCCGATGCGGTTAACACCGCTTGCTATGTAACTAATAGGGTTCTAATTAGACAAATAATTAAAAAGACTCCCTATGAGTTATATAAAGGAAGAAAACCCAACATAGCTCACTTACATGTTTTTGGATGCAAATGCTTTATTTTGAATAATGGTAAAGACAATCTTGGCAAATTTGATGCCAAGGCGGATGAATGAATTTTCTTAGGCTAACCCCCAAAAGGATGAGAAATGTATTATTGATGATTTTGTAGATATTCGTCATAATCCTTATGGAGGGAAACAATTGGATCATGATGAAGTACCAAACCAAGAATCAACAATTGAAGAAACAAATCAAGGATTTCCCAAAGAATTGAGATTTGCCAGAGCCCATCCAATTGAAAATATAATTGGAGATATATCAAAGGGAGTTTCTACAAGGTCGTCTTTAAGGGAATTATGTAATTGTATGTCTTTTGTTTCTCAATGTGAGCCAAAATCCATAGACGATGCCATTCTAGACGAGCATTGACTAATAGCTATGAATGAAGAATTAAACCAATTCACTAGAAATCAAGTTTGGGAATTAGTCCCTAGACCCAATGATAAAGAAATAATAGGAACTAAATGGGTCTTTCGCAATAAACTTGATGAAAATGGCATAATAGTTAGAAACAAAGCTAGGTTAGTGGCTAAAAGCTACAATCAAGAAGAAAGAATTGACTATGGCAAAATCTATGCTCCGGTTACTAGGTTGGAAGCTATACGTCTTTTACTTTCATTATACATGTTTTATGGACCTATGCTTATTATCATGCTTTACTATTTGGTCCTATATGTATATGTCTGTTATATTATGTGGATGACACCTTTCCTTTGTATAAACTTTATTATTTTATGGCTTTTTGATAATGCCAAAGGGGGAGAAAGGTTGGTTGGTTGTTTTGTTTATGCAGGAAATTCACATATTGAGGGGGAGAACTTTCCTCAAATCAAACCAATCTTGATCATTCAAAAATTTTATATCAAAATCCATACTTATCCTGCACTACAAAATTATGAAGGAAATGCTCTATTAAAGAATTGTTTTGTCATCATCAAAAAGGGGAGATTGTAGATGTGATCTTCCAAACGCGCTTCCAAAGCTACTCAACAAGGAGTTTTGATGATGAGAACCAAAGATATATTTCCAACTTATGAAGACTTGTAATAGTTTTGGGATTTTGATGCATGATTTAAAAATTAGATGTGTTAGTAGTTGACTCAAGTAAAATATTTTTAAAAGGTTTTAAAACATCAAAATGATTTAAAAAATATAGAGAATGTTTAAAATTAAATGGAATATGTTTTACAAAGAGTTTTGAAGCAAAAACATGATTTTTTTTGTAAAGTAATCGATTACTTTTGGAAGTAATCGATTACCACGTGGTTTCTTTGTCATCTTGCTTTTCTGACAAAAAGTAATCGATTACTTTTGAAAGTAATCGACTACTTTTGGGTTGTTACATAAAAGCAATCGATTACCACATGTTTCTTTGCAATCTTGCTTTTCTGGCAAAAAGTAATCGATTACTTTCGAAAGTAATCAACCACTTTTGGGTTGTTACAGAAAAGTGGTTGATTACTTTCAAAAGTAATCGATTACTTTTAGTGTAACAAAAACATAATTTTCCATTTCACTCTCTATATAAAGGGACTTTTCAAAAATAATAAACAACGAAATTTTTGATGTTTTCTGTGTTGTTATGCTTTCAAATTGATTACTTGAGCCTTCTTCTTCTACTTTCTAATTTTTTATCATTAATGCTTTTTAGAAGTGATGCATCTTTAAAGTGTAATAGTTTTGATAGCATTAATTGAATTGTATTTGCTGTTTTTAGAATTGGGTGGGGTATCCCAATTTGTATCTAAGGTGGGGTATCCTTAAGTGACTAGTTTCTTGAGTGGGGAATCTCAAGTTATGATAAAGGTGGGGAATCCTTTATATTTGTATACTTGTAAAAATTATGTAATTTTTGAAGTATAGTGGTGATACTCAAGTGTATGCTTGAGGACTGGATGTAGAACACTCAGGTTGTGTTCGAACCAGTATAAATTGTTGGTGTGATTCCTCTTCCCTTTATCTCTTGAATTTTTGCTAGTAACATTGAAATTGGTTATATACTTTATGATATTGATGATATATTGCATATTGTTCGTGTTGTGTTAAATTCTTGAATTGTGACCATATTCTTGCAAGATTCCATATTGTTATTGTTTCTTATTATTCCCTCTTCTCTTTTCTTTGATATATTTGGTGCATCATTAAAAGAGAGGCAAAAAGTTATTGTAAGAAATTAAGATTTTCTAAGAGTTTTGCAAAACCTCAATTCACCCATTGAGGTGCCTTTTATTTCAACAATCAGGTGTATCAATCTATATCTATATCTATATATAATACATTTACGAATAATCTCAAAGAGGAAAGTTCCTATAAAATATTTTTTTTAAACTTTAATATCTACATAGTGATTAATATATAAATTAAAAATATAATATATAGGATATACTTTAAAAGCGTTTAAATATATATTTTTTACTTCCTATATTATGTGAGGTAATAAAAAAATATAGTCAATTGAAATTGTATTGCCTTAATATTTTTTAAAGAAAAAAATGAAAATTTGTTTATAAATACCATAAAATCAACTGAATTTAGTAGTTATGGTTTTTTTTACTAAGAAACAAAAAAAAGTATTTTATTCAATTAAATAGATTTAATTCGAATAATTAAACATTTACTCAATACAAAAAATTCAAAGAAATATTTATTTAACCGGCGTTAAAAAAACTTCATATTTCGAGTTATAATTTGGAAATTTCCGTAAAACTTTTGATCTTAAAGATGCCTATGATAATGTACTAAAGATGCGTATGATAAAGTGTCATTTTCAAAGTTTCTTCTTTTAATAAATTTGACTGTATATTTAAATGATATGTTTTCAATTAAATTTACTATTCCCTCAAAAAAAAAATTAAATTTACTATCTGAAGATGTAACATCTTTTAAATTGATTTTATTAGGAAAGTAGTAATGTTTATATAAATGCTTATTGTCTAGAATCTTTTATAATTATGATGTATTTATTTGTTTTGATTAGAAATTAAATATCAACTTAGAAAAAAATGGTTTCATCATATTATTGGAGGTAATTATAAAGATAATAATTATAATAACATTAATATTAATTATAATTATAATTGTAAGAATTTTACCATCAATGCCATTAAGTAAATAATTATTGTTCCAGATTTAAATTTAAATAATTTGAAATCAAGATTAGAATGAAAGGTTATAAATTGATTAACATGTATATGAATTAAAAGAATATATCCAGTATTGATATCAATTTGTGATGTGATTTAGGTCTTTCTTCCTTTAATTATCATGAATTATCGAATTGGAATTACTAAATTGGAAAATACCTTTTTAAATCATGAGGCCATGTTCTTTCGCCAAACATTATTTGAAACGATGAAGAATAAATCAAATAGAATTTGAAGAGAGAAAAAAATAATAATGTGATAAATAAATATTTTTTGAAAATGGTTAACTTGTACGAGGAAATGAGATAAATAAATTTTCATGATAAAAAAAATTCACATGATTACGAAGATCATTGTGAGTATTAGTGTTTAAATAAACTAATTTAAGAAATGATTGATCAGCTCGAAATGCAATTATTGCCTTAGAAATATATATTTACTATTAAATGTTCAAAGAATTATAATATTAAGGTGGTGAAAGAAAGAGATAACATCTTTTGATTAATCAAAGGATGTTTTCATGGTATTTATACACATAATCTTTTTGTATTATCATTGAATTTTCTTTTCAAATAAACATCTTTAAAATAACAATATTCTTCCTTTATTTTTTCCTCCGCATGCTCACATTTTTTATATCTAACTTTTTTTTTTGATATACAAAAGTTTAGATGAGTTTGGTCCCGGGGGACTCATCAGGATCAGGATAGGCCTCACAGTTCAAAGAACGTTACGGAGGTACTTGCAGATTCCCCACCAATGAAGTCCTCATATCAGCTGTGGGATTTGAACTCACGACCTTGTGAGTTATGAGTCGTATTCTTTCCAACTGAACCAACCTTTGTCGGTTTTTTATATCTAATTTATGATATTGCATAACTGGCAAGAGTGCATATTTACAAGAGAGTATGTAATTACTATTTATACTTAAGAATTATTATTTATATTTATATTATAATATCAATAATAATTATTTACTTAATATCTAATACACTTAGTGATGGAGGAATAAAAAAAATTGTAAATAATTTTTGGTATATAATTCAGCATAAAAGATTTTAAACAAAAAATTGAAAATCAGTAATTACAATTTTATACGGGTCTATACAGGACGAGAATTGTCTGACGTTAAATAATTAACGTCACCTGACTTTAACAAATCCCAGCCATAGGATTCATCCAACGTACCAAAATAATGAACAGAATAATAACCTTAAAACAAAATATTAAGGAGTTAAGAAAATACTTAGAAATATTAGAAACATTAGAACCAAATGAATATATTATTTACCACCAAGAATTGGTTAGAAAAAGAATAAGACGATTAAAACAAGAATTAGAAAATTGTATAGGATAATGGGATTATCTGAAGAAATAGAAGCAGGATTTAAAGAATTAGAAAGAATATTGGAAGAAATAAATAAAAATATCATTCAATTAATAGAAAGTACAGAACAAATTGCAAATTACACTTGCAATAAAATACAAAAAGGAAAAGATGAAATAGAAAACATTAAAGAAACCTTAAATAATATTAATAAAGGAAAAGAGATAGATAAAAATGAGGATATCATCAAAATAAAAATTATTTTGGAACAACTAGAAAATCTATTATAATATGAAGAGAATAATAGATGTATAACAAAAAATGAACTAGAAGAAATTTTAGAATCCAGAAGATTAAAAGGAATAATAATTAAACAAGAACCAGAACAAGAATCTTCATGGATACCTACACCTGTATCTTCATGGAGGGGATAAAAGAAGAATATATGGAAACATTAAGAAAATCAAATGATTTAGAAGAAATTCAACAATTATTAGAACAACTTAAAATAGTTGAAGAAGAAAATAATCAAATACACAACATCGAAAAGATTGATAAAAAAGACATAGAAAACAATGAAAATGAAGAGATAATCTTAAATTATAGTTCCTCTTCGGAATCCGAGGAAAACCATATAAAAATGGAAAGAGGTGAATATAGTGGAAAAAACCCTAAAAGAAAATGGGAAGAATATAAATATACACCTGAAGGAGCTTGGGATAAATATGAAACCGAAGCTATGTATAATAAAGGATATGCAAGGAAAAATAATAATAAATGGACAAAAGTTCCCGAAGAATTTAAACCCCGATACCATAATACAGGAAATATACTTGACCTTGACTGTATTAGAAACAAAGAAGATGTATTATTAAGATGGACAAATGAAATAATCTTAATGATCCTAACTGACGAAAGATTTAAACAACTAAACTTTATAGAAACCAAAAATTTTGTGACATTCAAAACAACAGGGAATGTGCAAAAATTTCTAGTAGGAATTAAAGAAGCAGAATGGATTAACTTCGGAAGAATGGTAGATAATAGCGCAGACTATGTTAAATTAATAATGACTCTAATACACCAAGAATTTTTAGGATATAATTTAATGGAACAGAGAGAAAAGACAAATAAAACTCTAATTGAAAATGCCAAGTCGCATCTTAATAGAATGCAAATATGTGATATGTGTCAGATTGAAAGTTTCATCTGCGAATATCAAAAATACTACTATCAATTAGATGAAGAAACTAAAGAAATATATAAATATATCTTTATAGATAAATTACCGTATCCATTAAATTCAAAAATTAATAAACTATGGGAATCAAAACCCGAAGAAACTGCAAATACTTTAGGTGGAGTTATTAAACTCCTATACCAAGAATCAAGAGAACAATGTTTGAATAGAGAAACAATTAGACAATTAAATAGAGGAAGTAATGTCATTTGTTGTGACATTCCAGAGATAGAAAAACCAGGAAAATATGGTTGTGAAAAGAAAATAAAAAAGAAAAAATATTACAAAAGACCAAACCTACGAAAGACTTACCCTAGAAAAAAGAATTATTATAAAAATAATAAAAAGAAGTATTTTAGAAGAAAAAGATCAACACCAAAGAAATATTGCCCAAAGGGGAAAAAGAAATGTGTCTGTTGGATATGTAATGTTGAAGGCCATTATGCTAATGAATGCCCTCAAAGGAAAGAAAAAGAATTTAAGGAAAAATCAAAAATAATAAAACAAGTTTTCCAGATATATGAACTTGAACCATTAGAAGAAGAATTAAGTGATTCAGAAATAAGTATATACGAATATACAGATAATGAATTATCTTCAGAAGAAGGAGAATACGAATAGTACATATATAAAAATACTAATAGAGAAAAGTAAAAATGTAACAGAAGCCTATATAGATACTGGAGCAAGTATTTGCCTTGCAACAGAAGCATTGATTGATAATTGGGAAAGATTAGAAAAACCATTAAAAATCCAAATTGCTGATGGATCAATACATTCATTGTATTGGATAGCAAAACGAATTACTTTGATAATACAAGAGAAAATATTTATAATACCAACAATATATAAACAAGAAACAGGAATAGATATAATTATTGGAAATAATTTCCTACGATTATACCAACCATTTTGTCAATATTTAACATATATTACTTTGAGAACCCCATATATTTATCAAAAACAAAAACGAGAAATTATCAAAATACCAATTATCCATACTTCTACATGTACTTATTCATCAAAGTTTCAACAGCTGAAACGTGGTGAGATTATTAGCTTAATTTGCACAAAAATTCGTCATATATTAGTCAATTTAGAACCAAATCGAATAATACCAGCCCATATAGAAGAACTTCTAGAAAAGGTTTGTAGCGAAAACCCTCTAGACCCAAGAATTAATAAAAATACTGAATTGGTTGAATTAAAGTTAAAAGATCCCACGAAAGAGGTAAAATGTAAACCAATGATTTACACAAAACAAGACAGAGATGAATTCGCAAAAGACATTGATGAAATGTGTAAAAAAGGACTAATTAGACCATCAACTAGTAAACACTCTGCACCAGCCTTTTATGTAGAGAATCATAATGAAATAAAAAGAGGTAAAAGAAGGATGGTAATTAATTACAAACAAATTAATGATGCCATGGAAGGAGACGCCTATTTCCTTCCAAGAAAAGATTTAATTATTGAAAGAATTAGAAACATGGATTGGTTTAGCACCTTTGATTGTAAATCAGGATTTTACCAAATTAGATTGACTGAAGAATCTAAGGCACTAACAGCATTTAGTTGTCCACAAGGACAATATGAATGGAATGTACTCCCAATGGGATTAAAGCAATCACCTGGAATCTTCCAGCGGAGAATAGATTCGATTCTTAAAGAATTTAAAGACTTTTGTCTGATTTATATTGATGATATATTAATCTTTTCAAACAAAGGATTAGCTTATCACTTTAAAAAGATAGAATTTGTTCTTAACAAATGTTATGAGTATGGAATAGTTTTAAGCAAGAAAAAAGCTGTCCTAGCCCAGAATAGAATTAATTATTTAGGATTAGAAATCGAAAAAGGGAAAATAATAATGCAACGACATGTACTAGAAAAACTTCAAAGTTTTCCAACCACATTAAAGGATAAAAAGGAACTACAAAGATTTCTTGGACTACTAACATATATTTCAAATGAAGGTTTTATCAAGAATCTTGCAGCAGAAAGAAGAATCCTTCAACAAAAATTAAAGAAGGATGCCCTCTGGATATGGACTGATGATGATGATAGACTTATTATAAAAATGAAAGACTTATGCCGGGATCTTCCTGAGCTATATCATCCATCGGATGATGATGAAATAATTATTGAGACTGATGCCTCAAATGACTGTTGGGGAGGTGTTATGAAAGCAAAACCCCCCGGACACAAAAATGAATTACTATGTTGATATATGTCAGGAACTTTTTCAGATAGTGAGATTAATTATCCCACCCATGAAAAAGAGACATTGGCTTTGATCCGAATGTTGGAAAAACATCGGATTTATATACTGGATAAGGACTTTATTGTCCGAACCGACTCAACTTATGTTGCAGGTTTTAAGAACTTAAACCATAAATGAACTTATAAACAAGGACGATTGATTAGATGGCAAATGAAACTTGCCGAATACAATTACTCAATCTCTCACATTAAGGGTGATAAAAATATTCTTGCAGATATTTTGTCAAGAGAATGGAGCAATCAACAACTGAAGACATACTGAAGCAGATTCAATACCAAGAAATGCTTGAGAAGCAAAAGATGATGGAGCTTGACTTAATCAGAACAAATATTGAAGTACTGAAGTTTCAGCTACAAAGAATGCCTACCAAAGAAGACCCTATGAAAAATATCAAACAACAGGTACAGGAAAGTACTAACGAAAAATGGTACACTATCTTCAATGGACCACACCCCGGTGTTTACAATGAATGGCACAAAGCAGCCCCACACTGCATTGGAATTTCCGGAGTCCATCACAAAGGATTTCGTACCAAAGAAGAAGCAGAAAAGGCTTTGAAAGACTACCAGAAAGAACAAGACAAGGGCAAAGAAGTATATCTTGGCCCAAGGACTTTCTCTGAAACCATAAAGACTCCACCAGCCCAAAAAACTTCACTAAGAATACTTGGAAGAATTCCTTCTTCCATTGATGACTACCAAATCCCTTCAAGAAAAGATCATGAACTGCAAGTTCAGTTTTCCAAAGAAAAATTTTATGAACACTTAAAAAGACTGACCAACTGGTCCGAAAAGGAAAAAATTAATTGTTTTTACACGGTCAACCGAAATATTTTCGGGGTAAAGGTCGTAATTACTCCTGGAGCAACATCGATTTTTACATTTAATATGTTCCAGTTTGGACTTATTGAATGTCTCTACCTCAGTCAAAACTTGGAAGAAATCAAATTATTTCCCTATAATTTGAAAGAAGCCATCCAGAACTACCAAAAGAATGTCGCAAAGGATAGAACTATTTTTCTGAAGTTCTATTCAACCTACCCAGACTTTTCAACTAAGCAACCCACAAAGAATTTGATTTTTATTGGCGTAAGCAATAATAGTTTCTCTATGAGAGACGAACCCACTGGAGAAACTTATGATGAAGAAAAGATTGTTACAATCCAAGCAAATCAACTAGCGAGTATCTTTACTCAGTGTCAATTAATTGGTAAAGATTCTTTCATAAAAGTACTGTACAAAGGTCCGCATGCTTTGCTACTCAGCAAAACTAGTGGAAAATTGATTAGAGAAAGAGACCTCTCACTATTGACGAACTTTGAACTACCATTTTATATGTTACAAGGACTTTCAATGGACTACCAACCAGCTGTCCTCAACTTATTATGCTCAATGATTAAGGAGAATGGCAATCACAAGTGTGAAAGATATGTGAAGCAACTAGACTGTCGGCAAGACGATAAAGACTCAGAAGAAGCCATTATTGAAGAATGACGTAAGCAATGACGTCATCAAGCATTATTGGAAGGATGACGTAAGCAATGACGTCATCATGAATTATTAAAGTGTCTGATTGATTGTAAAATTGTAATAATGTAAGGACTATTCTGTAATTTCCTTAGTACCCTTACGTGTATAAATAAGACTCCTCAAGTCTGAAGGGAGCAGAGCATCTGAACGAAAGTTTCAATCTCTCTCTTCTCTCTGAGAAGTTCTAAGCTATGCTTAGCGATTCCTTGAGTGTGGAATCAACCCGGTTCTATGTACTTAACCACTGTTTATAAATAAACCACTACTTTCATATATTCCTCTGCTTCATTACTACTTTACTACTTCATCATTACTTTACTTCATTACTACCAACTACTTATCAAAAATTTCAACCTCAACTTAGACGGAAGCTGCGGTGGACCAAGAAACCCAGAATCACTTCAAACCCCCAGATCAGGTATGACTTATCAACTGTTTAACTTTACTCAGTAGAAACTAATTATGTCTGAAATAGAAAAGGAAATAATTAATAACACTGATGTAGAATATTTACAAATTACTGAAGAAGATGGTAACTATGAAGGAAGTATCTTAATAGATCCAAAATTATTTCAAAAGATTCAGAAGGAGGACTTAAACTTATCTAAAGACGCAAATATGAAAAAATTAGGAGGAATAATGAAACGTTTCAATCAAAAAGAAAATATAATCTATTATGGAAAAATAATTAATGAGACACCAATAGACATATCTGAAACTCAGGGAAACACCTATATACAATTATTAAACAAGAAAAAATTAATTGAGTTAAAAAGGAACTTAAAAAAGGAAGCACATAGAAAGAAAATAGGTTATATACATATAGGAGCGATACAAGTCTTAATTAAGGCAACCTTTCAAGAAGGAATAGATTCACCAATCGAATTAGTTCTAAAGGATGATAGAATAACAGATCTAAGGATAAAATATTAGGAGTAATCGAAGGAAATTTAGCCTATGTCAAGCTAAAATTTGAAATTCACCCAAATATTGGAATACCATTAGATACTCAAAGATTAGACCAATCATTGACTATGGAACATAGATTTTTAAGAAATAACTTGATGAGACCAGGAGATAAGATTTTCCCAATTACTTATTGTGTCAATTATGCATTAACAAACTCACATCATAGTATTATGTTTAGAAATAATGAAAGAATAGATATACCAAGACTATTTGAGGAAATAGGAAAAATTTATTATCCTAAAAGAAACGACTTAACAGAATTAGGAATTTCTATAAGAAATCCGAAATCACTAAGCTTTAAGCAGATACCTAAACCAATTATTTTCCCAGAAACAGAAGAAAATAAAGACGAAAATATAAATAAATTATCAAACCAAGTAAGAGATCTAGCCCAATACTTAAGAAATAGAATATGAACAAAGAAAAAGAATTAAGAAATATTTATGAAAAATCTTATAATCAAGATAAAAAGAACATAAAAGACTTGATGAATATTTATGACAATCATCTTAAAAGAAATAAAGAAGATAAAAACCGAAAACAGATGGAAAAATATATTATAGAAAAAGAAAAAGAATTAATTGATATAAGAAATAAAAGAGAAAAATATAAGAGACAAATAATAGAAAAAATAGGAAAAATAGAAGAAATGATTTTAAAGGAAAATCAATCAACTAGTTATTTTAAATTAACAGCACCAACTTTTGAAGATATTGATTAGAATAATGGAAATATATTCTGAATTCGATAATCAAACAGAAAATGAAATATTGAGTGTTTTAGTGATGGATTTACCCATCGACTGTAAACAATTAATAATTGAAAAAATAAAGACTCAAGTTAGACAAGAAGATTACTATCTTGCAGTTATTTCGTTAGAAATAGAATGAAACCATATGGAAGAAATATGATTAGCTTTTGAATTTGAATATGATAGACTATCATTATCTGATATATATGAAGAATGAGATTTGCTAGATGATTAAAATGGATCAAGAAATACTAAGTATTCTGATAATGAAAATACCTATAGACTGCAAGCAAATAATAATTAACAAATTAAAACATCAACACTAGCAGGAAAAACTTTATCTAAACCAAATAATGCAAAGGGTACAATTAGTTTTGCTTGAGGAAAAAAGAAAAATATTAATCGAAGAAATAATGGAATTAGATGACGAAATAATGGATTATGGGTATGAATTATTAGTAACCCAAATTATGCATGAAAATAATCATCCTGATTATGCCTAATTACTACCACTACCTGGGAATTAATAGGGTGGTACTGAATTGGTATCAGAGCTAAGTACTAGCTAATTAATAATGAGTACAAGATATATAGAAAAATTTGTCTCCTATCTAAATATGATAGATTTAACAAATCAAAATAGATTAAAAGATTTGATACAAGAATTAATCGAGGAAGTCACTGATACATGTAATAAACATATGGAATATCATTGTGAATACTGTGATTGTAGAGAATACGAAAAGAAAATAGATTTAATAAAAATTTTAATTGATAAATTAAATGAATGAACAGATCAACAAGAAACTGGATCCAACGGTCCACGATAACCAAAGGCATGTGACTTCACCCGTCACAACGGCAGGGAAGTCGAACCCGGTCTATACATTAGTTAAGGACAAACTGCTATCACCATTGTGTTCCCAGAGGTCAATACACAGTCAAGTTGGTCAACTCCTTCATGGAGAAGGCGCTAAGCCACAGTACCTCTAATCATTCCTCGTTCAATTATTATTTTCAGTTGTAATAAATGTCGCGGGTTTCCCTTACTTTCATTCTTCACCCACTCTCCCAGGTGTTCTCTCTTCCTCTCTTTCATTCATTCCGTATGTGTGCTGTCAGTCAAAGTTCTCTGCTTGACCACTCTATCATCCCAGCAAACTGTGAGTTCTTAGTAATTTTAAACATTCTTAGTGGCATGTAAATGAGAAGAAAAAAAAAGCATCCGGGTTTCTTTTTCTTTTCATTTTGTTGCCTTGGAATTTCATTGGGGGATATGGTTGCGTGACTTCGTATCTTTCTTTGCCCCCATTTGCGTTATGATTTCATCTTTGTCATTTTAATTCAGATTGTGTCCTTGGTGTTTGATTGGATTGCTATCTTAACCAGGTACGGTTTGATTCCCATCATTAAAATCCATCCCCTCCCCCTCCCCTTTCAACCAAACACACCCGAAGTGTTTTGATTCGTAATTTTAGTTGTACTTATTTGTGATTTTCTGAAAAGTCGTCTTTCACGGGTCTTGATATATTAAATTGTACGAATATGATGAGTCAGATATAATCTTTCTTTAAGGTTTTCTTTGCATAGAAGAAATGGCACTAAGCATCTGATTCAATTTTTATTGCTTGGTTCTTTGAGTACTCGAGTCATTTTCTCCAGCCCCGCGGGCGGGGGAGGGGGAGGGCAAGGCACTGTTAACTTTGCTTTTTTACCCTCCAGTTCTTCTTATATTACCCTGCCCCCCCCCCTTTTATATTACATATACGCTCAGAGGTTTCACCTTGCCTATTGGAACTCTCCTCTTAGTGGTACTGGTACTTTCTATATTTTTTCTGCCTTTATTTATTTACTTTTTATGATTGAAAACTGCAATCATCTGTATACAGACACGTTCTCTAGCATAAATACTTTGATTTTCTAGATTTAATAAACTTAGTTATTCATGTATAATCCCGGGATGCGATCAATTTTCTATTTTTCCCACGGTTGCATTGAATTCAGAGAAAGTGATAAATTCTCTCTCTATTTTATCTCAGTTTCTCTGGTAGTGGTTTGAGCATAATTATAATTGGGATGGAAGTCTCTGACGGAACTGTAGTCACATGTGATGAAGAAAAGGCATTAAAGTGCCTGCTTGATGCTTTTGGCTCTACATTTTCTCTTGAAGAAATAGCATCTGCCTATTGTGAGGCAAGTCGAAATGCAGACTTGGCTGGTGAAATTTTGTACAATATGCAGGGAAGTTCCTCCGTCTCTGCAACCCATTTATCTAATGCACGTGCTGGGGTTAAAGAGTCTTCAGAATCATCTGATGGATCTTCCTTTGAAAATTCCTGCCAAGGAAGAAAAAACTTAAAGTCCAAACTTCGTCCAGTTTCAGTAGGTTCCGTTTCAAGCATTATTGGTAAGGATTATGTCAGATCCATGCCATCAACAAATGGATCTTATGGTACGACTAAACCATTGAAGTTGGACGCGAAGGCGCTGCCAATGACTGGAATCTGGCGTGAAAAAACTATGCCAAGTATTGTAAAGCATGATCAGCTTCACCAGGACATGGAAGATTTCTTATTTAAAATGCTTGGAGATGGCTTTCAGCTTGACAGAGATATGATACGAGAAGTTCTTGGTATATAACTCAAACTCGAAGCAGTTTTATACTCTCATTTGTTGAGATTTTATTAATTTTTATGATTTACAACCTCCTTTCTATAAATATTATGTGGCATTCTGTGACAGAAGTCATCTGTTCATTTGTTCATTTTCATTATAGAAAACTCATATTGTTTCTAGCCCCTATTTATTCAAAAATCCCATGCCAGAATTGTTTGAGTCATTTTTAATTGCTTGCAACTGATTTATTTTCTTATAATGCTTAGCTAACCATTTTTAAGAAAATTTCCTGATGTGTTACTCAACTGAAAGTACTATTTTTTACAAAAACTACATCATTTTAATAGCATAATTTTTCATATTACTATTTTGTTTTTTTATCATGATCATGTTGGTCTTTCATATGCTGCTATAAATAGCTTAACATTGTCTGTTATTAATCACGACATGTCTTGAAAATAAAATAGCTTGTAGTTTGATCTGATACTGGATACTGGTCTTGAGTGCTCTCTGCCTGGACTTAATCAATTGAATGCTCTATTACCTATCATGGCTGCCATTATGTTCTTGTCTAAATGAGTGTGTTTTTACTTTGTGTTATCAATTCTTACTTTTGGTTATCATGATTGTTGACTTGACTATTTGCTAAACAATTCAATGATTCAATCTACTGAAACTAATATGCATTAATTACTATTTATTAACTTTATGACTGAGGCAATTAACACAGAAGCTGAACTACTTTACAATAACAACAACATAAGCTAAACTATATTATGTTATTAGAATTATTTGTTTGTATTAACAGCTTACCCGATTTTATTGCAAACGTGCAGATTCTTGCGGGTATGATATGCAGAAGGTATTAATGGCACTGTTTACTATTTGCTATAATATACCAAGTATTATATATATGCTTCTGTGGTCTTGTAATACTAATAACATTTCTTACCTTCTTTTCCCCTTTCTGGGGTTCATACCGGAATCTACCTTTTTTTCTGCATCTATAATCTCATTACAGTTCAAACCACTAAATATGACAGGATTTCATCTTTCACTGATTTGTCTTTTCTGGGTTATCCACATTCAACCCCGATGTTTCTGATTTTCTTAGTAAAATGACATACACATTATTTATAACCATGGTTTTACTGTTCAGACAGACTCAGCCAGCTTCATATTTTTAATGTCATTTCTCATTTGCATGATATCTTTGTGGTACATTGAGAAATAGCACTTGTAACTTTGCCTAATAAATATGATTTGAAATCATCCAGAGCATGGAAAGTCTGCTAGATCGATCAATTATAGCTTTGGACAAAAGGACAGCTGCTGGGAGGGTAAGTATGAATACCACTATAATATATAGCTGAAGCTCCACTAGAATTACTTATGCTACTTTCATTATGTCTAGTTGTATACACAATATTATGATTTGTAAATTTTGAATTTCCTTTGTGGTGGGTGCAAGAATTTGGGATTAAACCCTACCTCCACCATGGAGGGGAGAGATTTAGGCAAGGGAGAGGATTACCTCCCATCATGAAAGTTGTTTGCCACATGCCAGCCTTTCTCTTGAACGTTTTCTAGTGATATACATGAATGATTTCTGAAACCAAATATTTACAAGGAGAACCTGATGTTCTGTAAAGAATATATTTGAGGCCCCTTCATTTCTTTCATTTTTTGGCGATGTCTATTTTAGGTTGTTATATTATTGTATTTGAATTTGATTATTATCAAAGAATAAAATTAGTTCTCAGATTTCTGTTCTGTTGGTGATGGTTTTGTGTTCTCTTTCTTAGTTTTTGACATTCAACTTTTGTGCAGAAAGTTATATCTTGATGTCTGAATTAAAATTTTGATGGTTATCTAGATTCTGGATTGCTATGTACTTTTGTTTAAGCTAACTGCATTTTTGCAGTATTCAGATATGAAATCGAAATCTGAAGTACCTTCATCTGAAAGAAAGGCTCGGAATTCAAATTATCTCAGAGGGTATATTTTTCTTTTCTTTTCATTCTTAAATTCTTTCTGCTTTCATTGTTTGTTTATGTCAATATCTACTATTTCTATCATTGTCCTTTATTTTTTGCTTTAATTGGCCTTATACTCTGATGCATAAGCAACTCATCTCCATGTTACATTTTGGGTCCTAATTTGTATTCTCTTTGTCATACAGTGATGGAAACATAGTTTCAAATAAAGCAGTGGAATTACATCAGAAACAGAAAAACAGAGATGACCTTCAGAAAGAAGTCTTGTCTGCTTTGTTTAATTCTTGTGAGCGTTCTGAGGAGTCTCCTAGAAGAACTGTAAAGGATGTGAATAAGAATTCACGATATGGACCTGTGTTTGAACCTCCTGCAGACTCGATGGAAGAATATAAGATTGACATGAACTTCTCAAAACAAGAAAATGTAGATGGTACTTTCCTAAACCTGATTCTCAATATTTGTTATCCTTGTTGTTCTGGAAAACTTAATTCTCAACTTTTTGGTTGACAAAACTTCGTTGGTTGAGTTACATGACTTTTGTAGGAAGCATATCTGTATCTATATTAAGCTATAATAATTGAAATGTTGATGTTAAAATATATCTGGTATGTGATTAGAGATTACTTCAATTTTAGAAAATATATTTTAAATAACTTGTAACTTTTAGGATTTACTGAATGATGCAAGACGATATTTGAGTCCTTCGAAGTTAGATTCCATAATTTGCATGCTCTTCCCAAGCGTGAGGATTATTGCCTTGTAAAATTAGTTGATTCATATGCTGCTCCCCGCTGATGAGCCAAGTATAAAGAATTGGGATTTTTGGTGTTTTAATTTGAAGCATTGCTTGATGCATTCCTAGAAGCAAAATCCATTAACCATTTATTTTTTCTTACGTGCAATTTTAAATTTTTATCTTTTTGAAGTTGAGTTTTACTTTCAATAAAATATAAAATAATGTGTTGTGAATAGCAGATGCAGGAGATGAGGATGACTACCAGAAAGTGCGTAAAGCTGTGAAGGAGTATCGAGTAACAACAAATGAATATTATAAAGCAGTATGTTGCATTATTTTTTCCATCTTTTCAGGGTTATATTTTTGTCCGTAATTTGATTATTAAGTAATTAGTTTCTTGGCGGGAATAACTTGGTGTTTCGGGGGCTTTGCTTTGGACATTGTAAAGTGCATTGATGGGTCATGTGTCACTTACTTCAGGCTGTTGATGCATTTGCAAAGGGGGATCAAATCAAAGCAGGAAAACTTTTAGATCAGGTAAGGTTTTCATAGAACTGTGCCTGGGAATAAGTTGCATTATGACACTATACTTTGGCTTTGTTCATGACTTCAGAATTTCGGATTCATTGATTTACTGGTTCTTTTGTACTGTTACTTACTGCTTTTACCTTTTTTTCCCCCTTGCTCATAGCTGTGATCATTTCGCATATATTATATTAAGGAAGAATCCTTTTGAGTATCTTGGATTAGTTGCCCTTATCTCAGAAAGTACATGTTTGAAATATATAAAAAAAAGTTACTTCATTTGAGTTATGTTGATGTCTTGATGATATCGTGAGTTCCAGCTCTCATATCTCTCATAGATAATGTAAGCTGTAACCACATTCATGATCTATTTATTCATTTAATATACAATTTGTCATAATTATCCTAGTTACTCAATTTCACTGGTTTGTTCTATGGTGATGCAAGGGGCATTTTTTTCTCAAGAAGGCTCGTGAAGCTGATGAAGAATCTAGCAAAATGATTCTTGAAACTAGGTTAATCTCTTCTGCTATAAAATTTGCATTGCTTCTTCATATATTTTCTTCTACTTTGTTAAGTGGCTTTGCGTGGGAAATTTGTATGATAGTTACTATAATATTTCCCTTACTGTATAAATTGGCAGCAGTACTACAGAAACACAAGAAATGTTGCTTGACTTGCACGACCATGGTTCAAAGGAGGCTATACGTCTATTGAAGCGCCATCTTTCTTCTCTTGCTGGCATTCCATGTGAGTTACTGCTGTGAATTACTAATCTGTACAAGTTATTGATCCTTTTCAATTGTTAATTTTGATATTCCCTTTATCTTCATCAGCATTTGAGTACCTCAAGGTTATCATTGATGCAAATGAAGATAGCTCTAAAGGGTCTCGCAGACGAGTGGTGAGATAAGATTGACTGATTTCTTGAAGTTCAGTTTTATAATGTTTTTCTAATTTGCATGCTTTATTTGATTGATATAAAGGGGGGTAAAATGGGAAATCTGACTGATTTATTTTTTACAAGGAAATCAGATTTTAAATTAATTTTAATTTTGAAGTACTGCTTTATAAGATTTTATGATGCCTGATTCTTGAGTCATGAGTCAATTCGTGACATTGGTGGTTGATTTTGGACAGATACTAAAACTATTAGAGAAGGAATCTATAGAGTGGGTTGAAGGAGAAACTGCTGGGACAATATTGATCCCCTTGGGTAGCATAAAGCGTGAACGTTTGAGTTTTCTGAAAACATGACATAGCATGCCCTGACAAATGATTAGGCATCCGACGGGTCCAGTGCGCAAGTAAATTGATTATTGCTGAACTAAGGAATCAAGATTGTGAAAGTGTGTTGATCGTTTTCATCAAATTTTTGTTACATTTTTTGAAGTATGTAAGACCCAAATCAATTTATAAATACCATTTTGTCTCGCTAGATAAGTGCTATTTTTGAAACGCTGATTGCATGGAAGTAAAATCTCTCTCTTTCCAGTTTCCAGTGTTGATTGTTGATACCAGATGGGTATGGGGGTATGCTTACCTGGCTGGTTCTACTGCTTTACAATTTCTTTTCTCTATTAAAAATAGTAGAAAACTTGCTTACAATTCCAAATGTGGTGTTCTCAGGTTACAACACACCAAGTGGATTTCTTTTTAAAAAATAACTAAAAGATAATGGATAATATGATTTTAAATATTTCACATGGTGTCTTGTGATTCGAAAACAGCACAAACAACATCATTTGAATTGTATGTAAGTTTTCTCCTTGAAATAAAATCTAGCCCAATCGTTTCTGCGAGGTTGGTAAATACTTAAAATGTAGGAGGTAAATACTTAAAATGAGTGTCCTACAGGCATTAATTAAGAAATCAATACGTTGAGAAATTAAGTGTAATACTTTTCATTATACTAAATTCACCATTTTTTCATACAAAATTTCCTTTCTTTTATCCTTAAACAATGTCTTAAGGAGAGTCGTTAGCATTCTCCATACTTAAATTCGTCTTCGGAGAAAATTATATCTCTAAATCTAGTATGGATTTAATTAGCACGTATGATAGGTGTAAAATAAATTTTTTTTTGGAATTAAAAAGTTTTGGTGAGTTGGGTTCCGGCGGCTCATCAGGGCAGAGCAAGCCTCACGACTCAAAGAGTGCTTACAGTACGAAGTATCCACCACCGTTAGTAGTGACTAATCTCCGTCGGGAACCTATCGGGCACACAAGGTGGGTTTTCCCCTCCCAACCAGATTTTCTCCATACACAAGAGTCAGGATTCGAACTACTGACCATTTGTTTAAGGTGTCAAAATCCCTTACCAACTGGATCAACCTTCGTTGACATGTGTAAAATAAATTTTATATTATTAACTAATCACAAATTACTATACCGCTAAAAATGTTTGATTAATTATTATTGAAAATGACACAAATGAAATATTGTAATTAATTATTTAAATTTTAAATGTTTCAAGTTAATTTTTACGATAAATTTTAATAGTATTCTGGTACTTGTCAAAGAAAGACTGTTGTCACGTATTATCAATATGTTTTGACTTTTGTTTTGTCTTTTTATAAAATAAAATTCTCTTATTATTAAATAAATAAAATGTTAAATAAAAGTAATGTATTTAATGGCTTTAATATAAAAATCCTTCAATAATTTTTTTTTTCGGAACCCATCTTAATTAGTTATTTGAATCGAGTGGGTCCATCAGAATATCTCGGCTTAGACCCTTCGAATCCACTATGGAGCTAATATCTGATTCGACTGATTGAGCAAAGTTTTATAACTTCGTTTTCAGTCACTCAATGAGAATGACTCTATAAATCCTCCAATAATTTTATTATGACAAATATCACCCTGTGCATTGCTTAAGTAATCTAAACAAGTGATATTTATATTGTAGCAAAAAAAAAAAAGAGATATTTATAATTTTTCAATGATTATTTGTTTTTCCCTAATTCCTTAACCAATTATCAAATGAGATACTGATTAGCAAATTTAGTAAGAAAAGTTCTAGAAGAAGAATTTAGAATTATCCCCGTGTTTCTAGCTCGTTTGAAAATCGAGTTAAGATGATCTTAAAATTCGGAAAAGTAGGTGTAAATATGATATGAGAGATAAGAATAAGAAATCAGGGGATTACAGGCAGAGGTATTACTATGTAGCGTGAATGGTATTTGAATTAACAGCTGAGTTGGCTCCCCTAAAAAAAAAAAAGGGTGACCTGGCTTAGTAATAATTAGGAAAGAATAACGAGTGTCCTATTTAATATTTTTCAATCTTTTTTTTTCTTCTTGATTTCTTAAATGATGTTCAAGATACTGTTGTTAGCATTATGTGAAGACAAGGGGGGGCATTGTAGATTTATTTATTTATTTATTTATTACTGAACATTGTAGAAACTTAAGGTGGAAGAAAATAGTTATTAACATCAACAAACACACCCCTTTGTTCACCTAAGTAAGGAAACGAAAGGATACGCACGCAAATATAGACACCCTTCACGCGTTTCATCGTCGCTTTCTCAGGGTAACCCTTCCCGCCCCCCCGCACAACAACCCATAAATAGATACCCCTCATTTCTCATTTCTCAATTCACCACAAAATTCCATAACCTTAACCTAATTCCTAATTCCTAATACCTCACTTCCCTGCGAATCATGGCCGCTGAAGCACCCGCTCAACAATCGGTACGTTTCTTTCTCTCTACCTCAATTTCAATTTCAATTTCTTTTCTATCTCTTTTTTAATTGAATTCAATTGGCTCCGATGATTTTCAGGTTGAGAAGAACGAAGAGCAGCAACAACAACTCAAGTACCTGGAATTCGTGCAATTCGCAACGATCCAAGCCGTGATGCGTGCCGCAATCCTCTACGCCTACGCTAAGGATCGCTCCGGTCCTCTGAAACCCGGCGTCGAGACCGTCGAAGAAGCCGTGAAAACCGTCGTGGCTCCCGTCTACGACAAGTTCCACCTCGTCCCCGTCGAGCTCCTCAAATACGTGGATCGCAAGGTGGACGAGTCTGTCTCCGAGTTGGACCGCCACGTCCCAACCAACTTCAAGAAGGTCTCCTCCCAGGCCCGCTCCGTCGTCTCCGAGGTCCGCCGCGCCGGCGTCGTCGACACCGCGTCGGGTTTTGCCAAGACCGTGTTCGACAAGTATGAGCCTAAGGCGGAGGAGTGTGCTGTGTCGGCGTGGAAGAGGCTGAACCAGCTGCCGCTGTTCCCTCGGGTGGCGAATGTGGTGTTGCCGAAGGCGGCGTATTGTACTGAGAAGTATAACGAGGCGGTTGCTTTGTCCGCACAGAAAGGTTACAGGGTTTCCGCTTATCTGCCATTGGTCCCTACTGAGAAGATTGCCAAAGTCTTCACTCCTGCTAGTGCCTGATTTCATTTGATTTGATTCGATTCCCGGAAACTCAATTTCTTCATTTCAGTTTCCTTGCTGTTATTTAATTTTGTGGTGTTGTGTCATGTTCTGATGTTTGGATACTTTGGTTTTATTAAATCTTAAAACGTAACAAAAAGAGGATATTACTTGTTTGCTACCCACTATGTGTATATGGTGTAAACTCTCTACACCTCTTGTTGTCTTTCTTGGGTGCTTTGGATATACCTGGCTAATCAATGTGACATAGCATTTGGTTGTCTATGGGGTTGTTACTCAAATTTTGTTGGTGTTTGGTTTCACTTTTGAACACATCAAAAGTGCTTCTGTAGACGTGATTCTGGTATTAAAAAAAAAGAGGTGGTTGATTACTTGATTACACATTTGAAGAAGCAAATGCATCCAAAATCAATTCTCAGCATGTTTGGGATTGCGCCAGAACAGCCCAAAATCATGTTCAACAAGAAGCTGCTCATTGTAGCTTATGAGTTCTAGAAGTACTTGTAGGCTTTCCCACCTTGGTTCCAAACAAGCACGCAATCAAAACCAGCTTGAAATAGTTTCTGCTTAACTTGCTTTCCATTCAAAATCACGTTTCCGAACACACAATTATTCACGTTTCAAACATAAAAATAAAAAGCAATGCATAACTGCTGTGATAAGTTATCTGTAACTTGCTAAACCAGTAGAAATAAATTACTTTTAACTAATTTGTAAACACCCCTGCACTTCCTCTCAGCCAGCCATTATACTGTAGCCATCAACGATCACCAAATCATTACAATCCACAGATTTGGTTGCACATATTGAGGAAACCGAACTTGAATAATAATAATAAGGAGAATGTTAACAAGTGTCCTTAAAAAAAAAAGATTTGTATAGGAAATAATATATTTAATATTTCGAATAGTGTAATACTTAATTTTTCAATACCAATTTTTTGTGGGTTCTTTAACCAATGTCCTTAGGATACTGGTTAGTAAGACTCTAATAATAATTAGCTAATTTTGTTTTTCGTTCATCCACACAAGAGGTTAGTTTTCTTGTTTTCCCCCCTTCACTCGACTCCGTTCAGGCAGGGATAGTATAATTAAAAGGACAAAAAAAGGTTCTCTAAATACTTGTGGTTCTCATTTCCAATGAGAACAAAATATATGGAACAGCTTATCAGTGAAAACATTAACAACTTCAATTCTCATTGAAAGGCAGCTAACAAACACATAAACAACATAAGGTTT
Organism: Sophora flavescens; assembly: GCA_030762895.1. NCBI lineage: Eukaryota > Viridiplantae > Streptophyta > Magnoliopsida > Fabales > Fabaceae > Sophora > Sophora flavescens. Next base: position 88,948,092 of record CM061062.1, read on the forward strand.
GCCCCAATTAAAATTATAAAAAGAAGTATCTAACTAATGAAAACCTAATCACAATAAGAAGTTGATATTGATATTCTATTATCAACAAAATTGCATTAGAAGTATGCAGTTAAGGGAGAGAGCATCATAGCCTGGGCCGCACCGGCGCACCGGTCATGCTTCTTCATATCTGGGCGTCGTCAACTTCTAAGCACACGGATCAACTCTTCTCTTATCTACCTACACATTGCACTCATGCCCAACTCATGTCTTGTCTACACATTGCCCTCACAAGGCCTACCCACACGTGAATATATGATGACTCGGCCACAGAAGAATAAAACGTCAAAGAAAGTTTCCAAATTTATGCCTTCCTCGTATTAACAATTTCCTTAGTTTCTTCATTTTCATCAACTTTATCTATTTTCATTCGGTCAAGAAGCCCATCCACCTCTTTACCATCTCTTATATAAGTCTTGATTAGGGCATGATACATTTGTATATTTACTGGGACAACATTTCTTAATGAGCTCACCAAAACTTCGGCATCTTCAACACTGCCCTTATCACCAAGCCAACTCAATATGCTCGAGATCACCTTGGGGTTAGGCTTCCATCCTTTATTTTCCACATACAAAGAGAGGGCTGTTTTGAAGCACCTCAATGCTTTCTCCATCTTTCCCTTATCCATGTATCCACCTGCAACTACAGTCCAGCTGTTTGGGGCGGTGACCTTTCCCTTCTTCTGTAAATCTTCAAGCATGGCTTCTGCTTTCTCATGCAAACCTTTCTCTGAGTACCCGATGATTATGATATTTGGGATTCCAAAATCATAACAATTGCCAGAGGATTCCCATTCCTTCAGTATTTTCTCAGCTTCATCAAGCTCGCCAAGCTTTATCAGAGATTCTAACATGGTCGTAAAATTCCTGTTTAAGCACCTCTTGCAAGCACTTTTCTCCAGGTCCCATAATCTTAAGACCTCATTCTTTTTTCCTGTCCGGGCATAAAGAGAGATAAGATGATTGTAACCCACACCATCTTTGTTGTCTAGCTTCTCCTCTGTTTTCTTTAGAGCATCGACTGCTTTACTTGTAAGACCTGCTTTTATATAGAAATTAGCCACAACGGAATAAGTGTTCCAGTCCATCACAATGTGTGGTTGACTCTCCATTTCTTTCAATATTCTTTCCATTCCATCAATATCAGACCTCACACCGTAAGAGTTTATACAGATTCTGTAGCTGAAGTTGTCAGGAAAAACTTTGTTTTCTTTCATCTCAGTAAGCACATCAGTAACCTTCTCATGCTGTCCTATATTAGTGTATAGACACATAATATCATTGTAAGTTAGAGGTAACGAAGCAAACCCCAACTCCTTCATTTTCTGCAAATGGGACAGGGCCTTATCAACTTGGCGCTGACGAACATAGCAATTCAAAAGAGCACCATATGTCTTATCAGTTTTATCTTGGTCCTTCAAGCTATTAAAATAGTTTTCCGCAGAAGGGAATCCTTGAACCTTGCCAATAAGATCCAAATGCACGGCATGTTCAACTGGAGAAAATATGCAGAGACCATTCTTATTCATCCACTCAGATACCTGCAGCCATTAAGAAACAAAATCAAGGGGCAATTACAAATAAAGAGTTGTTTCAAGATGCCCAAACATGGTATCTTCACCATTTTTAAATCACGATAAGCAAAAGCAAACCAAGCTTTCTGGTCTGACATAGACACATACATCTTATTCTGAATCAGTTGCAAATCATGTTTCAACAATATATAGCAGTTGTGTATAAGTGTTTTTGTAACTCAGTGAGTGTGTTCACTACTTTGAGGCTTAATAATTACTCCTTCCGGTCCATATTATAAGCAAAAAATTAATGGAACACACATATTAAGGTAATTAATTAATCTCATTAAATCTTGTAAAAAATTAGGTTTATTATCTAAATTACCCTTCATCTAAAACTTCAATCTTCATTAAATGAGTCATTGGAATTTGTATTAAATGAAGGATATTTTGAGAATAATGTCATTAAATGAGTCATTGGAAAACAAAATTTGCTTATATATTGGACCAAAAACCTTGTATGCTTATATATTAGACCGGAGGGAGTACCATTTTACTGAAGTACGCAAGCCCAACAAGTTATGCCGATCACATTGTTCCACCTCATTATAATTTCAACCAAATTATTTTTTTAAAAAAATCATGATTAATCTTAGAATTTGGGACTAACTCAACCCAAAAGCTAGCTTGTAAGGTGAGGATTGCCCAAGCTTTATAAGCACTATTTAGGTCATATCTCTAGATGATGTGGGACTAAACACATCCTCTATGAAGGCAGCTCAAAGTTTACCGCAATTAAAGCGGCTAGGGGTGGACCGCAATTAAGGCGGTTTTCCAACAATTAATTCTATCAAATTACAACGAATGCAATCAAGTGATTGGGTGCAAGTGGTTTCGGGCTTTCCTTGGGTACGCAACAACCCTTGGCCAGGCTTTACTAACCGCGCGGCCGACTTGGAGATTAGTCCCATAGCGGGTCCAAAGGATCTAAGCCGTGGGATACTTCCAGGGCTCACTTGACCTAAGGACTAATTAGGATGAGTACGAAAAAAAAAATTTAAAACGAATGTATCACTATGAAAAGTGGCATAATATCACTAACAATAAAACAAGTATAATTTTGGTCCCCTTTATTAGAGTAACTTAAAATCACTTTGTTTTCAAAGTTTAATCAAACAGGCCTTAATGTATAGGAGGTAAAACGAGATTATGCTAATCAAGGACACAATGATTTCATACCTGAAGGGCTTGGGAAAACCTCCTGCGCTTTCTGAGATCGCGAAGGAGGCGCTGAAGCTCAGCGACTCGTATCTTGTTACCGTTGAAGACCCAATCGTCGAGCTCGGGTACGACGCTGGTGGTGGGATTTCCGAGGGGGCTAATTTTGGAATAGAGGGTGGGTTTCTTGCTTCTGCTCGTGTAGTATGATCTCCTCCTGCTTTGAATTTGCATTACCATTCTCCCAACAACCACCTTCCACTCCATCATCACTATTCCTAACCTCAAAGAAGAAGATGATACAGACATATCACCGGGTTTATGAATGGGCTTTCTACATTGGCCTTATTGGGCCATTAATCTGGTTAGTGCACTTTCGCTAACTTTTTTACTAACATATAGCCTTTGGGAAATAAATAACGTCATCTGGTTGCTGTGGTGTAGTGGTTATCACGTCAGTCTTACACACTGAAGGTCTCCAGTTCGATCCTGGGCAGCAACAAAATTCTTATTTTTAGTTTTTAGACTCATTGATGCAGTAATTGTATGGCCATTGTTTTGTCTTACATGGACGAAGCCGTGGTGTAATGTAATGATGGGTGTGGTTGTGAATGCGATTCCCAATTTGAATCAAATCCGTGCTCAACTGATCAGAAACCCTAACCCCCAATTGTTCAACCCATTACTGGGAATTCTAGCAAAGTCACCCACCCCACAAGATGCTTTCTTTCTCTACAATCTCATGCTCTCCCACCCTTTCTCCCACAATCACTACACCTTCACTCACGCACTCAAGGCCTGTTCTTCCCTTCACGCGCCCTCCAAAGCCCTTGAAATCCACGCCCATCTCATCAAATCCGGTCACTACTCCGATATCTTCATCCAGAACTCACTCCTCCACTTCTACCTTCTCCACAACGACGTCGTTTCCGCCTCCCGTGTCTTTCAATCTATTCCTTCCCCCGACGTCGTTTCATGGACTTCAATCATCTCGGGTCTCTCAAAATGCGGCTTTGAAGCAGAAGCCATCGAGAAATTCTCGTTGATGGATGTGAAGCCCAATGCAGCTACGCTCGTCAGTGCATTATCTGCTTGTTCTGGCCTCAAAGCTCTTAAATTTGGCAAGGCAATTCATGCATATGGATTGAAGGCAATAATTATTGATGGGAATGTTATTTTTGATAATGCAATGTTGGATTTGTATGCAAAGTGTGGGTCTTTGGTGAATGCAGAGCACCTGTTTGTGAATATGCCCAAAAGGGATGTGATTTCTTGGACTACTTTGGTGATGGCTTATGCTCAAGGAGGACATTGTGAAGACGCTTTTTCTGTGTTTAAAAGAATGGTGCTTGAAAGGGAAGCTGAGCCTAATGAGGCAACTGTTGTCACTGTGTTGTCAGCTTGTGCATCTATGGGTGCTTTGAGTTTGGGGCAATGGGTGCACTCCTACATTGACAAAAGATGTGACCTTTTGGTTGATGGCAATATTGGGAATGCATTGCTTAACATGTATGCTAAGTGTGGAGATATGCAAATGGGGATTAGGATTTTCAACATGCTTATGCATAAGGATGTTATCTCTTGGGGTACTGTTATTTGTGGCCTGGCTATGAATGGCCATGGTAAGCAAGCTGTGCAGCTCTTTTCACACATGTTGATTCAAGGGGTTCCCCCGGATGATGTAACCTTCATTGGTTTATTGTCTGCGTGCAGCCATGAAGGTCTTGTAAATGAAGGAATTATGTTCTTCAAAGCAATGAGAGATACTTATGGCATCGCATCGCAAATGCGACATTACGGTTGCATGGTGGACATGTATGGACGGGCTGGTCTGTTTGATGAAGCAAAGGCTTTCTTAAGAGGCATGCCTATTGAAGCTGAAGGGCCTATTTGGGGAGCTCTTCTTCAAGCCTGCAAAAATCATGGTAATGAGAAGATGTCTGAATGGATTAGGAGACACCTTAATAACAAAGATGTTGGCATTGGTACACTTGCTTTGTTATCTAATCTTTATGCAAGTTCTGAACGATGGGATGATGCTAACAAGGTTCGTAATACAATGAGAGGCAATGGATTGAAGAAGACAGCAGGATGTAGCTGGATTGAGCTTGAGATGTCCACCAACATATCAGATTCAGATTTATGTGTTGCCTAGTGAGCCTAACGGAGGATCAATTAAGTTCTGAACTGTATAATGGTACCAAACAAAGATATAACTTCTAAAGGTTGAAATTGACCTGTCTCAACATTTCTCTGTTCATATGTAAACTCAATATGTGATTTATTCCATTCTTGTACAAGCCAGGGCAATTCAATGACACAAGTATAATGTTTATTCAATACGTAGACTCAAAGATTATATTCAATAAGTTTTCTCTTTTATTGTATTTCTAGAATCTTTACATGGTTATTTTCTACATTTTAGAAGGGATGTCCCATCCTGTGGAGGTCCTGGAGAATTATTGAAACTGAAACATCTGAAAGTTCTTATTTATGAACATTCAACCTCTCTTACTTTTGAAAGAAAAAAAGAGGATGTTGCTTACTTGAGGCAAAAGGTATGTGTTTTTGGCCACAGACCTCCGCTGACAAGTGCCCTTACCATTCATTTGGAAGAAAATGGAATTACGCTCCCGTGTCCCTGTTCTTACGTAAAAATGATGTTACAGTGATGCATCCATTTCATGAGATGTACCCATTGATTGCTTTGGCTTTTCTTGCATAATTAAATTTGTAGAATGATTTCTTCTTGCTTGTTGAAAATGTAGTTTCAGTCCTCAATATGCTATTTGTAAAGACATACAACTATCTATGTGTCTGGAGAATAAAATCTACTTAGTGAAGCCAGTGCATTTATAGGCGAAGGTCAACCCAAAAAAATTTATAGGCGAAGTTCAAATCTTGATTAGCTTTTATCAAAAAAATAAATATAAAAATCTTGAATAGCTCACAGCCTTGGGCCATCGGCTGACCCATAATAGTCAGCTAAAATCAAGATGGCTAGGCCTTGACCCAAACATAGAGCCCGCTGGGCTTAAACCCGGGTTTGTCTCAAGTCTCAACGCAACCCATGAACACTTTTAATGAAAAAAGGAGTTTCAGTTTTGTCTGGTTTAATTATTGAAACATGAGAGTAAAATTACTTAATATTGCATGGTTATTTGTCTTAAAAAATTTCACTCCCACAAATCACGTTTTATTCAACTTAAGTCTACTCATTGGTTTATGTCTATTGAATTTGTGTAACATATCAAACAAAGGATGGGCTAATGCACGAGACTCCCTAATGAGTTTTAGGTAACAGAATAAATATATGTGGTCTTATGTTCACAATGAGACATTATTTTTAAGATTTAAACTCATAACCTGTCTTGAGACAACAATCTTACCGTTACTTTAAGATCAAACCAACAAAAGTAATTTTAGATGGATGCTTTTCTCTTTGGTTGAGAGTAAGACTTTATTGCATTGATTAACTCAACAGACATTTGTATTGGCTGAATGACTGCATAAATTGTATAACGTGTTGATATAACAGCTATGGGTTGTGTTATCTTTTATTTCTTTTCCTGCGAGATGTAAATAGCTACTAGCTAGCTTATCAAGTTATCATTCTTAACGGAATACTGAAGGAAGAAAAACAAAATTGTAATTTGCCTGTCCCTTGTGCTCTACTCATTCCCATGTTAATCGGTCTTTTTTGTCTACTGAAGGCTTTTAGTGGTCCATACAGCCAAATGGACCACCGGTGGTCTGTTTTTTAACTTGTTACATTGAGTAAAAGTTGGAAATTGAGATAAATTTACCGGTTAAAAGGATCAATTTGCAAATAAAAATTTTGCCCTCTTCTCCCTTCGCATCCTAAACACATACCAATTGTTTCTCGATCTGATCAGCTACCACCACTTTTCTGAACAACGGATACATGATTTTTCAGAAAATTGGTCCTTGCCTAATTAATGGTTTTTAGGAATGACACCTGTAGTGGTCCATTTTTTCGGCACCACAATAAACGCTTCCTCTTTCACTTCGTTTCGAGGACTAATCTTTTATGCGGTTATCGCCCCAGTCCCCACAAGTGATGTTTCAAGTTCAAACTTCAAACTATTGTCCCTACTAGAAAGCGCATACGCTCAACCTCTTGTGGGATTTGAGTTGAGTGAAATGAGATTGTGTGTGTGTGTGAGCCACACGTTTAAAATTATTTACGTGTGACCACATGCACATTAAGGTTAGATCTGTTATTTCTCTCAACCACTCCATTTTACTGTGGAGTTCTGGGTGCAGAGAAATTGTTAGAGATTCCATTCTCCTCACAGAACTCAGAACTGTCTAAACTGCTCATTTTCAAATTCTCCCCCATGATCACTTCTAAGAGTAGAAATACAGAAGCCTTGCTCATTTTGTACTCTTTTGCAGAATACTGAGAAAGCCTTAAAAGACTCATCCTTGTGTGTTAGGAAGAGTACCCATGTGTATCTAGAATAGTCATCAACTATGATAAATCCATATTTTCTTCCGGCCAGGCTGGCAACACTAACTGGTCCAAACAGATCCATGTGTAACAACTGAAAAGGTCTAGAGGTTGATACTTGGTTTTTAGATTTGAAACCTGATTTTATCTGTTTATCTCTCTAACATGCATCACACAAGACATCTTTCTTAAAGCTAATATGAGGCAATCCTCTCACGAGATTATTCCTTTTTAATTCAGAAATTAGTTTCATACTAGCATGTCCTAGTTTCTTATGCCATAACCATCTCTCATCCTCTTTAGACATCGACAAAGTTACACTTTGATCTGAGAGATCAGACAGTTCAATCTTATAAAGATTTTGTTGCCTTTTAGCTGAAAAGAAGGTTTTGCCACTACAGTCTTTAACTATGCATACATCCTTGGTAAAGGAAACATCAAAACCACTATCACATAATTGACTTATGCTAAACAAATTGTGTCTTAATCCTTTAACCATAGGAACATTAGATATAGAGGGAAGAGGGGGTTTACCACCAATAGTACCAATTCCTATAACTTTCCCTTTCTGATTTCCTCCGAAGGCAACGTGTCCTCCTTTCTTAAGTTGGAGGTCTAGGAACATAGACCTTTCTCCTGTCATATGACGCGAGCAGACACTGTCCAGGTACCAGCAGTTGTGTTTTCTTTATCCCGTTGAGAACATCTGCAACAAAAATTATTTGATCTTTAGGTACCCATATTTTTCTGGGTCCTTTTCTGTTAGTTCTAGGAGTCTGTAAAGACTTCTTTCTCTTCTTATGGATACACTTAGACATAACATGCCCAGTTTTTCCACAGAAGTTATAAATAGGTGTTGATTTGGTTATAGTTGACTTAACAGATACTGTAGGAACTATAGTTGATACTTTATGATGTGTCTGATGGACATATCCAATACCTTCTTTGTTAAGAGAGTGCTTCTGAATGCCAAGTAGCTTAGTCAGATTGTCTCTACCATTGACAAATTTGGTAAGATCATAAGTGAGCTCTTCCACTTTCTGTTGAAGTTTTTCAACTTCTTCAAATGGTGATGTTTCACTTGAGATCTTAGCTTCATTAGACTTTTCAGTCTTCAGCTCACTGTTCTCTTTTCCTGACTTCTCGCACTCTTGAGATTTCTGTTTATGCTCACTGGTGAGCTTTACATACTCTCTCTTGAGGGATTTGAAGGCTTTAGATAAGCAGTTGGATTCCTCCAACAACTCCTCATAGGCATCAAGTAATTCCTCATAGTCAGGATGTACCTCATCATCAGAGTCTGATTAAGTGTTGGCCATCAAACAGAGATTGGCTTCTTCCTCAATTTCTTCATCAGAAGATGTTGACTCCAGATCCTCCCAAGTAGCCATAATTCATTTCTTCTTTTTCTTGAAGAAATTCTTAAAAGGGGCCTTCTTGAGTTGAGGACATTCAGCCTTGAAGTGGCCGGGCTTCTTGCACTCATAGCAAACATTTGTAATATTGTCTGTTGAGGTGGATTCTTTGAAGTTCTTGTCCTTGTTGAACCTTTTGAATGGCTTATCCCTCTTGAACTTCTTTTTCTGTAGGAGAAGCTTTATCTTCCTGGTCAGGAGAGACAACTCTTCATCACTCTCAGAATCCTCGAGTTCTGATAGGTCAGCATCACTGGATGACTCATCTGCCTTCAGAGCCTTGGAAACTTTTGCTGACTTTTGATCAGCTTTCAGAGCAATTGACTTGCCCTTCTTTGGTGCAACTTCATCTCCAAGTTCTTGCTCATGAACAGTGAGTGTTCCAAGAAGTTCATCCATAGTCAAGGTAGTGAGATCCTTGGCTAGGGAGATAGAAGTGACCAAAGGTCTCCACTGCTTAGGTAGACTTCTCAGAATCTTTCTAACCTTCTCAGCATTGGTATAGACTTTGCTAAGAGATTTCAAACTGCTGATTATAGTTTGGAATCTTCCTATCATCTGAGCAACAGACTCACCTTCCTCCATGATGAACAGTTCATACTTTCTGTCAAGTATGGCAATCTTTGATTCTTTGACTTTAGTTGTTCCTTCATGAGTGACAGCCAAAGTGTCCCATATTTCCTTCGCAGAGTCACAAGCACAAACCTTCTCAAACTCCTTCGGACTGAGAGCACAGATGATGTTATATCTGGCTTTGTGGTTAAGCTCCCATTTTGTCTTTTCAGCACCAGCCCACTGAGTTTTTGGTTTGTCAGTGTTATCATCATTTTTGGGAATGAATAGACCATCTGTGATGACATCCCAAAGATCAGAGTTTATGGATAAAATAAACCACTGAAATCTATCTTTCTAGTAGTTGTAATTTTCTCCATTGAAATAAGGAGGTCTGGTTAGGGAAGCTCCTTCAGTTTGATGACTTCCACTTGTACTAGCACCAGCCGTCATGTCTATTCTTCACGACCTTTTATCTCTACACTGTTAGATGCTCAACCCAGAGGCTGAGCTCTGATACCAACTGAAATAGACAACTATAAACACAAGAAGGGGGTTGAATTGTGTTTATCATAATTTAAGCAAAGTTGAAATCTTTTCGAAAACAAAAAGGCTAGATTTGGATGAGTGGAAGAATACAGGATGGACGGGTGACTTTTGCAAGCACGCCACTTGATAGACGTAAGAAAACTAAGGCAATTAAAGAGTTTAAGGGAAGAGAGATTGATACGATTATTTATCCTGGTTCACTCTTCAAAACAAAGAGCTACGTCCAGTCCTTGGTAGCACCAAGATTTATCCATTATAACCGATAAGGTTACAGACTCAAGTATTATTTGCACACCTTGCCTCTTCAGGCTCAAGATAAGTATTATTTGCACACCTAGCCTCTTCAGGCTCAAGACAAGCATTATTTTCACACCTAGCCTCTTCAAGCTCACTCTGGTTTGTTTGAAAGATTGGGTTTGTAATAAATACAATTTCTCACAGGCAGAACTTTCACTAACACTCAGAGAGTGGTTTAAATGTAAGGCTTAGGAAAGTCTGGGTAATAACTTCAAAATGATTGAAGAATACAGAATAAAAGAATGAAGAAATTAATGCAGAGTAATGGCGTTTTAATGCAATGTGTATTCTCTTGTTCTTTATCTTCAATGACTTCTGTATTTATGGTCTTCAAGCATTTAGGATCCGTTAAAGACATCCCCTCAGATATTGGCTTCAAGCAGAACTTCATTAAATGCAATAGAGTCATTCTGGGCAGCCATTAATGCAATAGAGTCGTTCTGGGTAGTCATTAATGCAATAGATTCGTTCGTTATACTCTAACATGAAGGATCATGGCTTTATTCATCGTGCTACAGCCATATCAGAGTTGTGTAGAAAGCTTTTTGTACTTTACTGAGTACACTTTCCTTTTTGTGTAAGGACCAGAGGTACTAGGGAATAAAGCACGTTGGAAGCATTCTTTAACCGGTCTTTGGTTCTGATTATCCAAGGTTGCTTGAGAGAGTAACTTCTGACCTTTCTTGATAATCGTGAAACTGAGTAGGAGAGAAGGCTTCAAGTCTCTTTCTGGTTCTTGAACTAAGATTCTGATAATCCTTATAGAATTCGCGTTCATAAGATAAGTGCTTCCATCTTGAAAATAATCACGTCTATCTAGTCATTTGAGTTTTCATTCGGGCTAGTAGACGAGCTCCATATTAAGAACTCAGCAAGTCCAAAGACTAGTGGATGAGTGCTTCTGTCACCTTTAGTGGACGAGCACTTCTATTACTCTAGTGGACGAGAGCTTCTGTCACCTTTAGTGGACGAGAGCTTCTGTCACCTTTAGTGGACGAGAGCCTTTGTTACTTTAGTGGACGAGAGCCTCTGTTACTCTGGTGGACGAGAGCCTTTGTTACTTTACTGGACGAGAGTCTCAGTTAGTTTAGTGGACGAGAGTCTCGGTCACTCTGGTGGACGAGAGTCTTAGTTACTCTGGTGGACGAGAGTCTTTTGCCACGTCATTGGACGGATACATTCTGACCTTAATGGACGAGATCCAATTGCCACGTCATTGGACGAGCCATTCTGACCTTAATGGACGAGCTCCAATTGCCACATCATTGGACGAGCCATTCTGACCTTAATGGACGAGCTCCAATTGCCACGTCATTGGACGAGCTATTCTGACCTTAATGGACGAGCTATTCTGATACTTTAATGGACACGCTATTCTGATACTTTAATGGACGCGCTGTTCTGATACTTTAATGGACGCGCTCCAAATGCCACGTTAGTAGACGCTAGCTGTCATCACTTTAGTGGACGCAAGTTTCTTTCTCTTGCGTTTTGGACGTGCGCTTCAATCATTTACGATGGACGTGAGCTTCAATCACTTGCGTTGGACAGATGATTCTATTACTTAATCTGCACACTCGATAGATAGGTTAGCAACCAATATGAAGGTTAATTAAATCATTAACCAATGTTTAGTTTTTATCAAAACTTAGGGAAATACACATCAGACATTTTAGAGACTTAACACTGTGAAGGTAAGAAGATTAGATGCTCGACGAGGTAAGTCACGAACGTTCTCGTTCCTTCCGCGATGGAAGTCTAATGTTATGTACACAAAATCACAAGTTAAAATCAAAACAAGAACACTAAACCATAAGGTATAGGTTCGGCCAAGACTAGTTCTTAGGGTTAGAGATTCCCAAAAATTATACAACTCATGGATTTATGATCCTTAAGTGTTAGGAGTTCATAAACAATGATCTTTTAACAAAGTTGAACTAAAATTCCACTAAGTTAACAACATAGGGCATTCGGTCAAGGCTAGTAAAATAGGCTAGCATTCACTAAACTTTCCAATCTCTTGGGTTTAGCATCCATATGTGTTAAGGAGCTCAAAACCATGATCATTTTGGAAAAATTAAAATAACACATACTAGCTTTAATAACATAAAATAAACAAGTTATAAATCCTTAACTTTCCAATCTCTTAGACTTAGCATCCAAATATCTTATGGAGCTCAAGTCCATGATCATCTCAGAAAAATGAAAGTAACACATACTAGCTTTAACAACATAAAATAAACAAGTTATAAATCGTTAAACTTTTCAATCTCTTAGACGTAACATCCAAATATCTTATGGAGCTCAAGTCCATGATCATCTTGGAAAAATGAACGTAACACATTAGCTTTAACAACATAAAATAAACAAGTTATAACTCCTTAAACTTTTCAATCTCTTAGACTTAGTATCCAAATATCTTATGGAGCTCAAGCCCATGGTCATCTTGAAAAAAATGAAAGTAACACATACTAGCTTTAACAACATAAAATAAACAAGTTATAAATCCTTAAACTTTCCAATCTATTAGACTTAGCATCCAAATATCTTATGGAGCTCAAGTCCATGATCATCTTGGAAAAATGAAAGTAACACATACTAGCTTTAACAACATAACATAAACAAGTTATTAAGAGTTCTAAATCCATGATCAATACTTGAAAAGTTGAAACATAGTATCCTAGGCCTACTTATTCATATTTTTCGGACATCATAGGAACAAGCTATCAAAACTTCCAAGATTTATAGATTCAAGATCAAGGGATAGTTAGAAACTCAAACACATGATCATATTCCAAAAGTTGAAACAAAAACTTCCTAGGTCACAAATGCAAGCATTCGACCTTCATCGGAAGAGATAGATAGAGATTTTTGTTTTACACAACCTCTTGGTATGTAAAAATATAAGTTAATACAAGACTATAGAAAGTAGTTTCAACTCAAAAGGAGTTTTCTACCATTTTAGAGAGATTTTAGAAGTTTAAAGCATATAAAGAACACATAAAGTAAACTAAGAAATAAAAGATGAAACTTGCAAAAAGATTCATATGAGAGCATTACCCTTAGTATAAGGAAAAACTTTAATGAAGAGCTTAAGTAGAAAAGTTGAATAAAAACTAAAACTATAAGAGCTTGAACTTTAAGAAGAAAGGAAGAAGATGAACTTTAATGGAGGTTGAAGGAGGAAGAAGATGAAGTAAAAATGGAAGGGGTATATATAGGGATAGGGAAGAGAGTTACACGGCTAAGGGAGTGAGACGGAGAGCTTGTTGAGCAAGTTTGGTGGTTTAATGCTTGATTGGATGGAAGAACAGAGAGAAGACTTTTGGATTAGAATGGTATTATAATTTGAAAAGTGTGATGATGATACTTTTAGAGTGTGTCATGGCCCTTTCCATCATGTCTCCTTACTTCTTTTATGGTCCATAATCTGTTCCATTTGATACCCGGTGGCATTTCCGATCGTAATTTTCCCGACGTTTCACCCGAATAAAATGTTATATTTTCTTTTTTTTTTGCACGAAAATTTTCAAAATAATCGATGTTGAAGGAAACATAATAAAAACACTAATTGTTTCGTTCACGGGTCAAAATTAGGTTTTCTGCACAGTAAACTTGTACCGGTAGTGAAAACACAGATCGACTTCCGTCTGAATTTTCAACTGAAAATTTTACCGTGACTTCATATGATATAACAACACAAGAAAATAATTTTAGTTTAATTAAAATCATCCTCTGAGTTTAATCTAAAATAAACACATTTAAATATGTATTTACTGCTACAGAAAACGTAGGGAAAACAGGGTGTTACAATACTATCCCTCTAAAAAGAATTTTGTCCTCGAAATTACGCACATTAAAATAACTCAGGGTATTGCAATTTCATCTTGTCCTCCGCTTCCCATGTAGCTTCTCCGGTTGTCTCGTTCCAAATGACTTTGACTAAAGGAATTTGTTTATCTCTGAGCTGCTTCATCATCCTATCCGCGACCCGTACCGGCGAAGTCTCAAAAGATAGGTTCTCTTTTAATTGTACTTTATCAGGTTTAATAATATGTGATGGATCAGGAATATACTTTCTCAACTAAGAGACATGAAAATCATCATGGATGTTGGAAAGAAAAGGAGGTAAAGATATTTTGTACGCAACTGGACCTATACGCGACGAAGAATTTGGTAGGGTCCAATGAATTTGGGAGTAACCTTTCTGGATTTTATCACTCTACCAATCCCAGTCGTTGGTGTGACTCTCAAGAACACATGCTCGCCTTCCTCAAACTCAAGAGGTCGTCATCTCTTGTTAGTGTAACTTTTCTATCGACTTTGGGCCGTCCGCATTTTCTCCTGGATCATCTTCACCTTCTCGGTCGTTTGTTGTACGATCTATGGTCCTAACAGCAAACTCTCACCATCATGATACCAACACAAAGGTGTTCGGCATCGTCGACCATACAAAGCCTCATAGGGTGCCATCCCTATACTTGAATGAAAACTGTTGTTGTAGGTGAATTCTATCAACGGTAGAAACTCGTCCTAGCTCCCATTGTCTTCCATCACACACGCTCTTAATAAATCTTCGAGTGATTGGATTGTTCTCTCTGACTGTCCATCAGTTTGTGGATGATACGCAGAACTCAATTTGAGTTTTGTTCCCAACGAGTTTTGTAGTCCCTTCCAAAATTCTGACGTAAACCTTGGATCACGATCCGAAATGATACTCGAGGGAATACCGTTCAACCTGAAAATCTCGTCGATGTACAACTGAGTCAACCTTTTCATCGGGTACTTCATGCTGATAGGTAAAAAGTGAGCTAACTTGGTCAGTCGATCCACAATTACCCATATAGCCTCATGTCCCTTCCGAGTCCTTGGTAAGCTGGTCACAAAGTCCATTGAAATACCGTCCCACTTCCATTCTGGGATGTCCAATGATTTTAACATTCTTGCTGACCTCTGGTGTTCAATCTTAGCCTTTTGACATATCAGACAAGAAGTGACGTATTCCATTACGTCCCTTTTCATTCCATACCACCAATATAACTTCTTGAGATCTTGATACATCTTCGTGGCTCCTGGGTGTAAACTCAGCTTACTCCTGTGAGCCTCCTCTAAGATCAACTTCCTAAGCTCGATGGCATCTGGTATACAGATTCTTTCACCGAATCTCAAAATTTAATCCGTTCCCTCTCTGAATTCTGACAGCGCTCCCTGTCGCACTAAGTCCCTTTCTTCCTGCAGATACTGATCACTCCCTTGTTTTTCTTTTATTTGTTCCATCAATCCGTTCGAAACGGTGATCCTATTCTGACACAGCCTTCCCGGAAATGTCTTAATTGATAAACTTAGATCCCGGAATTGTTCCAACAATCCCTGCTCTTTAACCATCATTACTGACACGTGTATTGACTTCCTGCTCAGTGTATCTGCCACCACATTCGCCTTTCCAGGGTGATACTGTAGTTGAAAGTCATAGTCCTTCAAAAACTCCAACCAACGCCTCTGACGCATGTTCAACTCCTTCTGGTCGAAGAGGTACTTCAAACTCTTGTGGTCACTGAAAACATTAAAAGTAGCTCCATACAAATAATGCCTCCAGATTTTCAGGGCAAAGACTACCGCTGCTAACTCCAAGTCATGCGTCGGATAATTCCTTTCGTGAATCTTCAACTGCCTTGAAGCATATGCTACGACTTTTCGGTTCTGCATCAGCACACATCCCAATCCCTGATGTGAAGCATCACAATAAACCTCAAAAGGTTCCTTAGGATCAGGTAGGATCAACACGGGTGAGGTTGTCAACCTTCTCTTAAGCTCTTGGAAACTTCCTTCACAAGCCTCCGTCCAAACAAACGCTTGGTCTTTCCGAGTTAACTGGGTAAGGGGTCCCACTATCTTGGAAAATCCCTCAATGAATCTCCTATAGTAGCCCGCTAGCCCACAAAGCTATGGATTTCAGTTGTCGTTGTTGGCCTTTTCCATTCTAAAACAGCCACAACTTTTGACGGATCCACTGCAATTCCTTCGCATGATATTACATGACCTAAGAATTGCACTTGGTCCAACCAGAATTCACACTTTTATGGCTTCGCATAGAGTCGCTTCTCTTTCAAGGTCTGAAGAACAATGCCGAGATGTTCAGCATGCCTTTCCTTGTTTGGAGAATAGATCAGAATATCGTCAATGAAGACGACAACAAATTGATCTAAGTAAGGACGAAAAATCCTATTCATGTAATCCATGAATATGGCAGGAGCATTTGTCACTCCAAACGGCATCACTAGGTACTCATAATGCCCGTAGCATGTTCGAAACGCTGTCTTTGGGACATCCTTTGCTTTCACACGAATCTGATGGTAGCCTGACCGTAAATCTATTTTCGAGAATACGGTCGCACCACGCAACTGATCCATGAGGTCATCAATCCTTGGGAGCGGATATCTGTTCTTGATCGTAACCTTGTTCAACTGCCGAAAATCTACACAGAGTCGAGAAGTCCCATCCCTCTTCTTTACTAATAGAACTGGAGCTCCCCACGACGATACACTGGGTCGGATGAATTCCTTTCTCATTAACTCTTCAAGTTGTTCCTTCAGGGTTTCTAACTCCGATGGTGACATCCGATACGGTGCCATGGATATTGGTCCAGTGCCTGGAACCAGATCGATCGTAAACTCGATATCTCGAACAGGCGGTAGACCAGGTACATCCTTAGGAAAAACTTCCGGAAACTCATTGACGACAGGTGCGGACTCCAAGTCTAACTCACTCTTAACATCTGAGGAAAACAACAGCATGTAACCTTGAGCTCCCTCTTTCAAAGAAGCTCTTACCTGACTAGCAGATAGTAATCCAGAAATCTCATCCCTAAAGACTAAGGTTCTTTGAGCATAGTCTATCAGGATATGGTTGGAAGATAACCAATCCATGTCTAGAATTACATCTAGTTGTATTAAAGGTAAACAGATTAAATCTACAAGAAAGTGCCTATCCTGAATAATTATAGGACAATTCAAGAAAACAGAATTAACGGTTACTGGATCAGCAGTTGGGGTAGAAACAATCAAGTTATATGGTAAAGAAGAAATAGGCAAGTCTAGAAGTTTCACACGATCCATTGAGATAAAAGAATGAGTTGCACCTGAATCGAAAAGTACAGTTAAAAGATTACCGGCTAAATCGCACTTACCCTGCACCAGATCGGAGAAATTTGATGCTTCAGCTCCACTCATCGTATACACTCGCCCTTTACCAGTCGGCTTGCTTGCTCGGGCATGATTGGTAGCTGGTTCTCTTTGCGGTGCTCTGCAGTCCCTGGCTATGTGCCCTATACGATCACAGTTAAATCACTTCATCTCTTTCTTTGGTCATGTATTAGCTAGATGACTGGGATCCCCGCACCTGTAACACTTCCTCTCTTGACCTTGATTGTTGTTTCTCTGGCCTCCACTTCCCGTTCCCGAAGTACCGGAGCGATATTGTTGCTGTTGTTTCTGGTTGTTACTGGGTGACCGGTAATATGGCTTCCTCTGGTTCTGCTTCCAATTTTGGTTATGTCCCTGATATTGACTCTTGGGACGAACGGGTCCTCCAACATTTCCCCTGCTATCTCGCCCTTTGCGCATCAGTTCTACCTTTCAGCATTTCCCTACCAGGGCTTGGAAATTCCTGATTTCCAAGGGCATCACAGATTCCTTGATCTCGAAGCGCAGACCGGCTTCAAACTTCTCGCACTTCCACTCCTCATCGGGGTTGTTCTGTAAAAAGCGGAAGTATTTGGCAAGGGACTCAAACCTTGCCGCATATTCCCCCACCATCATGTCCCGCTGACTCAGCCTCAGGAATTCCTGCTCTTTCTCTGTCCGAGCACTTTGGGGAAAATATTTTTTCAGAAATTTGTTGCGAAATACTCCCCAGGTGATTGCCTGATGCTCATCTACTAGTAGTTGTCTGGTGCCCTTCCACTAGTATTCAACATCTCCAATCAGTTGGAATGTTGCGTAAGGCACCTTTGCTTCCTTCGGGGTGTGCACCAGTTGAAAGATCTTTTCCAGCTCTTGGATCCAAAGATCGGCTTTAGTCGGGTCTACATCCCCATCAAACTACGATGGATTCTGGCATCGGAAGGCATTCAGATTCTTCCCCTCTGCAGCCCGTTCAGCTCTTAGCTGCTCCTGTTGATTCTGGGCAGCCGCGTTGGCAGTCTGGAAAGTTATTGCAGCACCAACGTCAGACAACGCTTGGGCAGTGAAGTCCATCCCGCCATTGCCTCGACCACGACTGCACGTTTGTTGTGACTCCGGCAAGTGTACCGGGTCGTCGCAAGTAATAAAAATAAACACGGTAAGTAATTACCGAGGTCGAACTCAAGGATTGGGATACCAATTCGACTAATCCGCGGGAAGTCAGATGCGTTCGGTCAAGTTACGGAAGAAGGTGGTTGAGAGAGAAGATTAATAGCGAAATTCAACTAACCATCTAAATAAACTAATTAACTAAAAATCAGAAAACTAAAATGTCCAAGGTCACAAATCCACCTACCCAATATGTACACCCAAGTGATGATGAATTCCTCCCTAGGTTCAATTACAATGTCAACCGGGACCCCTAAATTCTCCTAAATCCACTTCCGTGCTCATTAGGACGTATTCGATGATTTGAGTTAATTACTTGCTAGGTCTCTTAACCCTAATCTCGAATTCTGTTAATTCGTGTTCCCTATAAGGTCGCACCGATATCCTACTCACTCTCGTGCAATATTCGATCGATGATCCTAATTCAAGTTCTAAACGTGAATCGCTGACTAAGCCTCATCAACGTTAACAAGTCAATCACGCAACACGTATGATCAACACATTCAAATCAGAATTAGAAAACAAGAATTGAATTAAAGGAGAAAAACATACATCATATCGGATCTACACTGCCATGAGTGGCTTCATCGTTCCCTAGGACGAGGGGATTCGTTCCTCGTGCTCATAGACAAGCGATCGGACGTAATCACCATCGTAAAATAAAAAGAAACCAGAAAAGGAGACGCAGCTCCAAGGAGAAATAAGGATTCGTAACTACTGCCCTAACCTAAGTGGAAAACTGCCTCCTCCCGTTGGATCCTCCAATTCTGATCTGCAAAAGCCTTTAAATAGAATTCCTGATCTGCGCTCGCTTGCGAGGCGAGCAGCCTTTCGCGAGGCGAGAATTAAAATTGGCGCACTTTCAATTTGAACTCTCGCGAGGCGAAAGTGTGTTCGCGGGGCGAGTCTTCAATTTCAGGCTGTGACCTTCATCACGGCTGGGCCGTGATGGCCTCTGACTTCCAAGTCTTCATTCACTCGCGAGGCGAGATGTCTCTCGCGGGGCAAGTCTTCAAACCTCAAACTGTTCACGGGCATGGTCTTCATCACGGCTTGGCCGTGATGGTCTCTGTCTTGCAGGTCTTCATGATTCGCGGGGCGAGAATAGTCTCGCGTGGCGAGACAGAAATGTTGACTTTTGCTGCTTTGTTGACCTTCAGTCTCGCGAGGCGAGAATACACTCATGGGCGAGTGTCTCCAGACTTGCAATTTCCACTGCTTTTCGACTTTCCTTGACTCCCGGAGCTTCACTTATTTAATCTGAAACAACAAAAGCACCCACAAGCGTAACTCTATTCAAAATAACCTAAAAGCTACACAAAAGACACAAAACGAGTCAAAGTCCAACTTAGGAACAAAACAAGGCAAATTTGGGCGAAAACGAGAGTGAACTCGAATAAATTGGCACATAAACCCTAGTTCATCTAGTCATAAAACTAGATAAGCCAGAGGCTTATCAAATACCCCAAACTTAAACCTTGCTTGTCCCCAAGCAAGCTTAAAACTCAAAAACGACTCAAGACTTGGCAAGCCTAAAGGAATCAATCGATTTCGCACAAATTTAATGCAATCAAAACAGTTTTTCTCCAATGATCTCCCCCCTACATAAATGTAATCCCCACATTCATCTACTTTAAACAGTTGAGAATTTATCATTCTTGCCATCATTACTCTAAGTTGAGGCTCAAAGATACACAAAAAAGAAGATCACTTATTTCAAACAATTGCCTTCCTCACAAGGGCATTTAAAATTTCACTCATTCGCTCAAGTTTGTCAAGGTTGTCAACTTTTCACTCAATTTCACATATCAAGAGCACTTCCCATGAATTTGATTTTCATCTCAAAAGTAGTTCCCACGAAAACATGTATGCAACATCAGAAGGTCTTTTAAAGGTTGTAATGGGGCCTGGCTCAGGGTAGGATAATGAAGGATATTTAGGCTTAAGTCCCTAGGAACTAAGAGAGCATGAGCATTTGACATACATTCACTCTAATTCCTTTTTCCATTTTTCTTTTTGTCTCAGGTGACTACAGCCTTTTTCCTTGCTAATCTTTTGATTTGCCCCTTTTCCTTTTGGCAATTTAATTTTTTTTTTTTTTTGCCTTGGGTTTCAACCTTTATTTTTCTTTTTCTCACCCCAAAATGTCATACCTCCTTGTAGCCACCCCAAACTTAGTTTCTCACAACCTTTCTCTTGCTCATTTCCATGCTCTCCTAATCCTAAGATTGGGTTAACATGGTTTTTCGGATTTTGGCTCGTAATGTAGGGTCATCAAGAAACAATAGGTCAATTAGGCTCAATTTGGCTAACTAGGGAACATGCATTAGGGATGGTTCATTTCAGGCCAAGTAGTTATTCAAAGAACATTGCCTAAATCATTTGATGCAACACATAAACATGCAAACCATATAGAGACTCAAGCAAATTCGGGAAAGTGCAACTTAACAGTGATTCACACATTCAAAAACAGAGTTGGAGGCTCAAATCCTCACCTGGACATTTTGCAAATTGTTTGACCGAGATACGATTCCTAGTGTGTGCACCCCCTCACCCCAAACTTATCATAAATCAAGTAATCACAATAAAATTCTCAAAGTTCAATTTTCAATTTTTAAGTGGGGATCAATTTTTCTAATTTCAGAACTTAGGGGAAATCATCAATGGTCAAATAATTCATGCAATCAATCTACGCTCAATCTAATTAAAATCCAACAAGCTTACCGACACGACATTTCATACAAAAACTCCTGATCTTCTCAAATTATTCAAGAGCGACAAACAAAAACAGAACACAAAAAACAAACACAGAAGTTAAGAAAAGAGAGGGAAACCTAGCTTGGGTTGCCTCCCAAGAAGCGCTTGTTTAACGTCCCGAGCTTGACTTATTAAGAAGCATCCACCTGGATCCCATAGTCTGTGGTACAGGGGCCAAGAGACGCTCATCATATCAAATCCTCCACCCGGATCAAATGGTAATTGGAGTGGAGATCGTAGCAGCAATATGACCTTATTATCCACTCCACCCAGCCAGTGTGTGAAAACTCCATTGACCTCTTCAATTATGAACTCACTTCCTCTCGGGTCAAATGGTGTTTTCACGAGGAAGTGTGCTAGACAAGTGGGAGGGTCTAATTTACCGGTGTCCACACATGCATGCAAGCCAACATATTTATTTAACGCATCAAAATCAGGTTGCTTGGCAAGCATGGTGGAATCCTCCGCCACTTTATCTTCATCTTGATCTCTACCCCCTTGCTCCAGTGCCTTGTCCTTTGCCAACTCCTCTTCCTTAGGTTGCTCTTCCTCAACATGTGGTTGTTCCGGGGCCATGACACTTGCCAATTCCTTTTCCTCCGGTTGTTCTTCCTCAACATGTGGTAGTTCTTCCTCAACTCCCTGAGAACTTGTTACACCCCAGTCATATCCCAACACCCCATCGCTTCTAGTTGTTATGGCTTCGCATTGGCTCTTAGGGTGGTTCTCGGCATCACCTGGGAAAGTCTCTGTGAGACGCTCATTTTGTTGTTCTACGAGCTGACCCAACTCCTCTACCGCCGCATTTGCCTTCTCAAATGATGTCTCCATAGAACTCGCCAACTTATCCATTGCCGCATTTGCCCTCTCAAGAGCCAACTCCCAAGGTTGTGGCTGCCAATTTTGTTGAGGTTGTGGCTGCCAGGCTAGACCACCGCCATCCTTACTCCAAGCAAAATTCGGATGGTCTCTACTCATATCACCCCAATACTGATTCTGACTCTGATAGTTGTTCTGGGGCACGCTGTCATTATGCCATGGTTCCACATAAACTTGAGGGAAGTAGAACGGACAACTCCAAGTGTCATGGCTCCCATCACAATATTCGCAACCCGGAAGCATTCCTTCGTGTACCTCGCATACAAAACAAGGCAAGACCAAGTGGAATCAAAGAAGTAGAGAGATAGTAGAAAATAAAAAGAAAATAATAAAAATAAAAATAAAAAATAAGAACAAAAATAACTTAACCAAATAATCAAACTCCCTAAAAATCAGAAAAATTGGTTGTGCCAATCCCCGGCAACGGCGCCAAAAACTTGTTGTGACTCCGGCAAGTGTACCGGGTCGTCGCAAGTAATAAAAATAAACACGGTAAGTAATTACCGAGGTCGAACTCAAGGATTGGGATACCAATTCGACTAATCCGCGGGAAGTCAGATGCGTTCGGTCAAGTTACGGAAGAAGGTGGTTGAGAGAGAAGATTAATAGCGAAATTCAACTAACAATCTAAATAAACTAATTAACTAAAAATCAGAAAACTAAAATGTCCAAGGTCACAAATCCACCTACCCAATATGTACACCCAAGTGATGATGAATTCCTCCCTAGGTTCAATTACAATGTCAACCGGGACCCCTAAATTCTCCTAAATCCACTTCCGTGCTCATTAGGACGTATTCGATGATTTGAGTTAATTACTTGCTAGGTCTCTTAACCCTAATCTCGAATTCTGTTAATTCGTGTTCCCTATAAGGTCGCACCGATATCCTACTCACTCTCGTGCAATATTCGATCGATGATCCTAATTCAAGTTCTAAACGTGAATCGCTGACTAAGCCTCATCAACGTTAACAAGTCAATCACGCAACACGTATGATCAACACATTCAAATCAGAATTAGAAAACAAGAATTGAATTAAAGGAGAAAAACATACATCATATCGGATCTACACTGCCATGAGTGGCTTCATCGTTCCCTAGGACGAGGGGATTCGTTCCTCGTGCTCATAGACAAGCGATCGGACGTAATCACCATCGTAAAATAAAAAGAAACCAGAAAAGGAGACGCAGCTCCAAGGAGAAATAAGGATTCGTAACTACTGCCCTAACCTAAGTGGAAAACTGCCTCCTCCCGTTGGATCCTCCAATTCTGATCTGCAAAAGCCTTTAAATAGAATTCCTGATCTGCGCTCGCTCGCGAGGCGAGCAGCCTTTCGCGAGGCGAGAATTAAAATTGGCGCGCTTTCAATTTGAACTCTCGCGAGGCGAAAGTGTGTTCGCGGGGCGAGTCTTCAATTTCAGGCTGTGACCTTCATCACGGCTGGGCCGTGATGGCCTCTGACTTCCAAGTCTTCATTCACTCGCGAGGCGAGATGTCTCTCGCGGGGCAAGTCTTCAAACCTCAAACTGTTCACGGGCGTGGTCTTCATCACGGCTTGGCCGTGATGGTCTCTGTCTTGCAGGTCTTCATGATTCGCGGGGCGAGAATAGTCTCGCGTGGCGAGACAGAAATGTTGACTTTTGCTGCTTTGTTGACCTTCAGTCTCGCGAGGCGAGAATACACTCGCGGGGCGAGTGTCTCCAGACTTGCAATTTCCACTGCTTTTCGACTTTCCTTGACTCCCGGAGCTTCACTTATTTAATCTGAAACAACAAAAGCACCCACAAGCGTAACTCTATTCAAAATAACCTAAAAGCTACACAAAAGACACAAAACGAGTCAAAGTCCAACTTAGGAACAAAACAAGGCAAATTTGGGCGAAAACGAGAGTGAACTCGAATAAATTGGCACATAAACCCTAGTTCATCTAGTCATAAAACTAGATAAGCCAGAGGCTTATCAACGTTCCTCCTGGTTCCATACTGACCTGTAAGACACAATCAGTGAGATGGTAACCAGAAAAAAAAAAAAAAGGTAACTCGTCGGATAACACACGTTACTTCTTAGAAGTAATTCAAACAAGACTCGATCAAATAATACACAAATCGACACAATAGACCTAAACCCAAACATTCCCGAAAGACTCGACTCGCTCTGATACCACTAATATGACACCCTAAACCCGGCGTCACATGGTTACCCAATTGCGGAAATATTTCTGATTTACAATGCTGGTTACTTCCTGAAAGTATCATTTTCTCGGTGGATGAGTACATTAAAAACGGTAATTAAATTTTTTTTTGAGATGAAGGAAGATAAAGGTGATGAACACTCAGAACAAGAATTGAAGACAACATATATATAACATGTCCCAATGAAAGCCAAGTTCCAGTACATAAGTTAGGGCCTTATCAATGGCCATTGCAACAGAATTAGACATCTAGGAGTTACAACTTAAAAGAGAGTATGTAAGACACAGGGAAAGAGGGTCCGGAACCACAAACAAAAGATAACTCTAAAAGTCAGACGACGGAAGATAATCCACAAAATTCTCCAAACTGGTTACTGACACTGGCTGGAAGCAAGGTCTCCACAAAGGCTCCCACGAGACGAGACCTCAGGTAATTGATCTATAACGTCGCCGCCCTCATCAACAGAATCATCGTCATCGTCATGATCCATAACGTGATCCTCCGGCTCATCTTCCTCCATGACCTCATCGAAGTCCTCCTCAGGGTCCTCCTCGGGGTCCTCCTCAATCGACGCTGCCAACTCTACGACTAGAGGTGGTGGCTCATGTAGCAGTTCGTGAGTTCGCAGTGTGTGAAGGTAATACCAGATCAGAGGCAGAGCTACCCTCCTAGTTTCCACAGTGTGGCTTCTACGGATTGGGTCTCCGTCAGCATTTAGATCGGTCGTGGTGATGGCTCCGTGGTATGTGGAAGATGTCGCCCCTGGGTGCCATTCCCCAACATCCCCTGCGTCATCGAAGACCTCAGTCTTTGATGTTTTCGGCACCAGCGGGATATTGGGATCCATCTGGACTCATGTACATACGGCGATACCAAAAGGAAGAGAGAATAACAAGTAGAAATGAAAGAGTGAGATACCGACAACGGATATATCGCACAACAACCATACATATGATACATACAACACCTTGGCATATTGACATTTTAAACATTACTCATAGGTAAACAATAAGTATTATCTCAGTGGGTCTCATACCCGAATCAAACAATTTTATAAAGATAATGCATGACACTTCAATCATCAGGCTCTAATCTTAATCTCATGAGATACCATCGCCGTTTTATCATTAAGAAAGAAGAGTTGATCAGGCTCATATGCCCCGTTTGGCAAGTTGTCTCCATCACCTCATGCGCCCGGATCAACATCATCATGAATCCCTTATAACGGCCATTCTGATGTATACCTCATCGAATACCACATCTTAAGCGGGTATTCGGATAACTCAAGCACGTCTGCCAAGGGTAAATGCATATGAATAAAAGACTTTTTATTGACAACACTTTTCTTTGTGCTCTCTCTTTTCCGTTTATCGAAGCCCAAAGCTAACGACTATTCACAATTTATATCACTTAAAAATTAATAACACAGGACGCACAGTCCGAGTGTTCAATCACAACACCTTAGACCATGGCCGCAGCCCAAGGTGTGGTTGTAGAAACGATTATAATTTTATCCATGTTTTATTTCAACATGATAAGGACTCCTAGCCCATAACAACGAAATTAGGACACACAGTCCTCAATTCCAAAATTAGGACTCCTAGCCCATAATATCATGATTAGGACCCTTGGTCCATAATTCTTGACACAGATCCCAGATCACGTGCATAAACTGAATACTATAGGCGACGTCTCGCGAACTAGTATTCTCTTTCACATGTGCTTAATTTTCGCTCAGTGAAAATCAAAAACCAAAACAAAACCTGAGTCACTTATCCAAGTAACCGGAACGTTTCTAAATCATTTAGGAGAAAATCTTTTCTTTTACAAATTCTTTTATAAAACATTTAGGAAATTCGTTTTCTTTTGAAATCCTTGATGAAATAAAGACAACTATTTTCAAAGGGGTTTTCCTTCATAAAACACATAGTTCGAAAAGGTTTTCTCTCGTACCAACTTTGGATCATAAAAAGGTAATTTCTATTGTCTTAAAAACACTTCAACGTTTCTTTTCAAAATAAGAATCTCATTTTCTTGAAGTAAGCGTTTCGAACAAGGAATTTTTATAACTGAAACCAATACTTTCAGAGTTCTATTCAAGGCTTATTAAGGCTTTTAATCATTTATAATCATTGCGCACAGACAAGTCCGACTTCTCAAACTTCAATCAACAGTAATATATTCTTAACAATTATATCACAGCTAACGACAGTTCATCACATATATAGATAATTTGTAACACTTTAAAGCAAGTAATGTTCAACTTCAAGTAATAACCACAATAGTTCAAGTAAACAAGTTATTCAAGTATTGGCTCCATATCACAATAATATTCAAATCACTCAAGTAAACACATACACACATGCATATAGTCATTGAATATCCCTAGGTAATCCCCTCTTACTTTCTGTGAAGGTAAGAAGATTAGATGCTCGACGAGGTAAGTCACGAACGTTCTCGTTCCCTCCGCGACGGAAGTCTAATGTTATGAATACAAAATCACAAGTTAAAATCAAAACAAGAACACTAAACCATAAGGTATAGGTTCGGCCAAGACTAGTTCTTAGGGTTAGAGATTCCCAAAAATTATACAGTTCATGGATTTATGATCCTTAAGTGTTAGGAGTTCATAAACAATGATCTTTTAACAAAGTTGAACTAAAATTTCACTAAGTTAACAACATAGGGCATTCGGCCAAGGCTAGTAAAATAGGCTAGCATTCACTAAACTTTCCAATCTCTTGGGTTTAGCATCCATATGTGTTAAGGAGCTCAAAACCATGATCATTTTGGAAAAATTAAAATAACACATACTAGCTTTAATAACATAAAATAAACAAGTTATAAATCATTAACTTTCCAATCTCTTAGACTTAGCATCCAAATATCTTATGGAGCTCAAGTCCATGATCATCTCAGAAAAATGAAAGTAACACATACTAGCTTTAACAACATAAAATAAACAAGTTATAAATCCTTAAACTTTCCAATCTCTTAGACTTAGCATCCAAATATCTTATGGAGCTCAAGTCCATGATCATCTTAGAAAAATGAAAGTAAGACATACTAGCTTTAACAACATAAAATAAACAAGTTATAACTCCTTAAACTTTTCAATCTCTTAGACTTAGTATCCAAATATCTTATGGAGCTCAAGCCCATGGTCATCTTGAAAAAATGAAAGTAACACATACTAGCTTTAACAACGTAAAATAAACAAGTTATAAATCCTTAAACTTTCCAATCTCTTAGACTTAGCATCCAAATATCTATGGAGCTCAAGTCCATGATCATCTTGGAAAAATGAAAGTAACACATACTAGCTTTAACAACATAACATAAACAAGTTATTAAGAGTTCCAAATCCATGATCAATACTTGAAAAGTTGAAACATAGTATCCTAGACCTACTTATTCATATTTTTCGGACATCATAGGAACAAGCTATCAAAACTTCCAAGATTTATGGATTCAAGATCAAGGGATAGTTAGAAACTCAAACACATGATCATATTCCAAAAGTTGAAACAAAAACTTCCTAGGTCACAAATGCAAGCATTCGCCCTTCATTGAAAGAGATGGATAGAGATTTTTGTTTTACACAACCTCTTAGTATGTGAAAATATAAGTTAATACAATACTATAGAAAGTGGTTTCAACTAAAAATGAGTTTTCTACCATTTTAGAGAGATTTTAGAAGTTTAAAGCATATAAAGAACACATAAAGTAAACTAAGAAATAAAAGATGAAACTTGTAAAAAGATTCATATGAGAGCATTACCCTTAGTATAAGGAAGAACTTTAATGAAGAGCTTAAGTAAAAAAGACGAATAAAAACTAAACCTTTAAGAGCTTGAACTTTAAGAAGAAAGGAAGAAGATGAACTTTAATGGAGGTTGAAGGAGGAAGATGATGAAATGAAAATGGAAGGGGTATATATAGGGAGAGGGAGGAGAGTTGCACGGCTAAGGGAGTGAGAGGGAGAGCTTGTTGAGCAAGTTTGGTGGTTTAATGCTTGATTGGATGGAAGAAGAGAGAGAAAAGACTTTTGGATTAAAATAGTATTATAATTAGAAAAGTGTGATGATGGTACTTTTAGAGTGTGTCATAGACCTTTCCATCATGTCTCCTTACTTCTTTTATGGTCCATAATCTGCTCCATTTGATATCCGGTTGCATTTCTGATCGTAATTTTTCTGATATTTCTCCCGAATAAAATATTTTATTTTATTTTTTTTGCACGAAAATTTTCAAAATAACCAAGGTTGAAGGAGACATAATAAAAACACTAAATGTTTCGTTAACGGGTCAAAATTAGGTTTTCTGTACAGTAAACTTGTACCGGTAGTGAAAACGCAGACCGGCTTCCGTCTAAATTTTCAACTGAAAATTTTACCGTGACTTCATATGATATAACAACACAAGAAAGTAATTTTAGTTTAATTAAAATCATCCTATGAATTTAATCTAAAATAAACATATTTAAATATATATTCACTGTTATTGAAAACATAAAGAAAACAGGCTGGTACACCTCACACCCAAACCTTGTTAATACTCTATGCTCCCTTTGTCGGTTGGCCATGTTCATATACTTCGGCTGCCGAAATCCCTCACTAGAACAACAGAATCCTTGCCATGTAATTTCACCATTCTTGTTTTTCCCACGCTTGTTTTTCCTAACACTGAACCCATTAACTTTACCATATTGATTATAAAAGGCATATGCTGCCTCCACATCAGCAAATGCCATTTCCTTTATATCTGCCGGGGTTACAGAATGGAAATCAACTTGTGTTAAGTTACCATTCCAAGCCTCATCATCTTCCTCATTCTTTACATCTACATTAGCATCCTCCACAACATTTTCATTCCCATTGTCTCCGGGATTATCCTCATAGTGGTCGTCCTGACCGTTGTCATCAACCTCAATATTGTCATCTTCATCGTTACAATTAGCACCTGCCATTTCCTCATCATCATATTCATCACAGAAAGTGTGTTGATCATCGAAGGAAATTTCCTCTATACTCTGCGATCCACGAACGTTACAATCAGCAACGATTTAACAACAAGATAATCACAGACTTCCAACTACTTCTCTACAAACTAATAAGAATATCTGAAACCTATAAAACACTTGTAAAACTCCCCCAAATACCACCCATCGCCCCCTGTGAATTATAGCAACAAAAATACAAATTGTACCGGCCGAAGATATAAGGTCGAGGACTGTCAATACGACCGAGCTCATTCTCGTAGGTGGGCATTTACCCGAACTCCCATAAAGCCGAAGACCCGTTAATACACTCAACACCCGAGGACAACTACTCGGCCCTATTCCACACCAGCCCGCGAACGAAGATACCTCGGCCCCGAGATATCCAGTCACAACTAACTGGTCCGAATATCTCGCTGAGCCTGATATCTCTCCGCGTAATCAGGAGCCTGATATCTCTCCGCATAATCAGGAGCCTGATACCTCTGCATAATCAGAGCCTGATCCTAATATCTCTCCGTATAACTCGGAGCCTGATTTTAAGCATCATCTATAAATAGGGGTCCAACCCCTTCCTTGAGAATTACGTTTGCTTTGATTCCCATTTGGATACGTAGGAGCAGAATCTCACTTCTGTCAAGCACATTCCAAAACATCCCCTCTAAACTCTTTCCAGCCGAGTATCTCTCATCTGAGATATTTTGGATGGAACATTTGGCGCCGTCTGTGGGAATCGAAGCAAAACTTTCCCATACCACAAATCATGGTGAGAACAAGGAGCGGAAACTGCAGGAGAGAGGATCCAGAGAATGCCAACAATGGGGGTAATGGAGAACGATCCGTTGGCCCAGCAATGACGGCTGACAATCCCATCGTTCAAGAACTTCTCGCACATATTGCAACACCGAGAAGGGAAAATGAAGAGATCCGCCGTCAGAACAGCCATGGCGAAAGAGAACAGAGCAGGGAAAGGTCTGCCTCTTCTCCTCATGAGAAAGAGCGTCGGACAGCTGAGAATGAGGGATCCAGAAACTCGTGCAGAGAAGGAGGCCCACAACTCCGGGCTTCTCATCATATGGACCGAGTAGACGAGGAAGAATTTCCTAGGCAGGCCCCTGAGCTGTCACTTCAGGCAAACAGGCTTAACGAAAGGACTGGCGTGCGGAGGCCGAGACATCCCTTCACAAACGCTATCATGGAGGTTCCCCTACCAGCCAACTACAAACCAATAAGCATTGACAGATATGATGGCACCTCGGACCCCGAGCGTCACTTGGACGCTTTCACTACTCAGATGTACCTCTTTACCGACGACGATGCTGTCATGTGTAAAGTCTTTCCGACTACTCTGAAGGATGCTGCGTTGACTTGGTACACCTAGCTACCTCCAGCATCAGTTGACTCCTTCGACACATTCATGGCTAAGTTCAATGCTCAGTTTGCCACGAGCCGGGCTCATAAAAAAACCTCGGCCTCATTGGTAAACTTTAGGTAGGAAAAGAATGAGTCCCTGCGTGATTTCATGGCCAGATTCAGCAAGGAGACGGTCCTCATCCGGAATCTCAGTGCCGATGTTGCACTACACACCATCTTGACCGGGTTAAGGCCTGGCCCTTTCGCCGGACACTTGGCTCGGAAGCCGCCAACCAGTATGGATGAATTGAGGAGAAAAGTTGCGGGGTTCATTAATATGGAGGAGATGGAGGAGTCTAAGAAAAGGGAGAGAACTGATGATGCTGACAGGCGAGACGGGAGAGAGAAGAGGAGGGCTGGTGGTGATAAGCCGAAATTCAAAGGCCCACCCGAGCATTTGCATAGGGGACCGAAGTATGAGCATTATACTCCCCTCAACACAAACCGAGCTCGGGTGTTTGAGGAAGCATACAATGTGTAACTTTTGCAGCTCCCTAATCATGGCCACACCCCCCAGAATGCTGATCGACAGAAAAATTGTCGGTATCATCGTAATTATGGCCATACCACCGAGGAGTGTTGGGTCCTACGAGATAAGATTGAAGAGTTGGTGCAAGCTGGCCACCTCAATAATTTTGTTCGGAGAAACCACAACAATGGTGAGGGACGTGGCAAAAGCAGAAGGAGAGGAGGTGACCAAAGCCCAAGAAGGGGCGGCGGTCAACGAAATAATGAAAGAACAGAAACCAGAGAGGGCCAGAATGAAAGGCGAGAGGAGGATAATGTGGTCCGAGGTGTGATAAACATTATTTCAGGTGGATTTGCAGGGGGAGGCATGACAAGTTCAGCTCAGAGAAAGCACCTGCGGGCTATTCGGGCTGTCAACTCGGTATCCGGCAAACCCCCGAGAAATTCCCCACCTATTATCTTTTCCGATGAAGACTTTGTAGGGGTGGATCCTAATCAAGATGACCCTATGGTAATCACCGTGCAGTTGGCTAATTTCTCGATCAAAAGAACCCTTGTCGACCAGGGGAGCTCGGCATATATATTATATTACTCAACTTTTCAGAAGCTCGATATCCCAAAGAAATCTATCCAACTGTACGACAGTAAGCTCGTCGGCTTTGCAGGGGAACAAGTGGATACGCGAGGATACATTGACCTTCTGACTACTTTTGGGGATGGCAAAGCATCCAAGACTATCATGGTCAGGTATGTGTTAGTTAATGCAGTAACATCATATAATATCCTGATCGGAAGACCATCTTTGAACGAGCTTGGGGCTGTGGTCTCTACTCTCCACCTCACGATGAAATTCCCTTCCAACTCGGGGGACATAGTTGCTGTCCGGGCTGATCAGAAGATGGCCAGACAGTGCTATGCTGATAGTTTGCGTGTGAGCAAACTTAAACCTACAACCGCAGAAACCCTAGACAGGGGGAAAGACAAGTCGGTGAATTCCGTTAACTCTGTTGAACTGGATCTGAGAATGGACATGCAAGAACAACGTCCACAACCTATTGAGGAGTTAGAGAAGTTCGAGCTCGGTTCACAGCCTGATTAGTGCACCAAACTCGGCGGTCACCTTGAGCCGAATTTGAAAGATGAAATAAAGCAAGTGCTTCGTAGCAACGCCGATTTGTTCTCCTGGACCACATCCGATATGCCGGGAATTGATCCCAACTTCTTATGCCACAAACTGGCAATTTGTCCCGAGGCGAAACCAGTGGCCCAGAGGAAAAGGAGACTTGGGGAAGAAAGGAGAATGGTTGTGGAAGAGGAAACAGCGAAGTTGGTCAAGGCCAATTTTATCCGAGAAGTAGAATACACTACCTGGCTGGCCAACGTTGTTCTGGTCAAAAAAGCAAATGGCAAGTGGCGCATGTGTATCGATTACACAGATTTGAATAAAGCTTGCCCAAAGGATTCCTATCCTTTGCCGAGTATTGACAGACTGGTGGATGGAGCTTCCGGATACAGAATTCTGAGCTTCTTGGATGCATACTCGGGGTACAACCAGATCAGAATGTATCCCTCTGATGAGGAGAAAACAGCTTTCATAACTGAAGGCTCCAATTACTGTTACCGGGTGATGCCGTTTGGACTGAAAAATGCTGGAGCCACATACTAAAGGCTCATGGATCGGGTATTCGAAAAACAAATCGGAAAGACTATGGAGGTTTATGTGGATGACATGGTCGTAAAATCCGATGACCCCAACAGCCACCCAAAAGATCTGGAGGAAATCTTTCAGCATCTGAGAAAGTATAATATGAGGCTGAATCTGGAGAAGTGTGTTTTCGGTGTCCAGGGCGGAAAATTCCTCGGTTTCATGTTGACACACCGAGGAATTGAGGCCAATCCTGATAAATGTCGGGCTCTGATTAAGATGCGAAGCCCACAAAATATTAAAGAAGTGCAAAGACTTGCAGGACGGTTGGCATCATTATCTCGGTTCCTACCCAAATCTGCAGAGAAAGCTCGGCCTTTCTTTAGATTACTGAAGAGGCCTCGAACCTTTACGTGGACCGAGGAGTGCGAGAAGGCCTTCATCGATTTCAAGGCCTTTTTGTCTTCACCACCAATATTAACTCGACCCATCCCAGGGAAAGAGTTATACTTATACTTGTCAGCCACTGAGTATGCCATCAGTGCAGTCATTGTGCAGGAAATAGAGAAAGTTCAAATGACGGTGTACTTCATCAGCAGGGTCCTTCATGATGTTGAAACCCGGTATCAGGTTATTGAAAAGTTGATTTTGGCCCTGGTAACTGCAGCTCGGCGATTGCGTCCGTATTTCCAAAGTCACCAGGTGATCGTCAAAACTGATCACCCGATTAAGCAGATTCTCAAAAAGCCCGAGTTGGCAGGACGTATGATTGCTTGGTCCGTAGAGTTATCCGAGTTCGGCCTGAGATACGAGTTGAGAGGCCCTCTGAAAGCTCAATGTCTCTCCGACTTTGTAGCCGAGCTCAACCCGCAGTCGATAACCGAGGATGTATGGTGGAATTTGTATGTGGATGGATCCTCGAATGTCAGGGGCAGTGGAGCTGGGGTGATTCTGGAAGGCCCGGGAGATCTGATCCTAGAGCAGTCACTGAAGTTCGAATTCAAAACCTCAAACAACCAAGCCGAATATGAAGCTTTGATAGCAGGGTTAATGCTGGCAAAGGAAATGGGGGCGAAGGCTGTTAGATGCCGGAGTGATTCACAGCTAGTCAGAGGGCAAATATCTGGAGGATATCAAACGAAAGAGCCTCAGCTGACCAGGTATTTATGCAAAGTCAACCAATTAATCTCCAACTTCGAGAAATTTGCTATTGAGCACATTCCCCGAGAAGAAAACACTCGGGCCGATCTGCTGTCCAAATTAGCCAGTACAAAGAAGCCGGGCCACCATAGAACAGTTATTCAAGAAACCATAAATGAACCGAGTGTCACGACTGGGGAGGTGATGGCCAATGAGCCGGTTGACCGGGAATGGATGACACCCATTTGGGAGTATTTATCCTCCGAAACTCTACCCCAGATCACGCTGAGGCCAGGAAAATCAGGCTCAGAGCAAGTCACTTTGCTATTATATCCGAGGAATTGTTTAAACGGGGATTCTCGGTACCATTGCTAAAATGTCTGACGAAGGCACAATCAAAGTACGTCATGGAAGAGGTTCACCGAGGAATCTGTGGTTTTCACTACGGGGGCAGATCAATGGCCTCCAAGGTAGTCCGAGCAGGGTACTATTGGCCTACCATCCGGGCAGATTGCATTGAGTGGACGAAGCAATGTGATGAGTGCCAAAGATTCTCCAATATAAGTCGTACCCCTCCCGAAGGACTTCACACATTAAACTCGCCTTGGCCTTTTGCTATGTGGGGAATGGACATACTGGGGCCATTCCCTGTGGCCAAAGGTCAAATCAAATTTCTCCTGGTAGCAGTGGACTACTTCACAAAATGGATTGAAGCAGAGCCTTTGGCGAAGATTACCGCCGAGAAAGTGCAAAAATTTGTATGGAAAAGCCTCATCTGTAGGCACGGAATTCCGTTTGCAATCGTCACAGACAACGGAAGACAGTTTGTAGATAAGACGTTACGGGGATTCTATGACAACCTCGGTATCAAACACCATGTCACATCGGTAGAACATCCCCAGACCAATGGGCAAGCCGAAGCGGCCAATAAGGTCATTCTCGGAGAACTGAAGAAGAGGGTGGGAAGATCCAAAGGAGCTTGGGCAGAAGAGTTACCAAGTATCCTCTGGGCCTACCGATGCACGCCTCAATCTACCACTCAAGAAACACCCTTCAGGCTGACATATGGAACAGACGCCATGATCCCAGTGGAGGTTGGTGAACCGTCTTTCCGACGTATGCAACATGAGCCGAATGATAATGAAAGCAATTTAAGGGTCGAACTTGACTTGGTAGAGGAAATCAGGGAGGAGGCCAAAATCAGAGAAGAAGCCTGCAAACAGAGAGCAACTAGGAGGTATAATTCAAGAGTGAAGCCGAGGAGTTTCCTGCGTGGAGACTTGGTGCTGAGAATAAAAGGAGAAGCAAGGAAAGATCACACGGAAGGCAAGTTGGCAGCAAACTGGGGAGGGCCATTCCGGGTAGTAGAAAACTTGGGAAACGGAGCATATAGGTTAGAAGAATTGTCCGGGAAGCCTATCCCGAGGACTTGGAATGCTTCGCATTTAAAATTTTATTATAGCTGATGTAAATAGTCAGGTGATGTACTCTTTTTCCTACCTCGGTATTTTGTCCCAAAAAGGGTTTTGACCGAGAAGGTTTTAACGAGGCACACCGTAGACTTCCTTTTTATCCAATAAAATAATTTATTATGAACGTTGTTTTCTTAATTTGCCGATGTATGTGGCCAAGTTTGAGCCTGAAGGCCGGGTTCGAGCAGATTAAATGCTTAAGGCCAAGTTTGAGCCTGAAGGCCGAGTACGAGCCATTAAATTTTTTAAAGGCCAAGTTTGAGCCTGAAGGCCGAGTACGAGCCATTAAATTTTTAAAGGCCAAGTTTGAGCCTGAAGGCCGAGTACGAGCCATTAAGTTATTCAAGGCCAAGTTTGAGCCTGAAGGCCGAGTACGAGCCATTAAGTTTTTAAAGGCCAAGTTTGAGCCTGAAGGCCGAGTACGAGCCATTAAATTTTTAAAGGCCAAGTTTGAGCCTGAAGGCCGAGTACGAGTCATTAAGTTATTCAAGGCCAAGTTTGAGCCTGAAGGC
Source organism: Sophora flavescens (assembly GCA_030762895.1). Taxonomy (NCBI): domain Eukaryota; kingdom Viridiplantae; phylum Streptophyta; class Magnoliopsida; order Fabales; family Fabaceae; genus Sophora; species Sophora flavescens. Next base: position 88,983,981 of record CM061062.1, read on the forward strand.
CGAGTACGAGCCATTAAGTTTTTAAAGGTCAAGTTTGAGCCTGAAGGCCGAGTACGAGCCATTAAATTTTTTAAAAGGCCAAGTTTGAGCCTGAAGGCCGAGTACGAGCCGTTAAATTCTAAAGGCCAAGTCTGAACCGCCTAGTCGAGTCCGAGCTATTAAGTTATTACGGCCAAGTTTGAGCCTATTAGCCAAGTTCGAGCTATCGAGTTATTAAGGCCGAGTTTGAGCCGCGAAATTGTTGAAATCGAATACGAGTAGCAATTAAAAAAGAACAAACTTCGAATTTAAAGGCCAAATATGAGCCATGATTTTATTAAGGAAACCGAGTACAATGCATAAAGCAAAAATAAGGACGAGTTTGACTCTTCAAAAGTACAAACAGGTGGAGATATTAAGGGAACCGAGCACAGCGCTGAAATTGAAAACAAGGGCCGCTCGGCGGGACAGTAGTTCCCCCAATTAGAGCAGGGGCAAGTCCAGTCGGCCCCCAGTTCCCCCAATCCAACGCCCTGACTCTCTCTTAAGGGAGGATGTAGTCACTTCCCCCTGAGAAAGCTGGATGATGAAGTGCTCGGCTGGTTCCGGGAGTAGACGGCCTCTACCCCTTTCGCGACTCCCGAAGACTACTATTCTCCCAGTTAACATCCTTCTTGAAGGATTGAATCATAAAAGGAATTCTGGATCCCGTCTCCCACTTACATCCTTTTTGGCGGATGTGAAACCCAAAAAAGGATGTTAACTGGGAGAGAGGAGCACAAACCCCTAGCACTATCATAGAACTGCTCGGGTTGAAGGAGGAAGAATTTGGCGGATGGAAAAGAATGAAGAATGAAGTAATGAAGCAGTAAAACAACCCTATTTATAAGGGGCGAGAGGCGTTGAGAAGGAAGAAGTACGCGTGGGAAAAGGTTTGTTGGAAAAACAAATCTCGAAACTAAGCAAAAAGCAGTAATTACATGAACCCATTGCAGTTTCCAAAGCATATAATGCGTGACTGCATGCGTAAGGTGTGAAACATGTGTTTCACGTGTGACAACCACCGTCCATTTTTGATATGGACGGTAGAATACCTCGGTCTTAACCGAAGATTCGTTTAAACAGCCAGAACACAACGACGGAAGATAAAAAACACTTCCAAGTGTATCTCGGCCAAACAAGGGGCTACAAGGAAAAAGGAAAAGTCAGCAAAATGGAAACAGTTTTCATTAAGTAAAATGAAGTTACAAGGGCACAAGCCCATTACAAGGGATGAACAAAAAACAAAAAAAAAACTAAACAGCTACTCGTCCCTAGGACCCTCTTCGGCCTCGATGTGATCCCCGGGAGAGTCTTCCTCCCCTTCCACCGCCACCTCCTCTTCCTCTTCAGGAATTATGGGAATAAGTTCCCCGTTCACCACCTCCTTGTTCACATCGACTCCCGAAAGATCAACCCCCGGGGCGAGAACCTCAACCTGAGCAATAGCCTTGTCGAAACCTTTTCGGTGCTCGATAATAATGCAGCTAGTGGCCTCTTTCACATCCTCCTGGAGCTCCATCTTGGCCTTGGTCTCGGCCTCCAAGGCAGCTTTAAGTCGCTCAATTTCAGCTTGAGCCTTCTTAAGCTCCTCCTCGGCACGAGCTCTACCTTCTTCATCCCGAGCTTTGCCCTCCTCAACGAAATTTGCTTTGGCGTTGAGATCGGAATTCTGGCCGTTCAGCTCGGTGATGGTTGTAGTCAGGAGATTATTGGCCTTGGCCAGCTCGTCGCGCTCTGTGGAGGTCCGGGCAAAATCCCCTTTCAGCTTCTCAATGGAAGCAAGTTCAGCTTCCAGATGCCGGGATTTCCTCTCGAACTCCACCAAGTCTCGGCTGCAGAAGCGGGCTAGAGCGGCGGCTCGGATGCAGTAGGCCGAGAGGGCCTCCATGCTGGATTGAGCCCCTTGCCGCCTGATTAACCGGAGGTCAGCAGGTTTGAGGAAGTTCAAGTCAAAGGAAGGGAACGGGTTGAAATCTTCACCCCAGAGGGATGGGGTCCCCGCCTTCAGAGAACTGTTGTACCATTTCTGCTCGGTGGATGGAGGGGGCTGTTCTCCCCGCCCCGCGGTCCCTGTCTCCTGATTAGTTGGACGTGGGGGACTTGGGTGAGGTGGGGGAGAGTCTTCGGTGTCAACTACAACCTCTACCCTCTTTCTTTTTTGAGGGGCAGATGATGAAGTTCCCTTCGTAGAGGTCTTGGTGGGAGGAGGTCTTTTCTGCTTCTTCTCAGTTGAAGAGGGACCTTGACCCTCTTTAGCAGCAGCCTTTACAAGCTTGGAGAAGTCAAATTTCCCCATAATGACTGCCAAAAAGAAAAAGTTGTTAGTTCAGCAACAAATACAGAAAAAATTCCAAAACTAAAAGGCCGAGTACTTACTTTTCAGGTCGGTTCTCGGGGTAGATGAGAAGGGTAGTTTCAGGAGGCGTCCACAATGGAGGGGCCGAGGAAGTTTTTCTAATATGTCTATATCCCGTCTATCCTCGGCTGGGAGGGATTGATACTCAAAGCCAACGAATTTTGTGGGGGAGGATTGCCAGTATAAAGGAAACTTGGCACTGTTATCATCGTCAAAAAAGTGGGAGGAATGAGAGCCCGAGGGACGAACTCGGAAGCAGCCGACTTTGAAATCTTTGTACGATGATGTGTACAGACTAAGCAGTCCTCTCCGGTTCAACCCGTTAAGGGAAATCCATCCCATTTTCTCACCAAACCTTGTTTGGTAAAAATACAAAATTTTTGGAGTGGTGGGCTCCATCCCGAGGTATTTACATAAGATTTGAAAGGCTTTCATAAAAGCCCAAATTGTTAGGGTGGAGTGAGTAGGTGCGGCGTTCATGGTTCTTAGAACGTCACACTCAAACTTCGGTAAAAGGAAGAGACACATGCAGCTTATCAAAGAGTGTTTTGTACATGTATGTAAAGGGGGGCTCGGAAGGGCGAGCCCGGAGGAAGACGCACTCGGTGCCCGAGCATGGAGAACAAATGAACTCGGACTCATCTCCAGATGCCGAGATATTAATTTGGGAACGGAGTTGATCAATTGATTCTAGAGTTTGGAAGTCAGAGAAAAAGGTGCCAACCTCGCCTTTAACCCAGGCATACCCAGGAAGGGTAATATCAGGAATAGGGTCTTTTGGAACCCTCAGGCGTTGTTTACGAGCGGCGGGTTTGGACACCGGGGGAGAGGGGGAGCCGGACTTAGAGCCAGACCCAGAGGAATCCGACCCAGGGGAAGACGACCCGGAGGAGGACGCTTCCCCTTCTCCGATGTTCAACTCCCGTGAAGGAATCGAAGAGGCAGAGGGAGAACCCCCAATGGGGGAAACCTCGTGCTCAATTAGAGGCGAGGTATTTGACTCAGAGGACATGGATGAACTCATCTGGTAAGCAGAAATTAAACTTACAAACACGAGGGGAAGAAGGAGACTGGACGTACCTGAAAAATGACAAGCAGAAGAGTGATGGCAGAAACTTGGAAGACGAAGGTGAAGGGCGAAGGAGGATAAGCAAGGTAGAAGGGGATCGGAGTCGGAAGGGATATTTGTAGCCGCGGTTGACAGCCCACGTTCTACCAAGCCCAAAAGGGCGCGACTTTTGATTTTTCCCGCATTAAATGGGCGCGGAACCCTAGGGTCTCTTACCCAAAGCGTACTACAGAAGTATTGGGGGGAATGATTGCTTCCTCTGACAAAGAGGAAAGATTTGATTGAAATGACAGCTGGGAATGCGGAAGTTTGTGTGGCCGAAGAATAAGCTCGGTTTCATACTTATCAGCTCTTTCGCTTATTTAAGCTCGGAGCTCGGGGGGCTTGTGTACCGGCCGAAGATATAAGGTCGAGGACTGTCAATACGACCGAGCTCATTCTCGTAGGTGGGCATTTACCCGAACTCCCATAAAGCCGAAGACCCGTTAATACACTCAACACTCGAGGACAACTACTCGGCCCTATTCCACACCAGACCGCGAACGAAGATACCTCGGCCCCGAGATATCCAGTCACAACTAACTGGTCTGAATATCTCGCTGAGCCTGATATCTCTCCGCGTAATCAGGAGCCTGATATCTCTCCGCATAATCAGGAGCCTGATACCTCTGCATAATCAGAGCCTGATCCTAATATCTCTCCGTATAACTCGGAGCCTGATTTTAAGCATCTCTATAAATAGGGGTCCAACCCCTTCCTTGAGAACTACGTTTGCTTTGATTCCCATTTGGATACGTAGGAGCATAATCTCACTTCTGTCAAGCACATTCCAAAACATCCCCTCTAAACTCTTTCCAGCCGAGTATCTCTCATCTGAGATATTTTGGACGGAACACAAATAACCCAGAAGACAAACACAAATGCATACTACATGAACCCCAAAACGCTTCATCATCAGAAGTCATTACCCACCACAACAGATTGAAATAACAGATTAATGCTGAATAACTTAGGGTTCAACTAATACTTACCTCTACGTTGATGCCTCCTTCCATCTCGGTTGTATAATGCCAAAAAGAGCTACAACAAACCAGAAAACGTAGATGCTGAACACCACCAAATGCAGAACCCCAAGGCGTGTCTTCTCACTAGACAACCGTCACGTCGTCGGAAATCGGTCTAGGTGGAACTCCGATTCTCCTAAGTACACCAAACCTAGGGAATGATCACTTTACTCTTTTGTCCCCCATACTTTTCCACGAATATTTTATGCACAACTGGGAAGACAACGTCACACAACTAGTTATAACCGGCTAAAATTAAAAGGGAAAAAAAAACAATTACCTACAACCTGCTACACCCGATCTACATTCAGTGAGTATGAAAACTCAACATCCCTCATGGAGTATTGTAGAATCCTCCCCGTTCATTTTGCTTGTAGAAAGAAATTGTAGTGGCACTTGGGATTTCAATTCAATTTTTTTTTTGTATAGACATAAAAATGACGTGGATTAATATTTCACAAATTTCATACCTTTGTGAGTGTGATTGGAAAGTTGGAAAAAAAATTTATATTGATAATCTATTTTTAAATAATCGATTATTATGATAATCGATTGTAATCAGAATCTATTTTTGTTTGGATATGTTTGTTGAAAATCAATTTTAAATTAATCTATTTTATTTAAATGATATAAAAATAATCACTTTTATATAATAAATTATAAAAAAAAGACAATAAAATGTTTGTTTATTACAAAAAGACAAAACGTTACAAGGACATATGCGCACAACTGCACGAGGACACATGCGCGCAGTGAAGAAAAAGGCGTCTCCAGCATAAATAGTCCTCTCTCCCAGTTTTTTACGAAACAGTAATTTTTAAGAAAGAAAAGTTTTTTTGAAATTTAATCTATTGACTCAATCATTAAGTTCATTTTACAAAACAATTTTTTTTATAAAAAAAAAAATCTGAAACTAACAAAAACAATCTTTTACAAACACTCTATATATCTGCACAGTACATATTATGCCAAATTTCATATCTTTATTTGTACTACACACTTTGTTTTGCCATGAATAATAGCAGATGATGATAACCAAATTAAAAATAACTATATTAATTTGTTTATACAGGAACCGAAATATGTTTTAACTTTTGTAAATGATTAAAATCAAATTCATAGAATCATAGGTGATCTTGTAACGTGTTCGTGTTCCAGCAGACAAATCCGATAAGGTAATCTAATTTGTTTTTTTTTTTATAAAATAAAATAAAAAATCATGTTAATATGTAAATAACTTCGGGAACATTAGAAAAGAAATGATTGAAAAAAGTCAAAGAAGATAAAGGTATTGTCTAGCAAATCACGTTTCAGATTGATTAACAAACACGCAAAATAATAAATCCAACTCCTTGACAACAGAATTTCTGTTTTTTTTTTTTTTTTAGTAATAATAGATGAACACATTTTTTATATTTAACATAGTATATATATATATATATATATATATATTTGTTTTTTTTTTTTCTTTCATCGCATGTATTTAATACTTAAAAACTATACACCATCATATAATATTTATATTTAATATCTCAAAAATATATTCATTTATCATCGTCATGGGTGATTTAGAAGACAGGAAAGGTGAAGATGCCGTCCTTGGGGAGTAGGTACTAATGAAGTTGATGCCATAAAGATAGAATTTGGGTTAAGTGGTTAAGGTTTGAATTGTTTTGGACTAGATCTTTCAAATATCTAGAAAATTAGAATGTACTTTGCGGATTTTAATTTTCGTTCCATATTTACCTTTTAATGTTTTCATTTAGATTAGTGAATTACATATCTAACAATTCTATATAAATAACTAGATGTTGTATTGCACACTTGCATGACCTTATTATACATCTTTACACTGATTTGTTTGGATACGTTTTTTAAAAATGTTGTAAATTAAAATTAAACCTTTTTCAGTTATTGGAATAAAAATCATTGAATGGATATTGTGTTTTGAACTTCTAAATATGTTTTATGCTGATAAAGTTGGCTAAATAGTATATATCCTTTTATTATTGGTGTTATTGAAATCGACAAATGGTAAGAAAGATAAAAAATTTAAAGTTCACAGCTAGCACCATGATAATTACAAAAATAGTAAGGGCACGTTTGTTCAATGTACGATCTAATAAATGAAAATGATAATATAATTATGGAGGGTTTATAGCTATCAGTTTCATTTGTATAGCAAAAATGCAATATATTATTGAAACTAATTATTTTTGTCATAAAATGCAATATTTATAGATTCTTGGGGTGCAATATTTCAATTACAAAATTATCACTTGACAATTAATGGAGCGTCTATTTAGTGACAAATAATATCATCTTTCTTTCATTCGGCCATTTTTATGTTACTGATGAAATGGAAATAATAGGTTTAATAGCTATTCAAGATTAGATCATTGGGAGTGTAGCAAATAAATGGTGCTCTTATAGCTAGAAGTTTCATTAGTAGGAGAACACTATCAGCACATTAATATTAATTTTACCACTAATAGAAGCACTATGAGGACACCAAAATACATCATAACTTGACTACAATCAAAATCACTAACAACACATGGGAATGAAACGTGGTTTGTGTGCTTGGATTCTTAGCACATCAAGTATAAGTCCACTCTACATATCATGTAATTAGAATTGGTCAATTTACATTTCCTTTTCTATCATGCATCTATTGATGACCTTCTAAATGGTAAACTATCATAATTATCATAACACACATGAGGAAGATGCAAGGCTAGTTTCAAGGATATGTGATCCCTGGATACCTCTCCTTAACACTCAAGTACATTTCATTTGGCAGCATTTGTAGACGCAATTGAGCATTAGAACAACTCCACATTACAATCAAATGTTTTTATGAGGAAGTGTTCACATGTTTATTACCTAACTAATACAATAATGCATTCATTATATCTCAAAATTTTATTAGAACAAAATTCATATATTATAAGTGCATCCAAAATTATAAAGTACCACAGCACAGAAATTTTGATCATTGAATGAATCAAAAATGATTTTTCTCTAGAAATAAACCATTGAACTCCATGTCTAAATATGCTCGATTGAAACTGAAAAAGAAGAAATGGATATCAAAATCATTACTCTATGATTCTTGTGTCCTTCCCTAACAGGTTTATACTTTATATAATACTACTCATTGCAAACTTCAAATGTGATAACACAATTATAACACTCGAGCAAAGTCTTTATAGAATGGTTCAATCAAGGTCTTATGTATGTATACCAGATAATCCTACTATTAAATATGAATTATTGTAAGTTTGTAACCTTCTCAAACATTGCCACTAAACCATCCCAAAGGCCAATTCTTGCAAAGGAGCATAATTTGCAGTTGACCAATGCAGTTGTCCTATCCCAATTTGCTCAACTTGCATCGTACCTAATGATGCCCTGGAAATTTGTTTCATTCAATTTAATATCATAAGCAAAGAGATAAATCAAGCAAACATTAATTTGTTATGAGAGATGGGATGGTACGCTCAAGAAGGATGTATTAATCAGGTACTATCATCGATCCTGGCTGAATAGAAACATTTTAGGGACAACACAAAAATAATACATGCAGGCATTCACAAACTGTTGGGGTCTAATACGCCATGGACATGCTGCAAACTTTGCAGCAATTACCATGTCACGCTGGCTCCCCTTTTGCTTTGAGGAAGTGATTACGCAATTTGGTGAGCAAGTGAGGATCTTTATTAAAAAATAAATAATATTTTTTTCACATGAAGGCATGTATAAAGGAAGTAAGGAACTCTGGTGCTAGATGGAAATCATTCTAGCTCGTTCATCCTGAATCTAATTGAGAACTTCCAATTCTCCTTAGTGTCATTAATGTCTTGAACTAAAATAATCAACTATTACTTGAAAATCTGGAAAACAAAGTTAAAAACAAAGATACATTGTCTGATTTTGTTATAAAAAGAGGAGGAAAACACAACTATAAATGCTCTTTGAGCTTTAAACAATTAATCACAATGTAAGTACTTTGAGGCTGAAACAGTACATTTTTATATACCCTTATGATCTGCATGATATATTCACCCTTGAAGAAAAAACCCCTTTTTTGCTTATCCTCTGATCATCACAGCTTAAGAGGCATGATCTTGGGTTTTCAAGGCTTTTACCAATATCTGTGACTCAAGGATTTATGTGAGTTGTGTTGTTTGAGTTTGAGCTATATTTGGGAGATTTATTAAGAAGGTACTACCTTTAGTTTGCTTGATTGAGCCCTGAAAACCATCATCATGGTGAAATCTTTATGTTACTCTTGTTCTCAAATCTCAAACAATTTTGATGAATAATAGTTATCGTAGGCTATCCAGGTTATACACTTCCATTTCATTATTAAACGATAAATATTTAAACCGCAAGTGCTAAAATTTCAGAAAATTTAAAATTTGTAAGGAACAAAATAATTGACCTTTAACTCTTCAGCCATCAACTCACTATTAGTATTCTGTACACCTCTCTTTATAGCACTCTTGACAATCTCATCTTTCCCACAGTTTAATAATTGCAGCAGCTAATCCTTGAAGTTTCCTATTTGTACCTGTGAAATCATTTGTTGCACGCCTGAGCTCTGTGAAGGAGGAGACTCGCAAATTATGAGCCTTCTCCTCATACAGTTTTTGAAACCATGATCTACTTCAGCAACTTGCTCAAAGAACCACAATTTCCAGCATCAATTTATTGAGTAGAACTCTTCACGGGACTCAATTTAGACGCTGAAGATTCATTCCCTAAACCAACAGATAATGCAGCCTCAATAAATTGAAACACCAAGTCGTAGAAACACAATAAAAAGATCCAATAATCAAGAACGTACAAACTAAAGAATAAACAAATTATACCAAGTAGTGTGAAGGCACTGCAACTTAAATTTGTAGACTATGAGTTGCTTAATATTAAAGGCAAATACAACTTGCATATACAGCTTGTACTACTTATTGTGCAACAATGACCATTATCTGCATATTAATGCCAACTTGTACAAAACTTATTAGCATTCATATTATAGATCTCAAAAGTCGTGGATGTAGTGACATAAAATCTTTTGAAAAGAAAGAAATAAAGAGAAAAGGAAGATGTGGGATCAATTAAATTTGACATTCAACATGAATATGCATCAATGATATAAATGTCAATAAAAGGCTTACTTGTTGGACTTGTGTCCTTAACGTACCGAGCTTCTGTACAACAAACATCCCCAATAACTGTTGGACACTAACTTTGGATCTTTGATGAAAGTAAATCACCTGGTTGGAAAAAACACAAGATGGTGACAACCTTGAAAGCTTTCAAAGCTCAAGCTAGAAGATGTGATACACCTATTAACCTAATAAAATAACAAATCAAAGTTCAGAATCACAATGTTCCCAACAGAAGAAAACCAAGAGACACAGCCAAGGGTTTCGTCTCCATTAAAAAATTTAACAAAAATATAATAATTTATTGACACATGTGATTATCCAAGTGATTTTACATAAATACTCCCGGCCACCACCTTCCTTTTATATGTCAAGATTAACCCGTCTTTAAAAGTAAAAAATGTTATAGATAGAAAGGACGAGAATAATACACCTGTGGACAGTGACAATGTTTTTTTTCCTAGACTCTGGAGATTCGGAAATCACATTAAATTTTCATCTACAGAGACTCTTTCAAGTGATAGCCCGATGGAGTCATTAGAACTTCATCTTACAATGGACATATATCACCATTACATGCATAGAGTCGTGAAGCTTGAGCTCTCATCAAAATGCCTTTTTACCAACACCCTACAGAACTGAAACAATTCCACATACACTGTAATCGGTGAGGGTGGACAGCACATATCTGGCAGATGCAGATCCTATCCATTGACCACCTAATAAAACAAAATCTTATCCATCACAGAATTACCATTATACTGGGAGCATCTTCTATTTATATGTGAATTCTCAGTGTCGTCCCTAAAATTGTATCAATTTTCTTCTTGAAATTAACGAACGAATCGTAAATTAATATCAATGCAGTCCATTATTTTACTCACTTAGAATCAACTAAGTCCCTGATAGTTAACTTAAAATCAACCTAATCCATACGATTACCAAGGGAAGGACTAAATTGATTAACATTTGACAACTTCAGGGACGTTTTTGAAATTTCGTTAATGTCGGGGATGAAGTTGATACGATTTTATAATTTCAGGGACTAAATTGAGGATTTACTTAGTATTTATTGGATGAACACATTATAATACTCTATTCTCATAAACTAATCCTTCCTAATAAGGATATTTCCTAGTCATAAAACTGCATAAGGTATTACATTTTAAAACTAGAGAACTCTGCATGCATTAAAATAAGGTAACACAACTCGGAGTGACTTTCTGCAAAATTGAGCTTCAATATTTGTGTACTTAATGCAGAAGAATATAAATTCTTTAGCCTATGATAACTCACTTGAGCTATCAAGTTCTTAAGCTTGCATCCATGCTTCTTTACAAAGTATACAACAGGGAAGGATAGAACAGTCTCAACTGCTTACTTAGAAAACAATAAGACACAGAAGAAAGCAGCAAAAAAGAAATATTGAAATTCTGTTCAGTGATTTGTCTGCCAGCATCTCTTGCCTTCTTAATCTAGGACTATTACTTCCCATTAGCTGATAAGAATTCGGGTAGGCATACAAATTTTGTGAGTTGCCAAACATTCCAGCATGAACCATCTCTCCAAACATACCAACCACAGGGTTTTGGTACCCTGGAGTCATTGTGGCACCAAGATTGAGCATTTGAGTGGTGGCATCTGCTTCATGGCGACCCTGGTAAGGATTGCGGTATGCAAGTTGCTGACCACTTTGAGATGATGCTGCCATAAAAGCTTGAGCACCTGAAGCAGGAGGTCTTGGTGGTATAAAAAGATCACAATAGATGGATGCCTTTCCATCATGGTCACTTTGAGATGAGGCCTGGCCCCTGCCATATAGTGGGACCATTGTGGTATGGGATATATCAGCCTTACAAACAGGGCATTGTGGGTGCTCATCAGGTGCAAGAGAATCACTCTGGACATGAAGCCACTTGTAGATGCAAGGCCAGCAATAAAGGTGGCCACAGAGGGTGACCACTGGTTCGTGTGCAAAGTCTAAGCAGATGTTGCAATCGAAACAAGGATTTTCTGTTTCTGTCATAGCATTTGGGATGCTTTTGCATCCCTCGGAAAAGTAGTGCTCAAATGCCATGAATCAAGGAACCCTTCTTAGTGCTAACAACTTTGGTCACCAGTGCTTCTTTATCCCTGGATATACAAGAGATGAAAGCAGCCTTAAAGAAAAAAGTTTGGGGCACGAGGTTCATACATGCAGTCAAGCAGAATTGTAACTAACAACAGTATATGAAGGTATAAATGAATTTAGATTTCATCAAGTTGATGTCCAGCAAGAAAAAGACAAATGCCAACAGAGAAGAATAAGAATATCCAAGTTGGAAAAAATGAAGAGATAGCATTGATAAGTAGGAGATCCACTCACTAGCAAGGACTGATGATCAGTGAACTAAATACACTCTCGTCCATAAGCAAAACATTTCAATGCTCTTCTTCAAGTTTCTTATAAAGTACCATCATTAAAAAAAAATAATACCAAATTTCTATGCAAACAGTTTATGGTTCCAATTTCCAAGTCGTTCCCAACTAAAATATAGAAACTATAAAGTGCAGCAAGTCAACTAACTCAAATGCATAATTCTGAACTCAAACAGATATCGGGCATCATTTTATTTCTACTGAGAAAGATGCACAAATATCCAATGAAAGAACTTTTATGGTTCTTATGGTCCATGGCATCTTTTCTTTTAGAAGATCTATGCAGGAGGTGAAAATTTCAAATAACATGGAGGTGCACACACTAGGTCAATATCTATAAAGCAGGACTAAGTGCTTGATGTTCATAATCTAGAAAGATATCTCTAACATTACCATAAGATTATAGATCCTTAAGTCAACAAATCTGAAGAATGGTTGATTTTAAGATGAATTATGGGGATCCACTGTAAAGAACGGAAAAGGGGGGAAGAGGGGAAATGCTAGAATTGAGGGATGAACTATCATTATTATGGCATTCCCAGCTACTCATTCATGCACACTAAACAAACAATGAAGATCAAAGTTTAAACTTTAAGGCAAGCAAAAATACAAGATCTACGCAATAGAAATAAAATCAAATGAGGCCATCCTCACAACCCCATTGATAAATAAAGGAAGAGCTTAGAAAGCAAAAACAACAAGTAAAAGAAACAACATGGATATGCAGGTTGTGTGAGCACAGAAAATGGAATCAAAGAGACCAAACGGGATAAGACGAAAGAAGAGACCTACCCAGATAAAAAAAGGGGACAGCTTTGTCTCTAGGAGAAGATTATTGAATAAAAGAAGCGAGTGAGTAACAATGGCTAGAGTGGTGGGAAAGAGTAAAGACAGAGAGAGCGAGAGAGAAGGCGTGTATAAATAGAAAAAGAAAGTGTGAGAAAGCGGAAGTGAGTGTCATTGACGATGAATATTTTTTTTACCCAAAATGAACACGTGTTTCCATTGTTTTTTTTTTTAATGAATTTATATATAAAAAAGATAAAAAATAAAATATAAATGAAAAATAAAGACAAATATATAAAATATTATATATAATATTTAAAATTTATGTTCAACTGTGGCCTGTTGGTAACCAAAAGCGTTCGTTCACAACACTTTTCAGCTGAAGTCTGAAGCCCACTCAGCGCCACCTCAATCTTTTACTACCCAAAATATATAATTAATTAATATTTCAAGAAATTTGTGATTTTCAAGTAATTAATAACGTTCAAAAAAAAAAGTGATTAATAACGAAAATTTATAATTTTTTTTGGTTTATATAATATATATTTTTTAACTATGTTATAGGTACGAAGTATCCATCATCGTTAGCAGTGACTAATCTCCGTCGGACAATCTATTGAACACACAAGGTGATGGGTTCTTCCCTCCTAATTAGATTTTCTTCATACGCAAAGAGTCAGGAATCGAAATACTGATCGTTTGTTTGAAGTGTCTAAGTCTCGTACCACTTGAATCAACCACACGTTGAATTTTTAGTTAATATTTGTTTACTAACTTCATTAATTTGTTAACAAATGCTACTACAACAGTAGTTAATAAATTAAAATAAATTTTATGTAAAACAAATATAAGCATACAAATTTTCCTTTAATTTCGTGTCTCACTAATCAGATTTTGCTATTTAAGATAAATTTAACACATCATTTATATTGTTATTTTCTACCAAAAATATTGTTGTTATTAATTTATTAGCGTGGGTTTTACAATTCATTTATTCAATTTTTCCTTGGCAGTTGGCACTCCTGTCTCCACTAAGAATCATCAAAAGCAAATTCTTGCTTTGCTTTCTTTTTCGGTATGCTAACTTACTTTCACATCAAAAGAATCACGTCTTTATTATTTTTTTTTATAGGCAAATTGTTAGTGATTAATAATATATTAGAGGAAAGGGATTTGTTAGTGGCAGGGATCGAGCCCAGTACCTCATGCTTAAAACTCCTTCATGTCCCAGTTCATACCAACTGGCCTATCCTTCAGGGACCAAAAGAATCACATCCTAATATGGGATACAAATGTACTGTCCCAAAAAATTGTGTCTCGGTGTCCCCTACCAATCAAATGTTGGGATTGTACATAAGTGTTAATGAGTTATTATTTTATTTTATTAAGTGGAAAATTGTCATTGATAGGAGACAAGAAATGTGACAGGAAAATGGGATAGAAGATCTTGATCCCCTGATACGATCATTTTCCTCTTTTCAAACTTTCCTTATTTTCACAAAATAGACTTTTTCTTTCATTTTATCTTTCACCCTAAAATAGTAAAATCTAATTGTGATATCAATTTTGATGAGATATGAGGATTAGAGTGTAACACCATGTTTTTTCGTTAAGTACTTTGATATGCTTGTTTGGTTAGTTAAGCCTTAAGACTTAGCTTGAGGGCTAAGTGAGACTTCTAAGCTTGAAAATCCCTTCTCTTAGGCTTGTGCCTTGTGACTTTCTGAGTCACAAGCACGGTCGTGCTTGTCAAGCAGCACGACCGTGCTCGTTGTGAGTGAGCGTCTCGCTTACGTTGAGTTGAGCACGCTCGTGCTCAATGGCAGGACGCGCTTCGCAAGCGCTAAGTCAAGCACGCCCGTGCTCAAGGAGGAGCACGACTGTGCTCGAGTTTGTGCCTTTATAAGTAGAACGGTGATCAAGGGTTTACGTCATAAACCCTATTTTGATGACAGCTGCCACCCTAGTGCGGCGGCAACCCCTTTCTTCACTATTTTATCTAAACCCATTACTTTGTTGGAGTTTTGGAGACTTGTGAGAACGTCTAGTTCGTCAGTGTTGATCGCTATAAGTAACGATTCCTTCCCCTTTGAGTTTCCTTTTCTATTGTTTGAAATTGGGAACTAATTGGTTGATGTTCTTGTTTGACCAAGACTTGGAGAGTTAACTGAGCCCTTTAAGGGAACGTGACCAGTTCGTCGTTTAGCGTCTTATTGTGGAACCTTCAATCCAGGTATGGGAGAAGAATAGTGTATACACTAGGCTAGGGAGTAGCATAAGATGAGGGGTTCCCGTAGCCTCGTTTATTTGTTGTTATATCTATTATTGATGCCATGCCATGATCTGCCTGGTTGTATGAGTTATTTGTTTATAGGTTTAGTTGGATTAATTGGTATGCCCATTAATTTGTCTTGTGCCATGAGTTTTAGTATGAATACCTATGTTATGAATGTTGTTGTTATGATATGGATTATGTTGATCATGTTGACTGAATATGATGTTGATTGATGATGATGTTGCCGTTATGTTGAATATGTTAAAAAAACCCTAATCGAATTTAATTAGGACTCTTAGTTAACATAGAAATTAAGGGATTAATTCCCCAATGCTTCATAAGACATGAACTGTGTTAGTGAGGGGTGAGGTTCCATGTCGAGTGATTTAGTTAAGACCCTAGGATCTGATTTGAGAGTGTTAGGGAACCAAACCCCAAGAACATCATTGAATCTGCCCAGAATAGTACGACCCGCTCCAGGAGCACGATCGTGCTCCCAATTAAATTCTGGAAGGCAGGTCGTGCATGACAGTGAGCACGATCGTGCTCCACTTAAGTGGTAGCACGACCGTGTTGGAGGTTAAGCACGCCCGTGCTCCCCCTACTGGTCAGAACCTGAGATTAATGAATTAAAGGGGTGTTTACCCCAATTATCCCCAAATGATTAAATAATGCACCAATCGAATGATAACAAGTAGATAACTTGATTAAAGACTAATTAAGATAACAAATAGTGATAAGTTGGTTAAGCCGGTGCCCTATGGGTTACCGCATGTTGATACACTTTGGTGCTTTTTGGTCAAAGTGCCCCCGACGCTTTTTGTGACACCCATACTCGGGTCATCACGTGGCTACCCGTTTGCGGAAATAAAAACTTAATTTGCTGGTTGCTTTCCGAAAATAATGTTTTCTCAACGTTTATCTTTTCGAAATATGGTGATAAAATTTTTTTCTTTTCAACATCATCACAACAACGTTCACATAACCACACTTAGATATATCTATATATATATATATATATATATATATATCATACAGCTATACTGCCTCATAAGTTTCACACTTAAACATTTGTAATAAAAAGATTATTCCCAAAACATAACTGAACTTAAACCTAAGCTGGTCAAAACACTACGACAAAAGAAGCAGCATAAACATTTCTCGAACTACACCTCCTCCTTCTTCCAGACGCCATAGTCCTTAAGAGGTTCATCTGAATTCCACCACGTAGAACCCAGAAGAGAAACCACAAATAAAATATGCAAGAGTGAGAAACCGACAATTTGATCATAACGCGAAAACCATATGTACGACACAACAAAATATATACAAACTCAGATTAGTTAATTTCTCATATTTAAATTGGCATACAACACTATATCAAAGGGTCTCACACCCGAACATCGTCGTTTTTAAAATCTGAATGCATGAACACTTCAATACATCATCTAAACATTCATACTTAATCTCATGAGATATCTCCAACCTCTTGATGAGTTGATCAGACTCGATTGCCACAGGCACACCGCCACAGGCACGCCCATCGCACACTGTCCAACATCGTGGCACAGTGATAACACTCTGAGATGGGGTCTCATTGTCCAAACCCCGGGCACAATGAGGAACATCGTTGCATGATATACTTGACGCCGCAAGATAATCACTCGTAGACTCACAGCACGTCTGCCATATGCATGCAAGAAAACATTTGTTCTCAACACTTTTCTTTGTGTTATGTCTTTCTTTGTCAAAGCTCTCAAAAGCTTTTGACCAACCATAATTTAAACGTTTTAAAAACCTTTGTTAAAACACAGGACATCTAAGTCCGAGTGCTCAATCACAAACCCTAGACTGATGCCTCAGGCTTAGGTTCGTGGTAGTAGAAAACATCTAAAATGTTTTAACCTCTTTAAGTAGATACCCAATCTACAACATCACTAACCTTAGTACCCCGACGTCTCGGTTACTAAGTTCTATATCATCTTTTAAGTCATTAAGTAAAACTCATTCACCTTAATTTCTTTCTACTTGTAATTCTAAAACTCTTTTACTAAAACTTCAACTCTTTAAATCGATTCATATTAAATTTCTTCTTAAAATAAGTACTACTATTTTTCAACTTTCACTGTAAATAATTTCAAAACTTGTCGTTGTTTGTCATTTTCCAAGAAAATGTTTTTAAAGTCAAACTTTGACTTTTATATTATTTTATTATATTATATTATTATTATTGTTTTTATTTTTATTTTTATTTTTATAAATAAATTTCGAATATTAATTTCACAAAATATCTTTTTATAATATTACATAATTTCTTGCGTAAAAATCAGCAGTACTAAAAATTTTCACGGTTACGCTCTCACCGTGACTCCTAAATTATTTTTACACTAACAAATCATTAAAATAATAATGTTTCTCAAAACTCATTATTTTTCCAAAATAATATTTTTCACCTCTATTATATTCCAATATTTCCCATAAAACATTGAATATAATTCTTCATAGCTTATTAAATCTTTTATCTGATTAATCGGTTGTGCAATCGACCCCATGTCAGGGCCTCACAAACAACATCCAACATCAACAAAAATTATATCACCAGGCAGATCATGCATCACAACAATATAAGATACTACTGCAGATAATTAAACAAATTATAAGCAGAGAAACAACCAAAACACAGATCAACAGCTAGAAACACATAGCCAAATAAAACAAACCAGACACCACAACCACATAAACAAATGTATACAAACCACAAACATGGACATATGGTCATCCGAATAATCCGTCAGGTAACCCCTCTTACCTCTCGAAGATCCACAGCAAGTTGAATTAAATTTGTCAGAAGCCGGAAACTCACGTACACCGCTTTATACTTAACCTTCAACCATTACAATCAAACAATCACAATTCAAGAAACTAAAAACATCCTAAAACCCTACAACATGGTCACGACCTCTAGGGTTTTTGACTAACTAAAATTCCTAATCATGATTAAGCCATGGATTAATGATCCTTGATTAACCTAAATCATAGATTAGTGACTAAACAACTAAGTTTCAAACTCAAAACTTCCTAACTCTTTTATACAAGGATTCGGCCTCAATATGTTTATAGGGCCAGGGTTCTTAGTTTAATAAACCAACTTGGATTTATAAGGCATATATACTAAGAGTTTGATTAACAAGATCTTTAAGGAAAACTATGAACAAAAACTCAACAAATCTAACCACCTAGGGTTTCGGCAAACATAGGGATTTTTGAGTAAAGATTTTCATTTTAAGAAACTAACATAGATTAGAATGTGTAGACATACATGTCATATAGAATACATGATCATACATGACAACACATGAACAAAACTCTACGAACCCTACTTTACTAGATTCGGCCAAGGCTAGGTTTTTAGGAAAGAAATTTTTGATTACATCATGCTCTTGGATTTAGATAATATACATGATATCAAGAAGATAGAAAGTAGTTTCATCATCATTAGATTTTTCTAGAATTTATTATGACTTTTCAAAGTTCTAGGGTTAGAAACTTTAAAGTGATGAACAACTATGAAACAAACTTTAAATCAAGAAACTTTCTAAAGAACATAGGCATGATTAAGGAAGAAGATTAGGATTTACCTCTTGAAGATCAATGACAAAGGAAATCCAAGAAACTTGCTTCACAAACTTATCACTAAGAGACTTATGAACTTTAGGGTTTTGGAAGCAAATGGCAAAAGAAACTAAGTGAAAAGTGAGAGTATGGTATTAATAGAGCTTGCTTGCGCCACTCTTGGAAGGATCTATATGATGATGAGTTGTCTTGCTAAAGGATTCAAATGCAATTAAGTTCTAAGGACCACTTTGCAAAGATTCCATAAGTTGAAGGACTAGTTTGCAAATTGTTAAGAAAGTGTCATGATGATGATTTTGCCACATTAAATGCTAGCTTATCTTGACTTTGTTGGCTGAATTTATGAGTAAAAGATAGATTAAGACAATTCATGAAGGTTTGAGAAGAATCAAGAACATTGTGGAAAAATCAAGGATAATGTAGGATAATGTAGAAAAATGTGGAAACTTGTGGAAAACTCTAGAAAATTGATTCAACAACAAATGAGGCAGCCATAAATCCTCATGGGCTTGCGCATGGGCTAGGTAATTTTGGGCTTGGTTTCATTTTTGTGGGGTCCACTTGAAGATTTAAGTATTAAGCTTAAGATAGGAAACTTATATAGTTTCAATTAGGCTTTATGGACTCAAACCATGAACTAGAAAATTTTGGGCTTCTAAGCCACGACCATTTGAGATTGGAAACAAGGATTCTAGCCCAATTCCCTTGAAAAAACTTAAAAACTAATTTAGGGACAAAAGGGTAATTTACAGAAAGTTCAAGGGCTTAAGTGTAAAATTCCCAAATTTTCACTTTAACCCTGAAAAACATTCTAGACTTAAAAATATGATTCATCCCCTTGAATCATCTCAAAATCCTAAGATAAACCCTCTATCTACTCTTAGAAACTCCAAAATCCCCTCCGTCGTCTACCCGATTACGTGTTTCGCCTGAAAAACGTAAATTATTTTATTTTTCTGAAATAAATCTAAAAATACATAATTGTAGAAAATAAAATAATAAACTTAAGTCTTTCGTTCACGAATTAAAATTAGGTCTTTTAAGCAGTATTATTATACTGTCAATGGAATTCGCGGGCCGGGTTTCACCTGACTTTCCAACCTAAATTTTAATCGTAGCTTCCTACATTCAAGTAGGATTGAGTGGTAAACTTCGTTTATATAAAATAATTTTCTTAAACTCTAATAAATTTATAAACATATTTATATGTATTACTGTTATTTAAAACAGTGAAATACAGGGTGTTACACTTTTTGGTCGAGGTGTTGATGAGTTGGACCTTGGTGCTTTTTGGCCAAGGGGGCCTCAACCCCTATGGGTTAAGGTGTTGATGTGGACGTTGATGTTGGTGATAAGTCTTGGGTGCTTGTTGGCCCAAGCAGAGGAGGTATATCACTAGTGCAAAATCTACATTTAACATCAGGTTTTTAACATCGGTTTTAATAAAATCGATGTGAAATAGGAGGCGGTGGCATTTTTGAAATTAAACTGAAATATTTTAACATCGGTTATAATTTAAATCGATGTGATAAAAATATTTAACATCGGTTTTATAGAAAACCGATGTGAAAAAGTGAAACCAAAAAAAAAAATTATCAGAAATAAGATTAGACATCGGTTTTGAATAACCAATGTGGAAAAGGGAAACAAAAATAATTTTTTTTAATCAGTCGTAAGATTACACATCGGTTTTCATTTAACCGATGTAATAAATAAAAAAAAAATTTAATAAGTTTCTACATCGGTTATATGTAAACCGATGTGAAATATTACTAACCACATCGGTTATTTTAAACCGATGTATAATATTTGACAAAAAACTAAGTTTCTATTTTCATTCCCCCTCCATCTTTTCGCGCTGTCTTCCATTCCTTTTGTCACTGCTTCCCCATCTCTCTCACTGCTGCTCTTCGTACCTCTCTGTCTTCCATTTCTTTGATGCTCCCTTTCTATCTCTGATGCTCCTTCCTCTTCAATAGCCATTTGTAGCATATTTCATCTTTTGCTGCTGCTTCTCACTCGATTCGAAGTTTCTCCGCTGCCACCCGGAACTGCCAGTTCTTTCTCTCTCTGGTTTTGTCTCGCCCCCTCGTCTATAGAAACGCACGCGTGCGAAGTTGAACCTACTTTTGAATTTGAGAAATCCATCTTTGTTTCCTTACTCTTTCAGGTTTTTCACACACACTCTCTCTCTATCTTAACAACTTGGTTCACAACTTCTGGCCTGAGATCTCTACCAGCGCCCCTCTCATGTAACTATTTCCCTTTCTTCATTTTAGGGTTTCTATTAAACGCATTTTTTTTTTGTGCTTAAAAAAAGTTTTTTTACATTTTTTTTGTTGTTGTTGTAACTTGTAAGTATTGCTTATGTCTAATGTATATTGTATGATCCTATGTGTGAATCAATTGCTTGCTGCCATATACTAAAGTTGTTTTACTTTAAAGTTTGGGGTGAGTAGGTTTTTGTAGATAGGTCATGCAATTTTCATGTTCATTTACTTATGGGTTAACAAGGTTTTAAAGTTGCGATCCTCATTTAAGTTTCTTAGTTCCATATTTTTTGTTGGTGACATTTCAAAAACATTTATAAGGCTGGGGATGGGTTGCTGGATGGATGAATTCTTAGAATATTAATAAGGTTTTTAGGGGCCATATTTGTTTAATTTTTAATGCTAGTTTGGTCAAAGGAAGCATGTTCACACAGGTTGGTAAAATTGAAAGAAATTGATCACAAGTTTTTGAAAAGGAAATACAGATTTTGAATTTGTTACCCAATCAATAGAGAAAGCTTTAGGGATTTACACTTGCTACTAATGTTAAAATTAATAAGCGAAACATATAGAACCAAATAAGATCCTGTAAGACATGAATATCTTGCAATTGCAACCCCTGCTAAAATATAGCAGTTCAAATAGAATTGCTTCCGTACTTTTGAGTAAAAATTCAGGAAACCTTCCGCAGTGAAATGTTATTATTATTATTGTTGTTGTTGTTGTTGTTGTTGTTATTTGGGTCAAATTAGGATTACGATGAACTCTGTAACCTACAACAATGAAAGAGCATTAGCGTTTGAATTAGATTTATCAACTTGTCTGATTCATTCTTTATTTCTTTGTTTCTATTGCCATGAATCTTATAGTTGTATACTTGTATATAGATCTAGTGACAGCTTGATTGACCATCTTTATCTTTTCAGTTCTACACATCCTTTCCAAAATTCTCCTGTCCAGTTTTATCTCATTGTTTCTCTGTTTGTTTGCTATATATTATATTGTTAGCAGGGTCAGTTGCTATATTATATAAACTCATTTATTTTGGATGCTTTCATACTACGTGTTTGATGAAAAATCTGAGTAACTATTTATTTGAAGGAACTAAAGGGGTTGCTTATTGATTTTCTTAGAATGCATAGGTAGGTGAAACTAGACTTGGTTTGATGAGAACTTGAATTTGTGTCTTTTCTCTATTAATTTTAAGTCATTTTTAAGCATTTCTAACATTTAGCATTTCTACCAATCATTGACGCTGACCAACTTTCTTACTCTATTTGCAGAACAAGAAATTGACAGGTGTTATTTTCCTGGATTGCGGATCTGATTTGAGGAGTAGTCATAGGGTTCCTGGTGAGTTTCATTCAGTATCGCAGAAATTTAGTTACAACTTACAAGTGTGTCACCATTAATCAACCACACCATTAAGTTGTAGATCTCTTCAGCTTTGCTGTCTTGTATTTTGCCTATTGAAGTTTCAATGACTATTTACAGAATTCTCTCAATTCTAGAATGATTAACTCAAGGAAGAGTTTTTAGTTGGCAGGTGTACAAGTGTCTTTGACTCTGTTGCATAGTGCTACCGCCTCTGCTTTGTTCACTTCTCTGTTGTCTTTGCACAATAACAACTCGGGTTGTCTCTCAGAAGGTACGTTTTGACTGAAAAGCTTTCATTGGAGTTTTAATGTATTTTCTTGAAAATTTATTTGATTCGAGAATATGCCCACAATAATTAGTAAAGCCTTAGTTTCCCGTTTGAGATGCAATACTAATGAGCACACGTGTACGTGCTTAATGTACCGCTCATTGTGTTGGATCTTGAATTGTCCAAAGTTGGACAGTTTGGGAAAACACTTTTTCTTAATTCAGTTAAAATAGTTATTCATAGATTCTAATGTTATATACTTGATGAAAGTTCGGATTGATACATTTCCTTTCGTTCTCCGGGTGCATACTTTATCGTGGTGGATGTCATCGCGTTCAAGTCGTGTACGTCGGAGACCGAAGGGAAATGCTACCGAAATTTTGTCGAGTATGAGCATGAGAGTTAAGGACTAACTGTTAACCGAATGTTGAAAAAGTTTCTTCTCGAATGGGATAGGGCCATACCCTGTCATAAGAAGTGGTTGATGAATATGTTGGACTAAGTACGAAGTTATTGGTTTAGTCATGGATCGCGGTTGGATGAATGCTAGACAGACAAGTGATGAGTATGAGAATGGAGTGGAAGATTTTCTACAGTTTGCAAAAACAAATGCTCCTGATAGTGGTAACGGAAGGTTTTATTGTCCTTGTGTTAACTATTTGAATGAGAGATGACTAGAAGCTGAGGAGATACGTGATCATCTTATTTGTGAGGGGATTTGCAAGAGTTATACAACATGGATATGTCATGGTGAATCGTTAGACAAGTCGAGGGTGTCGGATAGAGAGGAAGTTGATGACGTGGAAATGGACGATGGACTAGAGGACATGATCCGTGATGTTGGGCAAGAGTCTTTTCGGCGCGCACATGTGTATGATACTTTGTGCAGTGATGCGGAAGTGGCTTTGTATCCGGGGTGCACTAATTTCACACGGTTGTCAGTGGTGTTAAGATTGTTCAATGTGAAGGCGAGAAATGGGTGGAGTGATAAAAGATTTACCGAATTGCTTGAGTTGTTGAAAGACATGCTTCCAGAAGGCAACACATTGCCATCTCGAAACTATGAGGCGAAGAAGATATTGTGTCCGATGGAAGAGGGCCCGACAAATAAAAACGGGACAATATACATCTGAGGAGGCCTGCCAAGTAGCTGAGAAGATTGTAAGTATAGTTTGAATTGTAATTGTCATTTTAAGAATTTTATCGAATTGTAATGTGACCTGATATTTTATATGTGATAGGATGCCTTGGACGATCAGGTAACCCAAGGAACCTTTGTTCCTAGAGGACGCGATGATATCTTAGCTACTGCCATCGGTAAACCAGACCATCCGGGCCGTGTCATTGGTGTTGGATGGGGCGTCGGCATTCGCCAATACCATGGTTCATCTTCACACCAATGCCACAGGGATGTTGATGCAGATAGAGCACGACTAAAACAGGAGATTGCAGCTGAGCTTAGATAGGAGATGACCGAGAAGTTTGCCCAGCGGATGGCAATATTGACTTCTATGTCCCAGCAGATGACAGCCTCTGTCCAACCCTCTGTCCATGTGAGCACTAAGGGCTTATGTGATCCTCCTCATCATCCTGAAAATGATGATGATGGTGGTGATGATGATGATGATGATGACGATGACGACCCTGATAGGTGTGAGCTGTATGTTGATGATCATCATGATCGCCGCTTAGTGGCATTGGGGAGGGCACATAATAACTTAGGTAATACAATACACCATCGTTTATTACCGGATGATCAGCTGAGGGTCGTTGTTGAGATTATTCGAGATGCTGATGCTCGAGTCCATGTGCCCACTGAGGAGGTTCAAATAGTGGGTCAGGCCCCCGGTAACTTCATCCTCTAGCCAAGAAGATTGGTCAGCTTTCTTGTTGCATCTGAGGTATTCAGTTAGTTGTGTTTTTCTATATTCATAGTTGAAATGATTTATTATTGTTTAAAGATAATGATTTATTTTTATTCGTTATAGGATGTTGGAAATGATATTGTGCCTAAAAGGTCGGATCCAGGAAGACCAGAGATGTCTGCTCCTGCCAAGGTATTCATTTGACCATTTAGTTAATTACGAATGAAATAACTTAATTATCTATGATTACTAATATATATCTTTGTTGTTTAGGGGTTCGACAAAGGGGCACCTGGCCATGGTGATGTTTTTAAACTTCTGGCTATACAGGTTGTCACCATGGAGAATGACGCAGCCTTGGCAAGGTTGGAAGATGATGCCAGTCCAGGTGATGAACTGTATATCCCAAAGAAGGAACTTATGGAGATTGTACTCGATAAAGAAATGGCTAGTTCTGCACACATATCGTTATGGTGAACGTAATTACATTTTATTTATAATTTAAGTAATTAATTTTTAAATACTATGATAATTAACATGTTTTTTCAATATATTAGGTATCTGCATCGTATGTTAGTTGATCAGGGTAACCTCGCCCTTTATGGGTTCATTGACCCTATGTTCATTCAGGGTGATGTTCTCCTAGCATCAGAAGACCGGGTCACCACCATACGTGATATACTTGCCCGAGACGATCATCAATTCTACCTTGCGCCTTATCTCAATAAGTAAGTACCGGTTATTTAATTATAACTCTATATGACTTAGTCACTAACTGTTCTGCAAATACAGCCTGCATTGGCAACTGTTGATCTTGTACCCTAGGATGAACGTCGTGGTCTTCTTCTGCTCAATGGGAAATAAGCCGGCGAATGAACTAAAGACGATCATCGAAACGTAAGCATTAAAATACTTTATAATCAGTAATGCAGTTATTTTAATTATCTGAAATCTATTAGATATACTTTAATTAATGTTTATTTTGTCATGATAGTTCTATTAATGCAAACCACATGTTGCGTGGTGAAAGGCGTCGGGCTATCAGATGGATTATTTCTCGCGTAAGATATTTATTAGTTCAAATGCATCAAATGCAGTGGGTATAATTATTGATTTCTATTTAATTCCTCATATTCTAATTGGGTTTCATTTGTACGTAGTCACGTATACAACGTGGATCATGGGAATGTGGCTACTATGTGATGCAGTGGATGTTGGAAATTATCTCCTCCAGGATCACTGAAAGATGGAACGAGGTAAATGTTAATTGATAACAATTAGAAGTAATAGTACGTTATAGATTCGTTATATGTTTTATGTTAGTTTATTACTTAAAAGATATAATCTTTTGTCCAATTAAACCTGCAGATATTCAACAATCCAACTCCATTATCTGATTCCGACATCAACAACATAAGGAGGCGCTGGGCAACTTTCTTTCTTGAAGTGTACCAACCATAGTTTGTATATATGTAGTTAGTTTAAAAACTTATTATGTACTAGCTATAGTGTACTTTTGACTGATCATATGTATTTTGATATGAAATCTATAATATATCATGTAGCTTTTTGATTTCTAATTATCTTTGTTGTCTGAATGTAATTGAACGTACATATGTATTGTTCGTAATAAATTCAGTATATATTAGTTGTGTTTTTGTTGTACAGAAGTGATTGTGTCGAGAATATTTACAGTATGTTATTCTGGTATTGATCTGCATTACTGAAACAGGGGAAAGAAATGATAGAAATGTAAATAATAGTATAAAAAAAAAATGAGACTTTACACATCGGTTTTGCCAAAACCGATGTGAAAATTTCACTTTTCACATCGGTTTTAATTAAAACCGATGTGGAAAGTGAAATTTCCAATAGGTTACCAATTGACAAATTAATTTTCCACATCGGTTCATGTAAAAACCGCTGTTAAAAATGTACTATAAACATCGGTTTTAAAACCGATGTGAAAAGTGGCAATAAACCACATCGGTCTTTTCAACATCAGTTTGAAAACCGATGTGAAAAGCCAAAAATAACCGATGTGGAATCCCTTTTCTGCACCAGTGTCGTTGCCTTGTTTGCTGTTGTGCTCATGCATTCATAAGTTGAAGTTGATTAGTGGGGAATGTTGAACATAGCGGAGGTCGTCCAAGTTATGATGAGCTGGCCTAAGTCTCGGGTGGTTCGCCCAAGGTTTGGTGAACCGTGCGCCCCTGAGGTGGCGTATCCAGTTATGATACGTCGACTATCCAAGGGGTTCACCCATGGTTTGGTGAACTGTCGGCATTGGTGCTTTTATGGCCAATGTGGATATGTAACTCCGAAGTTGGCTTGCTGAGATAGTTGGATCCACATGCATAACGGAGTAGCGGAGTAGTGTTGCACCGCATAGCAGCTATTGACCGTTGACTTGTAATATGTAAATGACGATGTATGATATTGGTTGCTATGCCTGATATGATGTATGTTCATCTTATTCCCTATTTTCGTGTCGTTGTGTTTACATGATTTCTTACTCCTTATTTTCCTGTTTCTGTTGTTGCATGTATCTCTTATGCAGAGGACGGTGAGCAGCCAGTGGAGGAGTGACTTTGAGGAGCCGCGACTCTAGTTAAGATGCTTAGTTTGTTTAGTTGTTTCAGTAGTTATAGTTGTTTCAGTTTCAATTTGTTTCCGTGATGTATCCGGATTTCGATTATACCAGCTCTGTATGTGACATCAGGGTTGGGTTTTCTTTATCTGTCTTGTTTATGTTTATCTTTTTTAAAACTATGTTATTTCCACGTTGTTTATGTTGAGATGTGAAATCTTTTTATCCAGTGTTTTATTTTATTCAAATAAATACATGTTTTTATATTTTCTCGTTTAAGTAAATGTTTTATATTAACGTGTGGGGTAGAATGATGTCACATTGAGCATCTTCGACACTTGTCCTTAACCTGTTTTTAAGTCCAAGAATCTGCCAG
Source organism: Sophora flavescens (assembly GCA_030762895.1). Lineage (NCBI taxonomy): Eukaryota > Viridiplantae > Streptophyta > Magnoliopsida > Fabales > Fabaceae > Sophora > Sophora flavescens. The sequence goes on from CM061062.1 coordinate 89,011,523, forward strand.
CTAGTTGAAGCTGGATGATATGTATTGCCAAGTGTAAGAACATACTAAGAACAGTTCTTATAGAAGAACATGGCAAGAATCGTTCTTATATTAATGTGTCGGTCTCTCTCATCTTTTTGTACAGAAATGACTCAATGTTTTTATATTAACTTCTTCATGTATTAAACTTAAGGATTCTTTGCAACGTGGTAATGAAGATGACCCATCTTTTACTATTCATGCAATGTTAGGGTCGGAGATGATCTTAGAGCAGATAATTAACTTTAACGATAATTCACGATAGGATAATGAATCCTATAGTAAAAGGGCATAGCTAAAATATTCATGGAGTTTAATATTTATTTTATGTAAATACTAATAAGTGTTTTGCTCAAAAAAGAAATAAGTGTTTATGAACATTAGTTAAAGAATAAAAAAATTACATTAAAAATTGATATATTCAATATATTGAATATTCAAAAGTTATATTTTTAAATAGTATTTTTCTATCTTTACATTTCTTAATCAATGTCTCAAAATTACATATGTAGTTCCCCTTTTTTTTAGTGAATGCAAAACTGTAGTGTGGAAGTTCCCTGAAGAAGCAAGCTATGAAGTCTCAAGCACTTTACGAGAAAATTTCCAAGGTGAAAACTACCCATCTGAACGGCTTGAAAAGGTACTCCTCATAACATTATCTTCCATGGACTAGTAATTGGCATAAACAGTTAAGATTTCATTGATTGATCACTGTGTACATTAATCAGCTATTCATATATAGATAGATGTGGGGGAAACTACACTAAATTAAGGAAATTATAAAATATGGAGGATTTTGGAGGGAAAGAGAAGGGAATGCTTATTTCTCATTTCTAAATTAAGGAAATTATAAAATATTTTATAAAAATGAATAAATGATGATTGAAAAGTCATATGATCATCTATCATTTTTAATATTCCTTCATTTTTTTAAAAATCTCTTACCATCCCTTCCAAAATCTAACTCAAATAGATCCTAACTGTTTTACAACAGTCATAACTGAATTCTAACTATCCAGCTTTGTCAGCTTAACTAATTAACCTAACAATCTGAGTTAGTTAAGCTTTGACAGTTTTACACAATATCACTAATACTTATCTTCCTATGTGATTTCTTGACTGCAGCTGAAATGTCTAATATGATAGTTCCTATGAAATGCAGTTTCCCTTTTGCAATTTCTTTTACAAGGTTCCATACTTCCATTAGATATAAAATAGCACTCTTATCTGTTATCCTTATGTGTACAGGACAGTTTGAATTTATTTGTGTTTGCTGCCATGTATATAAATAGCATGTATAGGCTAATTATAAAATCGGTTTGCCTCTAGCAATGGGAAGCTAGCTACTGTTAAACAGAGAAACACGCATTAAAATGGCAAACATATATGTACGTTATTGTCAAAATTAATTATCAAGTTGCATTAAATTGAACAGCAGTTGCACTAAATATTGAATACAGGAAAAATGAAGGTACATTCATTCATCAAATCGAGAGTGAACAACCTCCAAAATCGCCATACTATATAGCTGATGTTTTGGCTAAGGTAAGTTTTAATATAGTAACACCCTTCTGTTTGTCGCTTTGGATGTATATATTTGAAGAAATTATAAATGGCATAAGAATGGAGTATTAAAAATCATTAGCATAAAGAGTTGAAGCTCAAAAACACAACTATAGTCTAGCTGACATTGATGTATTAAGAATATACAAATTTGTCTACAAGAGCAGATGAAGGGTCAGTTGGCTCTGACAATGAATTAAAAAGAGCCTATTTCTATTTCTAGCCAAGAAAGGTAGAAAATGAAATTCAAGACTCAAGAAAATATAATGTGGAAGAGCAAAAGAAATGCTCAAGGAGGAGTGGAAGTACCAATGCAGTTACCAGAAGAAGGATCAACAGCAGGAAAATGACAAGCCTAACCTTGTGAACCACATCACTATAAACATCACAAGATGCAAGAAATGAGTGGAACACAGTGGTTGTGCCTGATGAACACAGCTCCACCTTCACTTCCCCGCAATGGCCATGCAGCTTGTCCCTTATAGCTGGCCACATTGGCTGCATGTATCTAGCATTGGCACTGAACCACAAGTCCAAGTACACAAACCCACATGATGATCCATGAACCTGCACTGCATCAACATCATTATTTCCCCATTCATCAACCTTCATAGACACGTTTGGGTACTTGGCTTGTATTGCAGTAGTCTTGGTGGGTTCTTGTTGAAGAGAGAAAGTTGAGAGCTTTTCTTGGCCTTGGAAGATTGAGACATGGAGAGAATCGTAGTAGATGCTGCTTCCAAGAGGGTTGGAGTCATCAACAAGAATTCCCACACTCAAGTTGGCTGCGAAGTGGTTTTCAGCTTCACCCTTGAGGTTGAGAACTGAAGCAGTGGTTGAATGGAGGGTGAAACCAGGGGTGAGGGGAAAGAAGAACAAGGCAATGGAACACGTGACAAACAAGATCGACCATTCTCCAAGAAAAGCAAAGGAAGTAGTGGCAGCAGCATAGGCACGGTTCAACGTGGAGTTGTCAAGGGAATAGGCACAGAGAGATGCATCCTTCTTGTGATGATCCATGGTTGCAAGATTTGGTGGAAGAATGAGAAAAGAGGGCAACAGAAACAGAACAAAAAGGAGTTGTATCAAACTGAAGATAAACGTAGTGCCTTTACATGCATGGCCATGGAAAGAATATATAGAAGAGAAATGAGCATTCATAAACTATATATGCCAAGATCTTCCTCATTTAACCCAATATATATGAATCATTATCACTCACACATAAACCTGAAACTCTGGTGAACCTATGCGCCTACCGTAACTGAATAAAATATATAGATTTTATTTTGTATTTGGTATTATTTTATAAATAGAAAAGGTGAGGACATGAGAGGACTCATTGACGGAAGATCAACATAAACAAATTGAAGGACCAAGTTAAACCTTTTAAAAGTTAAGGGTCTATTTGTTTTGTGATTATCACCTTGTTAAAAGATCAAACTGAATCTAAAAAATAAGTTAAGGAACCAAAATAATATTTTAGCCAAAATTGAAATATCTTGATTCTATTAAAAAGGATGAAATTAAAGAGAACACAAAACATTGTTTTGTCAGCGTACCAAACGTTACCTTTAACATAACCTGTAGTAATACATTTATTTGAACCAACAAATTATGCTTACACTTGAGTCCATGTTATTATAATGATTATTATTATAACAAAGAAAAATAACATTCAGAAGAAGTGAATCATTCTCCAACAAATTACATTCGTTGCTTAATTTTTGGATAGAGCTCATTGAAATCGTCTATCAGAAACTCCCGCCAACCTATGTATCTCTGCTTATAAGAAACAAGCTCTTGGGCTTCCGGTGATTCAGAAACAACTCTTCCATTGCATATTCATGCCCTATTATTTGCTAGGAGCCGAGGAGACGAGCACCCTTGAATAGAGAAGAAAACGCTGAATGCAATACGGGCCTACATCAACCTCGAACGCAAGGGTAAACAATAGTAACGCAGCCAAACTACTCACTTGTGACTTCCCAACACCGGAGAGGTGGAAGCCGGGTTGGAAAAAGACTAACAGCTTTCCTCAAACATGTATTGTATTTCAGGCTCCTTTCTTTTTCTGGCCTTTTAAAGATTTGACCTCCTTTGTAAGCATTCTCGGAGCAATGGCCATTGCCATAAGCTCTTGGAAGAGCAACTTACAAGCATAAGGAATGTAAACCTGCATAGACAATCAAAAGCCAAAACATGATACTTAGACTTATGGACTATAACTACCAGCTACCATAAAAGATAAAAGATCATTCACCTGAACTATGTCAGTTTTGTTCTTGCACCCCCTGCACTCAAAAGAATTCTTCTTAAGATTTGCAATAGCTATCAACCCGCACTGCTCACACACATGGACCCTGTATGCATCACTTTGATCAAACAATCTCTCCTTCAGGAAATGAGCAGCTCCATGGGCTATCATGCAGTCTCGTTCCATCTCTCCAAATCGGAGACCTCCATCACGGGAGCGTCCCTCAGCAGGCTGCCTTGTGAGGATCTGCACGGGTCCTCGTCCACGAGAATGGATCTTATCATCAACCATGTGCTTCAGTCTTTGGTAATATGTAGGGCCAAGGAAAATCATGGCACTGAGACGCCTCCCTGTATGACCATTGTACATGGTCTCAAAACCACGCATTTGATACCCACATTTGTGTAGAGCTTTGCTGATATTATCCACCTGGATAACAGTGGGAAAAAATGATAGACTTTTAAATAACGAAAAACAATCAATCTAAGATATCTTGGAATTTAACCCAACAAAACAAAAACTCTACCATGATACTTTCTGACAAGTATATGAATTATTGTGGCTGAAGCCTTTTATTACAACAACCAACAACAACAACGTTCTTTCTCACAAATTGACGCCACTGTTCTCTATAAGGAGATATAATTTATCCACCACAACAGAAATTTGCCATTTGGTCTCAGGTAAGCCACAACATCATGTTCATAGTTAGATTTTGAATGGCATATTACTTAGTTCTAGACAGTTTTTTATGGGCATAAAAGTTGCCTAATGAATCTATAGCCAGAGCATATATTGTCAACCAGTTCTTCCTGTGTAACTGGATGGGTAATAACAAGATCCAATAGGAGCAGTTGGAAGTTGCTTGCTTATATGAGCAGCTCCAATATTTGACAACTATTTAGTTGTTATAGGAAAAAATCAGATGAAAGCAGGCTACTTACAGTAACATCTGTAAATGGAGTTGCATCTCCTTCTTTTCCCATGTGCGCTGCTACCTTCCCCATGATACACTCAATAAGCTGGCCAATTGTCATTCGAGAAGGAATAGCATGTGGATTGACAATAATATCAGGTGTGATGCCTTCCACAGTCCAGGGCATGTCTTCTTGAGTATATGTCATACCAACTGTCCCCTTCTGACCATGTCTACTACTGAATTTGTCCCCAATCTGTGGTATACGAACAGATCTCACCCGTACTTTCACAAATCTCAATCCATCAGCATTTGTTGTCAGCAGAACCTATAAAACAGGTAATATACAAGCCCATCAATGAATAAGGTAATGCTATTTTTATATATATATATATAAATAATGCTACAATATTCATGATTTCGGTATTTAATATGCTCTGACTTCAGATGTAGACATTTTATTTTTGTCAAGCAACTCCATATTTTATAATTAAAAGAACACGTTCATTAAGATTTCATAACAGCTCAAACCCAATTTGGAATACATGAAAGTAAATAATTGTGACAAACTTACTTGATCAACAATTCCAGTCTCACTATGGCGTAAGCTTAAGCTGTGATCACGTTTTGTGTAACGTAGAGCTTGTCCCTGTGCCTCATCCTGAGATATTGGGGTGGTCTTTCCAATAATAACATCCTCACCAGATACTCGTGTACCCTATTACATGGCAATCGATTATTCCATTTAATGTACATTCCATTTTGAGACAGGTAGATCAGGATGTTACCAAAGCATAAGGTCAAATATAATATACTTACAGGTGGTGCAAGACCATCATCATCCAGCTTATCATAAGAACCATGCCTCATACCCTGCAAAATGGCCCTTGGTTTATTGTCCCGTAATAGCAAGCCAATATTCCTTGTTTTTTTTTGGGGGGGTGGGGGGGGTGGATAAAATTTCATAACAAGAACAATCATCATGCTCCAGCACAGCCACAATTCTTACCATGGTGTTAGCTCTATCTGGACGACCAAAATCTTCTTTCACAAGGGTTCCCATCTTCTTCTCTTCATCTCTGAAAAAGTTAACAATGCATCATAAAAATGACAAGCACAGCAATCAAAAAGAGTGTATGTCTAATTCATTTAGGCATCACACACACCTATATGAACGGAAAAACAGAGACCGAAAGAATCCACGGTCTATTGACGATTGGTTCATGATGACAGAATCTTCTTGGTTATAACCAGAATAACAAGCAATGGCCACAATGGCGTTCTACAAAACAAGGGAGAAACATTTTAGTTATCAAAATAGTGACAAAATGACATAAATAAAGGAGGCAAGAATTTACAATTCCAGCTGGGAGTTGCCGGAAATGGAGATGCTCCATGGCTCTTGTAGTGACCAGTGGCTTTTGAGGATAATATAGCACATAGGCCAAGGTATCCTAAATAATGTATGAAAATCATAATCAGGTAGCATTCAGTATCATGTATTATTATTACTCACAAAAAACAGACGTTAATCATAAAACAAATGAACAGTACCATTCGGAACTGGTAGTTGGTAACATATATCCCCATTGCTTGCTTCCCCATTGCAGACTGATACGTATTACGTGGGGACTGATTTAACCAGCCAAAGGTGAGTGAGATGAACGATAATCAGAATGAGTACACAGCAAAATACCATAATTACCTGATTGTGGTCAGGAAATGGTATAATAGAAGCGCATACACCCAAAATCAGAGATGGGTGGATTTCACAATGAGTATAAGTATCAGAATAAGCTTCCTCTGGACTGTGCCTTGCTTGTACAAGATCCTGTAATATTCTTTCAACAATCATTTTCTTGCTATATAGCTTCTTAATTTGCACTAATGAACTAATATATAAAGTAAATAGTGTTAAACACATTTGAAATCCAGAAGTTTCATACTAACACTGATTGTCATGGAAATCATGGTAGTTTCTTCTTCTTCTGTGTCAATATATTCTATAAAGCCCTTAGACACAAGATCATGCCATCCACCCTCTTCTGGGGATTCCTAAAAAATTGAATAAGAGGTTAAGTGAATAGTTAAACTATATCAGCTCCTTAGATATGCTAAAATTACCACTAGCTCACCCTCTGTTGCAAAGCATGAATATCCTTTTTCTTTATGAGGAGCCTTTGCTTATCCACAATGAATAAAGGACGACTGCAGCGACCATAATCTGTATATATGCGCAATTCTTTAAGACGGATATCTCTAACAACCCCAACTTCAGTATTAACGTCAACCTGCACCACATGAAGAGCCATCAGCACCACAATTAGAACATATTGTGTAACATCTAAACAATTTTAATCAATCAAATCCCAAAAGAAAATACAAATAATAGCTATTTAGATGACACAATAGAGAGGCGCCTAAACAACTATTTGAATAAATGATTGACCAAAGTCCGGCTTCCTCTAATTAATTCATATAATGCATACTCTTATAAACGTGTGGGATTTCAAAATAAGCAACCACATCTAACCTTGTCAAGGTTAAATTGTTGGACCAAAAAGAAAAAAAAAAATAGATATAAATGCTTTTGACTTTTGGTTCAATATCCCCATACTCCTCATCATCATTTATCTTAAATCTATGAAAATAGTTAATCCATGCAAAAAATTTCTCGAACATCAAATATCTCACCCGAAAAGCAGTACTGATAAATACCACATATCATTCTTCTTGTGAGAAGGGATGCAATTATGCAAACAAACAAGGTAACAATTGCAACATTAGCTTCCAATAATTATCAGTAGTATATTATTACATCATTTAGGGGAAGGGGGTGGCTAAAAGTTTCATTCAAACAAAAATCGAAGTTTTAGGAAGTTAAAATCAGAAAGTGAAATGAATAGTTACCCGACGTCTCAGCTTTCTTAATGTTCTCACCAACATATCAGGATCACGATGGATACCCACCCAGCAACCATTCACAAAAATTTTTGTAGCTTGGGGGATAACTGCCGGAGAAATTTCCTACAAGCAGGAAAAATAAACAAATTTAAACACAAACCATACAGAAAGAGAAACAAATTCACTTTTTTGCAGGAAAACCATAAGCACCTCAAAATTCTCTGTGCCCCATTCTTCCAAAAACTCCAGAATGGGATATGCTGCTGAACCAACTGTTATGTAAACCATCAATGCCAGATTCTTCACCAGTCCACAGGCCTATATAATAGTCCAATCACACCCATAAATACCACAGACAAAGACAAGTTCCTCATAAAACGTAGTAATGTAGGAGTATATTTGGAATGCAAAACACTCACTTGTCCTTCAGGTGTTTCTGCTGGACACATCATTCCCCACTGTGAATTATGCAGCTGTCTTGGTTTGGCCAACTTCCCTGAAATAAAAAGGGAATGAGAAAATAGAAAACATTACAACATAGACACATAAATAACCAAGACCAAATTAACATATTGCATGGATGTTATTATTATATGCATGCAATGCTCAAGGGGGTAGGGGAAGATTGAAGGCTGGATCATGCATAGATGCCCAGGTAATTTTACTACCTTCACGTCCTATGGGAGAATTCAGCCTCCGCAAGTGAGATAATGTGGATGCATAAGTTAAACGATTCAACACCTGCAGCAGAAGAAAAAATTCGTAAGTGTAGTGTTATTTCTTATTTCTTATATAGAAAATAGAGCAAAATTTTGAATGAAAAAATAATGCAATAATTCATATTCAAACCTGTGACACTCCAGCTCTAGTACCAGCAGCATTTGCTTGGCCCCAATTACCAGTAGCAAGTGAGTATTTAAGCCCACTTGTGATGGTTTTGGCTTTGATAGCAAATTGCAGGTTAACATCTTTCCCATTATCAACACACTGCACCATTCATGCAGTAGAATGGTATTAGGCAATGCAAAGTGAATATCGCAACAGACGTGATTAAAGCTAGAACAAACCTTCTGTATATAACCCCTGACATCTCTAGTTAGCTTTCTGAATAGCTGGATCACAAATTATAGTTACCAGGAATTAAGAAACAGAAAATTAACAAGACAAATAAAGTTAGGCAATATCAATTTCAAGAGAAACAAACCATTCTAAAGAGACCGCCAAGTAAAGGACCTGCCAGGTCCAGCCTCTTGTTGCCGTAATGGTCCCTATCATCTTCAGCCCTCCGTCCAAGTGCACATAGAAGTAGCCGGTGAATGATATATCTGTGGGACAATGATAAGCATAATAAATACTTATGAAGTTATGGAAATAAAAACATGATCTGACAAGGAACAAACTTACCCAAAATAGTAAGCTTTCTTTGTCTCACAATATTCTCCAACACCAACATGAGGAAGCATCTCCTTTTGAAGGATCTCCTTAGCATATCTGCAGATCATGAGACAAGTGCAATCATTAGTTCATTACTCAATAAAGGGTGCATACAAATCATGCTCAGGCTTTCTAGGAATACAACTGACTTGATTCTCTTTTCCTTGGTTACACCTACGGTTGCTCCTCTTTTGCCAATGTAGTCAAGTGCAACCTGCAATGAAGATAAATATATTATAAATCTAAACAACGTTTCCCAGTACCAAACACATGGAATATCAAGAAAATAGTGTATCAGATAATACATTATTTCACTAATAATAGCAGTTCTGAATAGTATCGAGTTAAGAAGTAAACAACATTTAACTGCAAAATCTGCTGACACCATATGGAATTGGAACTCATTAAAATACAGAGAATATTGCAGTATAAAATAGGAAAGAATTTAAATCAGAACATGCAGGCAGAAGACCTCATTCTTTGCAACACTGGAAAAGAAAAGACTATTGCAGACATGAACAGAATAATAGGCCGGAGGCTGAGATGCACCAGAATGGTACAACGATCTCACTCAAATTATTATAAATTCTAACTAAGCAAGCATCACCTTACCTGCAAGTAAATAAGATATAAAAATAGCAGAACCCACCTGTTGATTTTGAATTACAAAAGCTTCTTCCAAAGACGGACGAAGCAACTCCATCATTTGAGTGTCCGAGAAGTCATAGCATATATGTTCAAGTATGTCTTTGTCAGCAACAAACCCCAATGCTCGAAACACAATAATGATAGGAATTTCAGTTCGAATGTAGGGAAGAGTTGCGCGTATATATTGCCCTGAAGAACCCTGAAGGAGTAAAAATGCATAAATTGATACATTGCACGAGTTACCATGAAGCACAAGACATCATTGCAAAAAAGGGTACAGCAATTTGATTACCCCTTTGGAACTAGCTCGGGAGAGCATGCGCACAAACATAGCACTAGGGGGTCTGTTCTGGGACTCTGCCATGGAGCGAACTTCAGCCACATAGGCATACTTGTTAGGCTGCCTCTTCTTGAAGACATAGACATGATTGGTGCTCATCTTCTCCTGAGCAATTAAAACCTTTTCACTGCCATTAATAATGAAATAACCACCTTGATCATAGGGACACTCACCAAGCTCAGTCAAATCCTTCTCAGAATTCTGGTACAAGGTGCAATAACTAGAGCGAAGCATTATAGGAACCTAACAGAATAAATAGTAGTAGTTAAGCAGTGAATCCCAAAATGAATGAGGATCTAGTGCTATAAAAGCAAAAATGTTATTTAAATGTCCGAAAAGTTGACACTGCACCTGTAAGTTACAGCCTGTAACACCTTATTAACCACGTTCAAAAAATATGGTTAATGACGTGTTGAGAGGTTAATATATACATTTGTGATAGACGAGTCCAGTAATTCTTTAACGGATAACTTGATTAATAATATACAAAATCTTGATTAACGAAGTTCAGTGATGGTTAATGAGTTACTCAGTCTTAGTGTACCCCTTAACCGAATCCAACACGTTATTAACCATATGTCATATGTCATAGGTCTAATGTTCAAATAAGAGAACTTTTGAACTTGAACTTTTATAGAAAACCTTGCCAATGAAAACTTTGGTGAAGTCTTGAGTCTCGGTGAGTTCTTCACCGTCGTGTCCTTTCTTGATGACCCTCTTAGTGACATCAACATACAAAGGAGCAGAATATGTAAGATTCCTTAACCTAGCCGCTTTAGGGAATAAGGTAGCGGTTTCTCCATCAGATTCAGTCATCATCGGCTTACTCAGATATATCTGACCAAAGCTGATTTTGTACACAGTCTGCAATTGATTACCAACCATTGTTAACAATTTATCATCATCATAATCATCATTATCAATTTCCAACCATGATTATCATCAGCATTTACAAACCTCGGCAAAATCAGATTGGTGACCGGGATTATGTTGGGACTCGGGTCGAATTTCAATGTCAGCAGACTCGTCGACGATTTCCTGCATCGTGTTCTGGATGAACTCGTCGAAGGAATCAAGCTGTTGACGAACTAGACCCTTCTCTTCGAAGTACGCTGAGATTACTGCCCATGCGTCCTCTTGGGAGATCTCCTCATCGTCTTCCTCCTCCAACTCCATCGTTTCTTGCTCATCGTACTCATGCTCCTCTTCCAATTCCATTATATGTTTCTCTTTTGAAATTTAGGTTAGATTCTTGTGTTAGGAGTAGTTAAACAGAACGAAACAAGGTGCAGCAGAGGAAACCTAGCAGAGGTAAGAACCCAAGTTTTGGGTGCGGGATTCAAAGAAAAGGGGAAAGTAATGGAGTGCTCTCTTTTATAACGGATCTCGATTGCACTTTCTTCTCACAAAGGCAGTCAACCAAGTAATAACTAATTACCACATTAAAAAAAATAAAATCAAATAGGGTTTTGATATAAAAAAAAAAAGTTTTGATAAAAACAAAACAAATCATAGTACAATTTCATAGATATATTATGTGTTGTTTTTCTATGAGAACGGAGTTCATGTGTAACAACTATTATCATGTTATGTTTTCATTAATAAATTATTACATATATTTTATTATCATTAAAAAATAATACCTAACATAACTATGAAATCATACATAAGTTTGATTTTGGTGCACACAAATTTTTCTCAGTTTTATTTTTGACTTTCGAATCTAACATTAGATAGTTAGTATAATAAATAATCATAAAAGATTGCATAATTAAATATAAAATCGCTAAAATAATCAATCATACGTATTTTACTCAAATTATCAAAATAATAGAAATGTACATGATTAAAAAGAACACGATTGGCCGAGGGGAGTTCCATCATGTAGCTGGGTACAGAGAAGCCACTGAAAGAGGAGTAGTCAGGGCACACGAAGCACCCTGGTACGTAAGCGAATACGGATCAAGGTTTTGAAAACTGGACCGGACCGGGATCTTGGCCGGTCCAGTCAGCTAGCAAAACCGGCCCTGTGGTGAACCGGTTAAAAAATCGGAAAACCGGTTCAAAACTGGTAAAACCGGTCATAACTGGTAGTGAACCGACCTGAACCGGTTTTCTAAAAAAAATTTAAAAAATTAGTATAAAAAGATTTGGATCATCCTAGCCAAAACCCAATTCTTTTGTTTTCTAACATATGTGGGCTGGTTGTAGATTTTAGGTTGGTTTTCCCTATGAAGATGATTTTAACATATGTCTTTATATTTATTTAGTTTAATTTCAAAATAAAAAAAAATTGTGCTTAATAATTTTAGTTGTTATGTTGTTTTTTTTGTTTAATATTGTTACAAATATTATATTAAAAATTAAAATAATATTATTTAATTATAACCGGTTCAACCACGGTTCAACCTCGGTTGGACCATTGAACCTCGAACCACTGCCTTCATCGGTTCGATGGCCGGTCCGATTTTGTAAACCTTGATACGGATCACGTAATAATGTCGACACACAGACATACAAACAGGACAATGTGTATCTTTCTGCTAGCAAATATAAAAGATTTTACAAATATAATTTGATGTACACAACTTGACAACACCATCACAATCAAATGAAAATAAGAAGAATGGTATACCTATGCCAATAGAAGTTAGAACTCTTGCCAAATAATGCACAATTACAATTTATTGGAAAAAAACTAGAAATGCAAAGATAAAAATGCACATGAGATATGTATGACACTAATATCGATAATTACTTTCAAGTTCCAAATAATTAGATAGTTATGATGAAGATTATGAGGTTGATAAAAGACATGTCTCATGTTCCACACGAGGAAAATTAAGATAAAAATTAGTATTAAGATGATAGAATAGGAGGAAATAATTTCGTGAAATTTCTGATATGAAGATTCACCCTTAACCCTTAAATATATGTAAAAATGATGAGCTGGTATCTCTTGAAATAAGATCAGATGATGAATTCCGTAATCCACATTGATTGAAGTTTCCTAAATTCATAGAAGAGAGGGACATGAACAACCTTGAGTTGGAGTTTGGTCAAATATTTACAAATGTAAAGATGTTTAGATTAGCTATTAAGGATGCGTTTAATGAGAAGGACATTGTGCGGAAGAAGAAGACAGAGGCATTGTAGAGTGCAAAGATTGCAATCGCCTTTGGAGAATTAATGAGATAAATAAATTTGAAATTAAAGGGAAGACACTTTCCAAAAAAGAAGTTATTACCAAAAGCATATATACATGTACTAGGGCTCACGAGAATAGTCAAGTGACTTCTAAATACTTGGCGGAAGTATTTAAATGAAATAAAAATGAACCTAGCGATCAATGCTTACACATTTATGAAAAGTAAAGTGATAACCAATGTGTCAATATACAAGATATGGAGCAAAGAAAAGGCATAGAGGTAATTTTTGGAGAGGCAAAAGATTAGTACAAAAGAGTGTGGACTATGCTGAAATAATAAGAAAGTTCAATGTTGTTAATTGTGTAAAAATACACGTGGAGAGACCAATTGAAGACCATATACGTATATAACTATACTCAAAAGACTGTACACGTGCTTGAATGTTGTGAAGGTTGGTTTCTTGATGATTGCCATTTGAAATTTTCTTTTGGAGGGCACACCTGTTTGTTGTTTCCAATAGCCATTGCTGCGGTGGAGATTGAAAATAAAGAAATCTGGATCTAGCTTTTGCAGACTTGCTTGATGATATTGGCAATGTCAGGAGTTTCGAAGCACATTTATATTTATACGGTCATACTAATGAGTGCTCTTTAGGTACTCTTTAAAGAATCAAGAAAAATAAGTTTTCATTGAAAAACTGAGCATTTCATTTTTTAAAATATTAAATATACAAAGTCCTTATGTAAACTTTTTTTTTAGTTCCTTAACGAGTGCCCTAAGGGAACAAGTGTAATTCATTGATGAATTGTTACACATGTCAACATATTGCCATCGGAAAATAATATCTATTATACTTATGAAATTGTACTTAAGTCTCGTCTTTTTATAAATGAAAAATGCTAGCATCACAGTCTTTATCACACTCCTCCCCAACATACTCTATTATTTGATGGATTTCATGTGAGGTCCACCAAAATATATTGTTCCACGTGAAATCCAATCAATAATATATGGTATGTTAAGATACGTGTGCTTAAGAGTGTGATAGTAGTATAGCTGATTATAAATTATGTTGTTTACTTCTTTTTTATTTATGAATTATGTTGTTTACTTGAGCAGCTATGCCCTAGTGTTGGCCATAAAATATATGTTACACATTTGTATGCTAATTTTAAAAGATAATAAATAATAATGGCCACAAGTGGCAAGCATTAAACTAGTCAGAATCTTTGTAGAATAGAAGCATAGATATCCTGAATACCCAATACTCATTATCCCAATTCCCAAATACCTGTGTTTTCCACCATACAAACATGAGTTTCTCTGATACATAAACATTCAATCACGTATACTCCTGCGAAACAGGAATCACAACGCAAATGGCCTCCGTAGGGTTTGTCTTCTTCACCACTCCCTTGTGTTCACCTTCAATTTCCACTGCTTGTTCTACTTCCAGGCGACTTCCGACTCCTTTTTATGCATCTCTTTGCATTCACTGCTCAGCTTCTAGTTCTGAGGTTACCCCAGGTCAGCTCAAACTCTCGCTTCTAACTTTCATACACTGTAACGGAAAGTGGGTTATCTGCAAGTTTTATTTTTTCTGAATCCTAGGACTTAATTTGCAAGATTTGAAATGTGCTTTGCCTTTGTTTCTGTTTTCACAAAATTTGTCCTGTGGCTAAATTTGGTAAAGTTAGGATGAAAAAGGGGTATTTTCTTCTAATTATTCTATCTGCATTTCTTAATTGTTATGACTGAATGGCTCATGCCAACTTCAGAAGCTTATTAGTGGAAGGTAAAAGAGTGGGTGAGCGAAGATGAGGCACATATAACTATTTTTGAAGAAATAAGTACAATGGTTTTATTCTTTAGTTTGTAATATTCTAAAATCTGATTTGAAGTCTTAGTTGTTGCCACTTACCGGTTGGTGGTTTGAGGCTACTATTCAGGCATGCTTCGGGTAGAAGTTTCAGAAGAACCATATTTTTCTTTGATAGTTGACATTTGATGTGCAGTACTGTAACATTTGGCCATATTGCTGGAGGGATTCTACTTTCATGTGCCATTATACAGAGTTAATGACCTACTTGTAGGTTGTCAATTGAAAATATTTACTTCGGTGAATCATACTCGAAGTGGTTTTGCAAATTTAAAAATTTGATGTATCAGATTCTTCTTTGATTTAGCAATTAATTGTCAAAAAGCCTATTCTATCAATTGTGTTTCTAAAATATCTACAAATTTTTTGTAGACATTTACTCCAACTTGGATTAAAGTTGGTTTTTTGGCGACTTCATGCAGAAAAACTTCTAACTAGTACCAGTTTTTCTGTAACTGGAGGTGCGTATGATTTAAAGAAGGCAACAACATCACTAACAAATGAGTTAATCTCTTCATCAAAGAAAGTGACTCTTCTAAGGCATGGTCTTAGCACTTGGAATGCAGAAAGTAGGATTCAGGTTTGCTGTTCTACTTTCAAGTTATTAGCTCTTTCATGGGGATGATGTGTTGGGCTTGATTTGCAAATGTGTAGATCATTTTTTCTGTTCTTTACGTCTTCATCTGAAATGCTTTGTTGATCATTTAAACTACCAAGAGTTCAAAAAAATTAGTAGCCTTGCCTTCTAGGATTGATTGAAGTCTTTTTGCTGTTTTGGATGTTTCACATTAGACATCCTCTTATTGCTTCCGCCATCCATTGTCATTAAATTGATCATATATGTTCAGGGAAGCTCAGACTTGTCCATACTAACTGAAGCCGGGGAGAAGCAAGCAGAGAGGTGCAAGAAAGCCTTGGAAAATATATACTTTGATCAGTGTTTTGCAAGTCCAATATCTCGTGCCAAGGTTAGTGGCTAGTAAAATATAATTCTCAAGTATGCCAATACTGATCCACATATTATTGAAAAGGTTGTGGGTGTTTGATGCAGCAAACTGCTGAAATTATATGGGAAGGGAGGGGAAAGCCATTGGTTTACCTTGATTCTCTTAAAGAGATATCTCTATATCACCTTGAAGGCATGAAAAATGGTGAGACTGCCTCTGCTCAACTTGAAAATTCTGAGCAAGTATCTTCTAATATATTTATGACTTTTTATGTATATTATAGCAGCATTTGTCATATTAATATTGACATGCTTAATTTTTTTTTAATAGGTAAATGTTAGTTTGTTATATTAGTAGGGGGTGTGATTTGAACCTTGCACCTTATACTGACCTTTGTCCCACACCCCAAACCACCTTGACCACCTTATGACTTCCCATGCTTAAATTGATTATTATTTTATTCATTTTATGACATAGTTAATTTTTGTACATTTTGATAGGAAGAGTAAGTGCATTGGTAAAGTCTACTTGAATATTAACTATTAATAGTATGTTTTCATTTCATATCACTGTTCAATCTGTAATGTTACCACCACTCTTTATGCTTAAACTAAATCAGTATGTTCCTAATTTGGAGGCAGTGGATGCTAAGCAAATATATTCTAAGGAGTATACAACCTGGAGAGAAGATCCAGCTAATTTTTGTTTAAATGGTAGATATCCTGTACGAGATCTTTGGGAAGCTGCAAGAGGTTGTTGGAAGGAAATCTTGTTGTCACCTGTAAGATTTTCTCTGTCTTTGTCTTTTTCCTAGAAGATTTCTTGGAGTTATTTTCTATTTATTATTTTCTGATTTGTTTCCTTATTTAATTAGGACTAGGATTCTACTATTACTATAAATAAGTCTGTTAGGTTTGTACTTTGTAATCTCATTATAGTCACATTATCATCACATCATAATCACATTACTATCACATCGTCTCATATTAATATTATTCCGAGTTTACAATCTTATCTATCTTTTTCTTATTCGCCAGCCCTAAACCTAATTTCTCCAATGGTTGCTTAGTTTTGCAAGTAATGATTTGAAAGTAAATGCGAGATTATCTTATTCTTCAGGGAGAAAGCTTTCTAGTTGTGACTCACAAATCCATATTGAGGGCATTAACTTGCACTGCTTTAGGCCTCGGACCAGAGAGGTACGGATTGTTGGTTATGTGATTAAATATTTAACTGATCATGGGTACACCTAGTGAAAAATGTTCTGATTTTAGTTTTACTGATTATTCTTTTAGTTAAAACTTCAAACATAAAAGAAACGCCAATTTTTAGCTTCCATAGATACTTTCATATCTGTTTGAGGCTATAACTTCATATTGTACTGGGCTACTGGCAGTTTTATTATGGTATTGTTGTTTGTAGAAAATTATATTGAATAATATTGATGTCTTAATGAGTACAAACACTCATAAGAATATATTGGCTATGCTAAACCTAAAGGGCCTGACTAATGGGCCTAATACAAAAAATACAAGATTTACAATATTTACAACACTCCCCCTCAAGCTGGTGAATGGATATCTATCATTCCCAGCTTGCAAGTAAGTTGATCAATCGATTACGTTGGTAAGCCTTTTGTTAACACATCTGCCAGCTGATGCCTAGAAGGAATGTAAGTTGTAGTTATCAGCCCGCTATCTAGCTTCTCCTTGATAAAGTGTCGGTCTATCTTAATGTGTTTTGTCCTGTCATGCTGAACAGGATTATGAGCAATACTAATAGCCGATTTGTTGTCACAAAGCAACCTCATAGGTCCTTCGCACTTTATCTTCAAGTCATCAAGCACAATCTTCATCCACAATAGCTCACAGATTCCCTGTGCCATAGCTCTAAATTCTGCCTCAGCACTTGATCGAGCCACTACACTTTGCTTCTTACTTTTCCAAGCGACAAGGTTCCCACACAAAAATGCACAATAGCCTGAAGTGGACCTTCTATCACTCACTGAACCTGCATAATTAGCATCGGTATAGGCTTCCATAGTTAGGCTTCCACCACTTTTGAACAAGAGCCCTCTCCCTGGAGTGGCTTTGAGATACTGCAGAACACGCTCTACAGCCTGCAAGTGTCTCACCCTCGGATCATGCATGAATTGACTCACAACACTAACCGCATATGCTAAATCTGGTCTAGTGTGTGCCAAGTAAATCAACTTTCCCACTAATCTCTGATATTGAACCTTGTCAACTTTAGCACTCTCCTCTTCGATGCTCAATTTGTGATTTTGCTCTATGGGAACACCTGCTGGTTTACATCCAAGTTTGCCTGTTTCCTTCAAAAGATCAAGCACATACTTTCTTTGAGAAATGAAAATACCTTGTTTTGAGTAGGGCACCTCAATCCCCAAGAAATACTTAAGTTTCCCAAGGTCCTTCATCTCAAACTCTGTAAATAATTTCTCCTTGAGTAGTTGTCTTTCAACCAAATCATCTCCTGTAATAATGATATCGTCAACATAAACAAGAAGTACAGTTAGCTTTCCTCCCTGTGAATGTTTGAAGAAAAGTGTATGATCTCCTTGACTCTGCTTGTAACCCAGGCAAACCATTGCTTTTGTGAATCTCTCAAACCATGCCCGGGGAGACTGTTTAAGACCATATAAAGCCTTCCTCAATCTACACACTTTGTTTGTTCCACTAGTGGGTCCAAATCCCGGAGGAATCTCCATATACACCTCCTCCTCTAAGTCTCCATGCAAAAACGCATTTTTAACATCAAACTGGTGAAGGTCCCACCCTGAGTGAGCAGCAAGGGAGAGTAAAATACGAACAATATTCATCTTTGCCACTGGAGCAAATGTCTCCTCATAATCAATGCCATAGGTCTGAGTATATCCCTTTGCCACTAGTCTTGCTTTGTATCGATCAAGAGTGCCATCTGATTTATGCTTGACTGTATAAATCCACCTGCAACCAACTAGTTTCTTGCCCCCTGGCCTCTCAACAATTTCCCAAGTTCCATTCCTTTCAAGTGCTTTCATCTCCTCATTCATAGCTTGGACCCAATTTGCATCATTTAGTGCCTCTTGAACAGATGCTGGGATTCTCATAGAGTCAACCGCTGCAATAAAACTCTGATGTTGCAATGAAAGGTGTTTAGAGGAGACAAATTGAGAAATAGGGTATTTGGCACAAGACCTTTTCCCTTTTCTCAAAGCAATTGGTAAGTCATCTGGATCAGGGTCAAGATTATCAAAACACTGAGAATCAGAAGTGGGTGGATTATTTTCAGTACTTACCTCCGGTTCGGACAGTTCAGGTTGTTTCTGGACTAGGTTGGGTTTTACTCTCCTCTGATACACCACAGGTAACTCATTAGCTTTGTTCTTCGTTGGTGCTGAAGGTGCAGATTCTTGTAAAACAGAAGACAAAGGAAAAACAGGAGCAGAAACAAGTGACTCAGAAATGGGAGGCTCATAAACAGGTGACTCAGGAGCAGGTGACTGAGGAACAGGTGACTCAGGCAGACGAGGACCAAGGAGGAGAAACTCGAACTCGGATTCGGATTCCAAATTATTGCTCTCCCCCTGAAACTGAGGGCGAGTGAAGAATGACACATGTTCATGGAAGGTAACATCCATAGAAACAAAGTACTTACGACTGGAAGGATGATAGCATTTGTACCCCTTTTTGTTAGGTGCATAACCCAGAAAGACACACTTGACTGCACGAGAATCCAACTTAGTTCGATGCTGCTTATGAACATGAACAAAGGCAACACATCCAAATACTCGAGACTCAAGACTCAAGACTCTGCATGATAGGGACAGAAGGAAAGTATGAGATCATAAACTGAACAGGACTAACATTACCTAGAACACGAGATGGTATCCTATTAATCAGATAGGCAGCTGTCAGTACTGCTTCTCCCCAATATGAGTTTGGGACTGACATTTGGAAGAGAAGGGCTCGAGCAACTTCAAGTAAGTGACGATTTTTCCTTTCTGCAACTCCATTTTGTTGTGGGGTGTCAACACATGTAAATTCATGGATGATGCCCTGTTTATTATTGAAACCGGAAAGGCTATGATTGACATATTCTTTTCCATTGTCCGAGTGTAATCTTTTAATGCCTTTCCCAAATTGTGTCTGCACCATATGATAAAATCGAATAAAAAGTTGGGGTACTTCTGATTTATCCTTCATCAAGAAAAGCCAAGTTACTCGAGTACAATCATCAATAAAGGAAACAAACCATCTCGCACCAGAAATATTAGAAATAGGGGTTGGTCCCCAAACATCAGAATGTATAAGATCAAATGGTTCAGCACTTTTCTTATAACTAGAAGGAAAAGTAGCACGATGATGTTTAGCAAACTGACAAATGTCACACTTGAAAGACTCAACAGATTGTTGTAAAAACAAAGACGGAAACATAGACTTAATTAGAGGAAACGGAGGATGTCCAAGATGCTTGTCTTTGAAGCTGGACTGTGATGCGGGAGAGTGAGACTCAAACCGAGATCGTAAGCAAGAAGATCGCACCTTCGACCATATCTTTCATCGCACGAGATAGTACAACCCTCCCTGGTCCTTAGCAACTCCAATCGTCTTCCCCGTGGCAACATCCTGGAAAACACAATGAGAAGGGAAAAAGGTTACTACACAGTTTTGGTCTCGAGTAAGTTTATGAATAGAGATCAAGTTATTGGAAAGTCTGGGAACATGAAGCACATTTTCCAGTTTTAAAGAAGATTGTAATTCAATATTTCCATAACCGACCACACGGGTATGAGAACCATCAGCAACAGTAATAGAATTAATACTAGAATGTGAGGTATAAGAGGAGAACAATTTGGAATGGAAGGTCATATGATCAGTGGCACCGGAGTCGAGAATCCAAGCATCCTTAGGGATAGTACCGGCGATAAAGGAGCGGGAGCAAAAACTCTTACCAGTCATTGCCAGAGAACAAGAACCAGAAGGCTTACTAAGAGAGTCAAGAGGGGTCCACAAACGATCCAAGTCATTCTGACAGAATTGCGCTTTAATTTCTGCCATAGAAGGGGGGGAAATTTCTTGATGAACAGTAAGTGAATAGTATCGTGGTGAACAGTAACTCGTCAAACAGTGATCACGATGAACAGTACCACATGAATAGCGCGCGTTGAACAGTAACTCGCTGAATAGCGGTCGATGAGCAGAACCGGTGAACAGTACCCGATGAACAGTGATCTCGTGAATAGTATGACGAACAGTACGGATGAACAGTACCAAAAAAAACAATGGTGATAACACCTGCGATTGATATGGGCACAATGACGGTGCCAAACACTGCAATGAAAGCAGCTAAGAGGGGCCGCAATGAAGGCGGCTAGGGTTTTTCTGCGGAAGCAAGACCCCTAAGATCGGGAGCTCTTGATACCATGTAGAAAATTATATTGAATAATATTGACGTCTTAATGAGTACAAACACTCATAAGAATATATAGGCTATGCTAAACCTAAAGGGCCTGACTAATGGGCCTAATACAAAAAAATACAAGATTTACAATATTTACAACATTGTTCATTATCATAAATGTTGCAAGTGAAATGATACTCTTATTAGGTGCCCTGCCTCCACTCCTGAGTCTGATGTGTGGATTTCACCCTATTTGGATATTGTTAAATGCTGTCTCAGTTAGTAGTCTTGGTTATACGAATAAATGATTGATCGATTGAAACTTATCACTTTTATTTGAGTGATTTAAATTTGATTAGCTTGCTTGAAATGTCAAAACCTCTTGCATGCCCAGCATGACTGAAGTAACCTTTTGATGCTATTTCCCCCGTATGGTATCTAGTTGCTAACACTTGGGCATTGTTCGTAAACAGGTTTCGTTCTCTTGATATCAACAATGGTGGGATATGTGTATTCATCTTCAACATCAAAGGAGAAGCAATGCTTGAGGCTTTAAATATGACGGCTCACATGTACAGTGATCATGTCTATACTGGCTGAAATTTCTTGACTCATGCGAACTAACGTGGGGAAGATTGGAAGATAACAATTGTCATTTATTGTAGATTGAAATGGAAGTATGGAACAAGTGAACAACATCACTGAGGATTTGATGTGGGATTTTTCATTTTAATTATGTTTACTTATGAATCCATGGCAGATTGGCAGGGTGGATCCAACCATGAAGTTGGTTAGTCAATGCTTTTGTAGCAGCAGGGGGGTCAACAGCCTATTAAAGAAACCAAAAAAGGGAAATGGCAACCCCCTCTCCTTTTGATATAGATAGAGATATGGAGAAATTAAAGTGTAAGTTGTGAAAATTAATTATGTGGATTTCAACGCTCAGTGTACCGAGTTTATTCAATGTCCTCAATTTTTTTACTGAATATTGTTTGATGTCATGCAAGATTAACAAACTCTCAGATTTTCTGTAGAAGACAGTGAAAAAAGAAAGTTTAAATGTTAAGGGTAGTATATTTTAATGATTGAAGATTGATGTTCTATATTGTATGTTGTAAAAATTTTGGTTGTACCGAAATGTCCAAGTACATAGAACAAAACTTGCCACTGAGAATGTAAGAGTAACTATTGGGTTGGAGTTTTGATCAGGTGTGTTGTTAATTGACTCGCTGACTCTTATACTTTTGACCTGGATTCTTTTTTCTTTAATTCACTGTGGAAAGAAAGATAGTAGTATAAGCAGAGCATAGCAGTTTTTGATTCAATGCATGAGCGGAATGTTGCAGCCTAGACAGCTATGATATTTGGCATGGAATTCAGTCAAACTTTTCCATTGAATAAGAGCACCTGGGCCAGCTCAAAACAATATTTGTTACTGTCTTATAACTGCATGTGCCCGCTCATACAGGGGTCCAGGCATTTGCAAGCATAAGACAAGAGTAAGAGTATGGTCTGGCCCCAGGAATGGAGCACCATGATTATTTGGTTTATATTGTTTGGGCGTGATCGGGGCTTGCAACATGCATAAAAATGTTGGTTTTCTTTATTAAGGATGGATTGTTTCTACGCTTGTCCATGTAGTCTTGGGGATGTGAATTTAGAAATAAGATATTCCCACATCTAATAAAAAATATTTTTGAAGTACTATTGATGATTCTTATGAAAGTTGCACTCATGATTTACCTCATTTTAATTTTCATTTCATATAAACTTATAAAAGAATTTAATAACTGTTAATAACTTTTAGTTTCACGTTCTCTCACTTTCTTTTCCATGTATTTAAAAGACTTTCTAAAAAATAATAGATACTAATAAACATATTTTAGAATTTATCCAAAAATAACATTCTTAATTATTGGAATATCATTCCTAAAAATATAATGAGATAACTTGAAACAAGAACTCTAATAATATTCAAAACAAAAGTATGTTTACAAACATGTCAGTTGGTAGATAATAGGGCCCCTTAAGCATGTGGTCAGGGGTTCGATTCCTGGCTCATACGTATGGAAGAACATCTGTTGGGAGAGGTCAACCTCTTAAATGGATCTCAGTACTTTGAGGGATTAGTTTCTGGTTTCCGGTCGGAGGATACCCGGGCTCACCCAAAAAAAAAATGTATGTTTGAGGAATAATAATTTTTTTTTGGTTCAATCAGGTTTTCTCCATATGCAAGAGTCAGGATCGAACCTCTGAACACTTGCTTAAGGAACTCAAGCTCATCACCACTTGGATCAACCACATGTTGATTGTTTGAGGAATAATATAATATAGCATCTAGCATGCAAAACAAAATATTTACCTTTCTTGTTACGCACAAAGATACTGTGTGGAGATCCTGTTTTATTTTTTCCTCCTAATTAAACTACTCACGTGAGTTTGGGATATACATTTCATTAAAGAAAGAAGGCTGTTCTATTCATTAGAAGAAGAGATTGTTACGTATGCTTCTATTCTAGCCTTCTACTCCATTATTCTTTCCCTTATCTTGAAAAAAATAACATAAAAGTCTGATCAAGTCCAAACTTGCAATGATTAATTATTAATAAGCAACTATTGTAAGTGGTAACATGACATAGCAATAACCACCGATAAAGATGAACTCACAACTTTTTCGCTTATAAATGATCCGTTTAGGCCCAAACAAGAGTACTGATACATCCCACGTGCTGCACGTGCCAGGGTACTGCAAACCAAATATCTACGATTTTATCCATCATCTTAACATAGTAATAAAAATGTATATCCCTTTATCAAAAAATAAAAAAGTATATCCCAGGCAGAGATTCCCTCATCCCATGTCTCCTCTTCGTAACTCTCTTTCCCTTTCAAAACCAAAAACATCAATTCTCCACGCATCTATTCCAACCAAACGTCACGTTTTTAGTGCCCCATCTAAGCCGTCCATTGTTCATCATCACAATCTGACGCTAATCTCCATGCGAATGCGGGACCCACATAAACCCTACACGGCGTCGTTTGATCGGTTTATTATTACCATATAATTATAGTCTAACTGAACCGTTTCTTTTCTTGGTCCTAGCTTCAGATTCGGCAGCCTTCAAGAACTTAATGGGGGAGGGGGGGTGGGCGTCCCACTTAAACCCACCAACACTGGAGCGTGCGTCTCACCGCACCACTGAGCGCGTGGAAGCTCAGTGAAATCAAAAGTTTCAGTTCTTTTTCGTGTTCGTCTACGCCTCCTTCCTCACAAAATGAAACAAACTCTGCACTCTTCTCCTTCCGCCATAGTTAAGAGTGAAACTGAAAACCAAAAATACGAACGAGAAATTGGCGAGAAAAACTCAATAACTCGATAGAAACAAAAATGCGTCCAAAAACGATTTAGTTAGCAACAATTCCCCAACTTCACACTTTCGGTTACTAACTATGCAGTTAAGACAGCGCCCCGTCGCGGCGCGCGGCGGCGCAGTCAACAACGCGCCGCCGCCCATGAACTCGGTTTACAACATTATACCGGTGCACGACCTCCTCACGGACCACCCTTCCCTCCGGTACCCGGAGGTTCGCGCCGCCGCCGCAGCCCTCCGTACCGTCGGGGACCTCCCGAAGCACCCGTTCATGCCGGTGGAGCCGCATATGGACCTCATGGACTGGCTGAGGCTATTCTTCGGTTTCCAAAACGACAACGCACGGAACCAGAGGGAGCATTTGGTCCTCCACCTCGCCAACTCTCAGATGCGCCTCGAGCCTCCGCCCGCCACCGTCGACGCGCTCGACCCCGGCGTTCTCCGGCGGTTCCGGCGGAAGCTCCTCCACAACTACACCTCCTGGTGCTCTTTCCTCGGCTTGAAATCGAACGTTATACTCACGTATCACCGTCGAGACCCAAGCGATGTTCTCCGGCGAGAGTTGCTTTACGTTTCGTTGTTCTTGTTGATTTGGGGAGAGTCTGGTAACCTTCGTTTCATGCCCGAGTGTATTTGCTATATCTATCATTTCATGGCGAAAGAGCTTAACTATGTTCTAGATGAAAACATAGACCCTGATACTGGTCGTCCCTTTTTGCCTTCATATTCTGGTGATTGTGCGTTTTTGAAATCTGTAGTTATGCCTATTTATCATACCATTAAGACTGAGGTTGACTCTAGTAGAAATGGAAAGGCGCCACATTCGGCTTGGAGGAATTATGATGATATTAATGAGTATTTTTGGAGTAGGAGGTGTTTGAAGAGACTCAAATGGCCTCTGAATTTGGAGTCTAATTTCTTGGGGACTACTCCGAAGAGTAGCCGAGTAGGGAAGACCGGTTTCGTGGAGCAGAGATCATTTTGGAATGTTTACAAGAGTTTTGATAGGCTCTGGGTGATGCTCATTTTGTTCTTGCAGGCTGCAATTATTGTTGCTTATGAGGGTACGACATATCCCTGGGAAGCTTTGGAGAGAAGGGACGTCCAGGTAAAGATGTTGACTGTGTTCATCACTTGGAGTGGTCTAAGGTTACTTCAATCTGTGCTTGATGCCGGGACTCAGTATAGTTTGGTTACTAGAGAGACTTCATGGCTCGGAGTGAGGATGGTGCTGAAGACCATGGTTGCCATAACATGGACTGTTTTGTTTGGAGTCTTTTACGGATTGATTTGGATTGAGAAGGGTTCTGATCGAAATTGGTCTCATGAGGCAAATCAGAAGATTATTACGTTTCTTAAAATTGTCTTTTTCTTTCTTGTCCCAGAATTGTTGGCATTGATACTATTCATAGTGCCATGGTTGCGAAACTTCATTGAGGAATTGGACTGGAGAATAGTATACTTGTTGACATGGTGGTTTTATACCCGGATTTTTGTGGGCCGTGGTGTGAGACAAGGTCTTGTAGATAACAT
Organism: Sophora flavescens; assembly: GCA_030762895.1. NCBI lineage: Eukaryota > Viridiplantae > Streptophyta > Magnoliopsida > Fabales > Fabaceae > Sophora > Sophora flavescens. The sequence continues at coordinate 89,037,885 of CM061062.1, forward strand.
AAAGTATACTGTTTTCTGGATAGCAGTGTTAGCTTCAAAGTTTTCATTCAGTTATTTTGTTCAGATCAAGCCTCTAGTTGCTCCAACAAAGGCTCTTTTGAATCTTAGGGTTGTAAAGTACAAATGGCATGAGTTTTTCAGTAACACCAACAGAACAGCAGTTGTCTTGCTATGGTTACCTGTTGTGCTGATATACTTCATGGATTTGCAAATATGGTATTCAATCTTCTCTTCCTTTTATGGTGCGACGATTGGTCTGTTCTCGCATTTGGGTGAAATCCGGAATATCTCCCAACTCAGACTTAGGTTTCAGTTCTTTGCCAGTGCAATGCAGTTCAATCTGATGCCGGAGGAGAAGCTGCTAAGTGCACAAGCAACACTACTGAAGAAGCTTCGCGAAGCCATCCACCGCTTGAAACTGCGATACGGACTTGGTCATCCTTTCAACAAGATTGAGTCAAGCCAAGTGGATGCTACCAGGTTTGCCTTAATATGGAATGAGATAATCATAACTTTCAGGGAGGAAGATCTTATCAGTGATAGAGAAATTGAGCTCTTGGAACTGCCACCAAATTGCTGGAATATTAGGGTCGTTCGGTGGCCTTGTTTCCTTCTCTGCAATGAGCTACTGCTTGCTCTCAGTCAGGCAAGAGAGCTGGAAAATGAGTCTGACTCGTCTCTTTGGTTAAAGATATGCAAGAATGAGTATCGCAGGTGTGCTGTCATTGAAGCCTATGATAGCATTAAATATTTGTTTCTTATGATTCTTAAAGTTGAAAAAAAAGAGTTCCGCATTGTGACTAATATATTCAGGGACATAGACAACTACATTCAGATGGGGAAGTTGACAGAAGCATACAAGATGCCTCTGCTATCAGAGATACATGATAAGGTGAGCCAATTTGTTCAGCTTTTGATACAACCAAAGAGAGATTTGGATACAGCTGTAAATTTATTGCAAGCCTTGTATGAACTGTCTGTTCGACAATTCCCTAAGGTGAAGAAGTCCATTTCCCAGCTTGAACAGGAAGGTCTGGCACTACATAGTTCAACAACTGATGAAGGTTTGCTCTTTTTGAGAATTCTATTGAGTTTCCTGATGCCAGAGATGCAGTCTTAAATAGGCAGCTGAGACGGTTGCACACAATTCTTACTTCCAGAGACTCAATGCACAATGTCCCCTTGAATCTGGAGGCAAGACGGCGGATTGCTTTCTTTAGCAATTCTTTGTTTATGAACATGCCTCGCGCTCCCTATGTTGAAAAAATGTTGGCTTTCAGTGTTTTGACCCCATATTATGACGAGGAAGTTTTGTACAGCAAAGAGGCACTTCGGAAGGAGAATGAGGATGGCGTTACTACTTTGTTTTATTTGCAGAAGATTTATGAAGACGAATGGGAAAATTTTATGGAAAGGATGCGTAGAGAGGGCTTGAAAGATGAGGATGATATCTGGACAACAAACGCCAGGGATCTTCGCCTTTGGGTATCTTATAGAGGTCAAACATTATCTCGCACAGTCAGGGGGATGATGTATTATTACAGGGCTCTTAAGATGCTTGCCTTTCTTGATTCAGCATCTGAGATGGACATAAGACAGGGATCAGAACATATTGCTTCACATGGTTCAACAAACCGAAACAGTAGTTTGAATGGCCTACCTTCAGATAGGTCTCCCCCTTTACGGAATCTCAGGAGGGCAGATAGTAGTGTGGCCCTGTTATTCAAGGGACATGAATATGGGAGTGCTCTGATGAAGTTCTCGTATGTGCTGGCTTGTCAGATGTATGGGCATCACAAGGCAGATAAAAATCCCCGTGCTGAGGAGATATTGTATTTGATGAAAAACAACGAGGCCCTTCGAGTGGCATATGTTGATGAGGTTTCTTTGGGGAGGGATGAGACTGAATATTACTCTGTTCTTGTGAAGTATGATCAGCAGTGGCAGCAGGAGGTTGAGATTTATCGGATCAGATTGCCTGGTCCTTTAAAAATTGGAGAAGGAAAACCAGAGAATCAGAATCATGCCATAATCTTTACACGGGGTGATGCTGTTCAGACCATTGATATGAATCAAGACAATTATTTTGAAGAGGCTCTGAAAATGCGGAATCTGTTGGAGGAGTTTAATACCCTGCATGGTATTAGGAGGCCAACCATTTTGGGGGTCCGAGAGAATATCTTCACAGGATCTGTTTCTTCACTTGCTTGGTTCATGTCAGCCCAAGAGACAAGTTTTGTGACACTGGGCCAGCGGGTTCTGGCAAACCCTTTGAAAGTACGAATGCACTATGGGCATCCAGATGTATTTGACAGATTTTGGTTCCTGGGTCGTGGTGGAGTCAGCAAGGCCTCTAGAGTAATCAATATCAGTGAAGATATTTTTGCTGGATTCAATTGTACACTGCGAGGTGGCAATGTGACACACCATGAATATATACAGGTAGGCAAAGGAAGAGATGTTGGTTTGAATCAGATATCCATGTTTGAGGCCAAGGTTGCTAGCGGCAATGGTGAGCAGATTCTGAGTAGAGATGTATACCGGCTAGGCCACAGATTGGACTTTTTTCGCATGCTTTCAGTGTTCTACACAACTGTAGGATTTTACTTCAACTCCTTGGTTGTTGTACTGACGGTCTATGCCTTCCTTTGGGGTCGCCTTTATATGGCTCTCAGTGGCATTGAAAAGGCAGCAATGAAAAATGCTACCAACAATAAAGCCCTTGGTGCAATCATAAATCAGCAGTTTATAATCCAGCTTGGTCTTTTCACTGCACTCCCAATGATTGTAGAAAACTCTCTTGAGCATGGGTTCCTTCCGGCTGTATGGGACTTCTTGACAATGCAGTTGGAGCTTGCATCATTATTCTACACATTCTCTTTGGGAACCAAATCCCATTACTTTGGTCGGACTATTCTTCATGGTGGTGCAAAGTACCGAGCCACTGGTCGTGGTTTTGTGGTAGAGCACAAGAGTTTTGCTGAGAACTACCGATTATATGCTCGAAGCCATTTTGTGAAGGCTATTGAACTTGGAGTTATTCTGATTGTATATGCTTCTCATAGTTCCTTGTCTACAGATACGTTTGTTTACATAGCTATGACAATCTCAAATTGGTTTCTTGTTGTTTCATGGATAATGTCCCCCTTTGTTTTCAATCCCTCTGGGTTTGATTGGTTGAAGACTGTGTACGACTTTGGTGATTTTATGAATTGGATATGGTATCCAGGTGGGCCTTTCAAAAAGGCAGAATATAGCTGGGAAACATGGTGGTATGAGGAGCAAGACCATTTAAGAACAACCGGTATATGGGGAAAGCTGTTGGAAATCATTTTAGATCTCCGTTTCTTCTTTTTTCAGTATGGCGTTGTTTATCAGCTGGGTATTGCAAGTGAAAATACCAGTATATCTGTTTACTTGCTTTCTTGGATATACATGGTTGTGGTTGTTGGGATTTACATCATAATAGCATATGCACGGGATAAGTATGCTACAACCGAGCACATATATTATCGACTAGTTCAGCTTCTTGTGATTGTGGTGATAGTTCTTGTAGTTGTCCTCTTACTGGAGTTCAGTCACCTCAAATTTATTGATCTTCTGACAAGCCTGATAGCATTCATCCCCACAGGCTGGGGAATGATTTTAATAGCCCAGGTGCTTAGGCCTTTTCTGCAGCCAACTATCATATGGGACACTGTAGTTTCCTTGGCTCGGCTGTATGATTTGCTTTTTGGGGTTATTGTCATGGCTCCCATGGCGGTGCTCTCATGGTTACCTGGATTTCAATCAATGCAAACTAGGATTCTCTTCAATGAAGCTTTCAGCAGGGGTCTCCAGATATCCAGAATACTTACTGGCAAGAAGTCAGCATAAAATATGATTGGAGGTAATTTTTGCATCGTGTCCTTTATTAGTATTGTCTAGTCCTTTGTTAATTGAATATGAAGACAGCATATGATGTTTGTCCTTGCTAAGTAATTACATTGAATCTGAATTTTACCAATTAAACTGCAATCAACCATCGTGTATTGATTGGGAAGTTGCTTCTTGAAGCATTTCCGTATTGAAGTTTGCTAGCTAGCTTGGGAATGTTTGGTCCAACTTAAACTTGCTATTTAAACTGTTTAAAATATATCGTGTTTTACATTCATATGATAATACACATGTGCGGCCTAAAACAAAAGGTGTAGGCCTTGCTGCTAAGATATGCTTTCTGTATTTTCCCAGATAGTAGTATCAAGGGTCTGAACTGGTTGGTGGACTAGTACAAGAGTTTTAGACACAAGATTGAGGTGAGGGCCACTGGTGGCAAGTCGGGGCTCGATGTTGCCGTGATGAATGGCTGCCTTCAGATAAATCAATCAATCAATCTATGTACATATCAAAAAGCAATATATTGTTTTTGTAACCCAGTTTCTAATAATTTTAGTTAAGCTGCAAACCATGTAACTTCTTGAGATGCTGATGATTCGTTTATGTGTTGTTTTAACAAGATCAATATTTTGTTGCGTACGTGAAGAAATTGACTGTTTTGGGGCCATCTAAATTCTCCCTATATTCTATTTGCTAATTGCTATGTAGTATTTTTTTTTTATTTTCCAACATTTCTGCAATATTCATGGACGAAGTTGGATAAGATAGGCTATGCCTTTCACATTACCTGAAGCTATGTCTGTACAGATTAGTATTAATTAATGTGTAATCGGATATGTTAGTATCTCTTTCATTCGTTGAGAAACTACACTCTTATGCAACTTCTTCTCATTCTACTTTGATGATATTTTGTCATGTTTACTATGCTTCAAAGCATATAAATACAGCAGTCCATAGTAGGACAAGCATGGCATTTGAAATCAATATAATAAAGCCTGAGTACAGTAATACAGAAAACTGATCATGGCAACTATTGAACTTCATATTTATTGTTATTTGGAATAATTTGACCTGATTAACAAATAAGGCGTGCTGGAATAAGTTGATAACTAAGGTAGGCTAAGCTGTTAACGTTTATATGGTATTGGTCAACCTCAAGCTTAGTGTAGTGAATCTCTGTACCTCTTAACTTTTCTACACATGATATTTTAGGAGCTGTAGGGTACCAGGGTCTTCAAATGCTGAGTATCATGCTGTTTTGTGACATTGCATGCGTGTTTCCTTTTCTAGCAATTGCTTATCATGTGTTCTAAAATAATAATAGTTTTTTTTTAAAATTCTAATTCTAGTTTTGGTATTTATTTTCAGGTTATGCAATGTCGAAAACCTAAAGTAACATTCTCATTGGTGGCTTACGAATAGTAACGTAACATTCTCGTTGACCCATATTCTATCAAGGAAGGAGGCAGATTGGGATTTGTCTTCAAAATCTGAACATCATCATGCTTCCCATTGCTGCTTTGTTATTTTTCTGCCACAGGTTGTGAATCTCTGTAGTTTAGTATTGGATTTGGAGTACTAGTGATTTGCCATGCCAGTCATTGGCAATCAACTTGCTGTACATCTTGTCTATATCTAATGCAAACCACTCTAACCAATACTTCATTGCCACTGAATCAATGATTTTCTACGCTAGCATTGCACATCACCTCTTGCTCCTCTTGTTTAACATCTGCTCGAGACCTCCATGCATGAACATTATATAAATCTGGCCTTTTTGCTGCTCTTGATTTTGATTTTTGAATTGACAGATGTGTAATGTTCATGTAATGGTCTAACATAGTGCTTGGTTGGGAAACTTGAGCCAATTGTTAATAGATTAGTTTGGTTCACGAACTCACTCTCTCTTTACAGACGCATTTAAAAATAAAATAATTATGAAAAAACTAATTACTTGAACTGAATTGTGAACCAAGGTTCACACGCTAATATGACTCTTTTGGTTCATACTATTTTATTCTGACATTTAGTTCATGATATATAATCCAAACTTGAGCTGGACCGAACAGTTCATGAGCTTGATTTGAGATGAGTTTGAGTTACAAAAATAATTTATGCCAAACCATTTCTTATCGAACGAGGTAAACCTTGACGCAACTCATTTCCGACCTTAATTGGTGGGGGCAGTTTCATTTTTTATATTTTGCCATTGTAGGTACTGTAAATTAAATAAACAGCAACGTTTTTTCCCCCCCCCCATCAATAGTGGTATAACCTTCCTATGAAGAATTTATACAATGTCATGTTTGGAGAAAAAGATAAACTCTTCGGTAAACCTTCTGTACCCCTGCACAGTAAATGTTTCTTCCAAAAAAGAAAAACTGGAGGAAAAAGATGAACCAAAAGCTGCTATGATTAAGGGCAAAATCCTCCACTAATGCTATATTGTAAACCGTATATATCTGGCACTGCAATTTATGCCTTCCAAATCTCAAAATCGGAAGCTAAAAATCATTTTACAGAATGCAATCAATATCAGACCTATCACAAATCATCATTACCAATAACAGGTACTTTCTCATAGGCAGAACTTTCTCTGAACCTCTTTGGAAGAATGCAACGGCTGCCAAATCTCTGCTGAAAGTATATGAGGATAGCAAATAAGAGACCAGTAATAGGGATTATGATGTCCCAGGCTGTGGAATAAAAATCCATTCTATGGTTTGCATATATATATGATAAATCAAGGTACCATGCAGCACTGTGAGCTCTATAAAGATCATATGCATGGGGCAGTATACGAACAATGGTAGTTCCAACATAAAAAGAACATGCCAGAGCCTTTCCTTCTGAGTTGAATAGTATGCTAAACAGTATTTGTGGTAGCAGAAAACCATCCAGCAGCAAACCAGCATAGGATTTGAAGTCTTCCCAGAAGGAAGGAGACTGATAAGGAGCTCCACGAGGAAACCTAAACCTGTGACGTGAAAGTTTAAATGGTCTAAATTTTTTCTGGTGAGAATTCTTCCATATGTGCACAAACCAAGCCGTCAATCCGCCACCTATATACAATGGTAGAGTCATATAAAGAACCTTTTTCTCATAAACCCACAAACCCGGCGGGCTTCCCTCATCTTGTCTTGAAGACCAGGTCAACTGTAGAAGACACGACTCTAGAAGGAAAGCTATCATTGTCACCATCCTCACAATTACTTCATTCACTTCAAGCCAGCCTCCACTCCGAAGAAAAGCATTCTGCTGGCTATGGTTTGCCATGAATAAGGCTTCAAAGTTCAATACCAGAGGAATCATGTGACCTAGAGTGATAACAAGAAGCATCACAATGGAAATGTGAGGAAGCACATCTGGGTGCTTTTTCACATGGAGGAGTTGCAACCCTACAAACACACAAGCAAGTGTGTTTGATATCAATACCATAATGATCTCAAAATCCATCCTCCAAATAGTTGCATTCCTTTGCCATGGGGTAGTGGAATATGAAGACAACTGAAGAGGATCAAAATAATAAGGGTCTGATTTTTGTCGAGTGCTTTCTATTGTTCCTTTAACAGATTCGCCTCCTTTGGCATTCAATGGAGAAAACTGGACATTAACCATGATATCACAATCCAGCGACTCATTCTTTATCAGTATTTTGTCAGTTGATCTCAAATGCCGACATCCTATCATACACAGAAGTCCAGTATTCCTGATGTACAATCCTTCAGCACCAATTTTAACTTCGGTTGAAGAGACCTCACCACCAAACTTGAAATCAGGAGAAGGATAAAAGCTAATCATATAGCTGAGATTCAACAAATTGCTGTAGTTATCCGATCGAATCCTGTTTGCTTTCAACTTTCCCGTTGTCAAAATACTTGGAACCCCATACAACTGTCCAAGATAACTTTGATCACCAACAAATAGTGGTGATGAGTAACCATGAGCTTGTCCTTTGCTGTCACTCACAAGCATGTCAAAGCTCATATCAGAAGAATATCCATCCGGATACATACTCCCCTTCCCTCTAGCAGTTATCTTTTCCGCACAAGATTTTCTTACTCTGTCAATTTCAGTATACTTGTACTGTACACCCTGGAGACCTCTTGATACCTCCCAGGAACCCTGAAATCCAATTTTACTGAAGTAACCAGATTCCCCAACCACTTTGTCACTCCAAATCTGACCCAAAACAGTACTCCTGTTTCTTAAAGATAAAACTGCAGGAAATCTTAACTTTAGCTTAATAGAGCAATCTCCAACATAAGGATTATTAACCCAAGGTTCCGTGAAGTTCAAGATCCGGCATGCAACTGCACAAAGTCGGTTCTCCTTCTCATCCCACATGCCCTCAGATATCAACGTTGTATTCGGATAAAATGGAAATGCATCATCACGGTAGCTGGAGTCAGGAAAACCCAATAGCATCTGAATTTTTTGCCTCTGCATGCATCGAATGCTATAAAAATACATAAAACCAGGCAACTTCACAGCATCTACACCAAGAGGGTTGCAACTAACATTATGACAGTGACTCCCATATTCTAATTCAAATCTACCCGTGGTTCCGCGAAACACTGAGCAAGCACCTTGACTTAAGTTCTTAAGGGTAAACTCTCCTCCCCATCTGATCCAGCTACACAACCATTCTCATTATCATTCCCAATCAATGTAAACTTATAATTAGAACTCTGAGATAAAGCCAATATGGGAATGGGTTCAAAGTAATGCAAGCTATTCTTGTCATCAAGTTCAAAGCTTTCAAGAGACCCACTAATCAAACTATGCAAAACAGTCAAATGTAGCGGATAACTAAGCTTAAGAACAACATGAGCATTTCGTGTGTTACCATAAGATCCAGTTCCAAACATACAAAGCTTACCAGAAGATTGTGACCAAAACCCTCTCAGAGAAACGCGCATCCATTGTGATGCCCTCCAATGCGAAACTCTTCTTCCCGGATAAACTCTCCACAGCGATCTGCCAAGAACTGGGTTCGCTCCACGATGCTGAAGAAACATTTGCGCTCGCAAATCGTAAACGACGTCGTTCTCGGTTCTGCGAACAGAGGTTGGGCGAAACGATAGGAACTTCGAGGAGTTTAAGGAGGTGGATCGATTGAAGATCCGATCTCCGCCGCCGGCGAAGTAGCCAGTCTGAAAACGAAGGGATTCGGCGATGCCGGTGACATATTCGTCATCGAAAAGCGTCGTCGATGCCGGGACGACGTCGTTGCAGAGACGAGGGTACGTGGTTTGAAAAAACAAATCTCCAAGCTTGGCGGATACAGAGGAGAGGTTGCAGAGAAGGAAGAATATGAAGATGAAGGTGAAAAAGGGATTCGATGGAGAAATATGGGTTTTTGAGGGGTTTATTAGAAATGGGGTGAAGAGGGTCACACCAGATCTCTGCAATGAAGAAGAAGAAATAGACTCCATTGGTGAAAGTAGTGAGATACGTCACATTTGGATGGAGAGTTCAATTGCTAGGGTTTTATGGGATTTGCGATTTGGATCGAAGCGTGTGGGAAGGAGGGTGCATGGTTTGCAGAAATGGAAAGGGTGACAGGCTGAGAGCGCTAAGCAGTATTTGAGGGAGAAGGGTAAAAGTCCTTGATTTCTGATCGGTCATTGGTGTAAAATCTTAACACTGTAGTGTATATAAATTAAATTCTGTTATTTTAGTTACGTTATTTAAACATCAAATTTTGGATATCTTATATGTTTATCCCTGTCTCTCATTTATTTTTTATCTTCTTTATATATATTTGGGAGGCAAAAGCTACAAATTCTAACTTCTAGAGGCAAAATTAATTCTAGTCAAGAATACTAAAATGTCAAAATCAATTTTTTGCCTCTGAAATCACTTTTTCTTCTCACAAAAGTGAATCCAAACATATATTTTATAAAATCAATTTCATTCAAAATCACTTTTATAGAATGTTTATCCAAATACACACTTAACCCCAAAATTTACTTTTACAACTTCTCAACATTAAACCAAATATGCACCCATTTTGTATTTCTTCCCAAATAATTTGGGTTCAACTTTTCAATTTTCATTCTCAACACAAAATATTGATACATCCTCAAAACCAAGTTTATATTCATCTCTCACTTTGGTTAAAATTTCAAATCCAATCAAGTTGGTATGTATTGCTCTTGACTTGTTTTTATTTTATTTTATATAATATTGCTAATGACTTGTTGGTCAATAATATAGAACCATTTTTAAATCCTCTGAAAGCCACGGCAATAGCATTTTCAGCACGTCAAAACCAAGGTTTACAAAACCGGACCGGCCATCGAATCGGTGAAGGCAGCGGTTCGAGGTTCAATGGTCAAACCGAGGTTGAACCGTGGTTGAACCGGTTATAATTAAATATTATTATTTTAATTTTTAATATAATATTTGTAACAATATTAAACAAAAAAAACATAACAACTAAAATTATTAAGCACAATTTTTATTATTTTGAAATTAAACTAAATAAATATAAAGATATATGTTAAAATCATCTTCATAGGGAAAACCAACCCAAAATCTACAACCAGCCCACATATGTTAGAAAACAAAAGAATTGAGTTTTGGCTAGGATGATCCAAATCCTTTTATACTAATTTTTTTTTTTTTAAGAAAACCGGTTCAGGCCGGTTCACTACCGGTTATGACCGGTTTTCTAGTTTTTGCACCGGTTCAATGCAGGGCCGATTTTCCCTACTAACCGGACCGGCCATGGTCCCGGTTCCCGGTCGGACCGGCCGGTCCGGTTTTCAAAACCTTGGTCAAAACACATTTATGAATCATTATCAAACATACGAATATTGAAAAGGAACATCAAGTAAATCACTCCAATCATTGTGTTTCTTATTTCATTTTTTCACATCTGCAAGCCACTCTGATACACATACACACCACAAGGTCTCTATTATTGGTGTACATCAACACTATATAACATAGCACAACCACGGTGGTATCAAACACAGTGGAAATTGGTGTTTTAACAAGCATACATTAGATATCATACAGACGCATGAAAACAATATAATTAATTACACATAAGGTTGGAATATCTTGGTCATGAATCTTGATGATTACTCACAACATAGAACCGTTATTTTTGCAGCTCAATAAACTGGGTGCAATCAATTCCCTTAGCAGAAAATGCCTCTACAAGCTTGGGGAAGAGCTTAGCAAGCATGATTTTAAATCCTGTAGAAGTCCCGTTCTGGTTTTCATCCTCAGGTTTTCCAGATCCAAAAGCAAATCCAATGGGAACACCTTCAAGATATGCCTTACAAGCAAGAAGTATATGTTGGGAGCGTTGTCTAAAGTGCTCTTCCACCAGTGCCTCAAAATGCTGCAAGTGGCAATATTGTCAGTTACAATTCCATGGCCATATTATAACTGTGAGAAATCATAGAATTCATTCAAATATGCAAGATATCCAGCATGGTATGCACAAATGAATATCCTACACAACTAACAGTGCATGGCACTTTGAGTTATAGTCTATGCTCCCTAGATCATCACCGGGTCCAGAGTAATAATAGAGGAAAACCAAAGTATAAACTAGTTATTTTACCTTGGGTGGCTTTCTAAATAGATACAGCATGGATTTGCAGGTGACAAGGAACGCGTTCTCGTTGTAACTGACTGAGTTTTTCTCTCCTTCAGCTCTGCCGACTTGTTGATCATACCCAGCCTCATTGAAATAAGGCTTCTCATTAAGGACAAGGGCCTGCAGAGAGAGAAGGACTTGAAGAATTGTGGAGGCTCCAGGGTTCCACACTTCAGTGGCGGTGCCAGTCCACGTATTTAGGAGACTCAGACACACTTTCCCTGATTCATACAAATTAGGATTTAATCGGAGCCCACCAGAATTGTAGTGCACCATCTGCATGGGATTTCAAAGCCCACAATGACAGGATGAGAATGTGCAGTTTTTCAGAATACTAAAACCAGGAGTTCCTACTTCCTATGCATCAAGCATATTCAAAAGCTTACAGGTGGTTCACCGGGATACTCTGGAGGGAAACATATATCAAACAAAAACAGCCCGTCATGATAAGGAGTCCCAGATGCACCAACAATGGCCGCTCGCATCAGATCCATTCTTTCTTCACAAACACGGACATAAATACTTTCTGTTTGGGCCAATAAAAGATTGTAAGTGAATTTGCATTTTGCAGAAACTCTGATGATTTTTTACTGCATATTTTGAGATTTCCTTTCTGGTAGGTAAATCAACTCTGGAATTTATTTACTCAACGCAACATAGCTTACATAGTCACGTGCTACTTTCATTAAACTTGTGGATTCCCACTTTTAAGAAATGGCATTCTGACAATTTTCTGTTTATTATCGCTTTTACCACCAATGCAATTCCTATTTGCGATAAACTACTCGATCCAATGCTCCTTTCCTTCCTAAAATCAATCCCCAGTCCATATAATAACACATACTTGTGACTGCTGTAATGTAATTTCGTATTCTGAGTTTAAGCATTGAATAACAATAAAGGCTGCATAGTATATAAAACGGCATGGTTCAAAACAAATAAGATGAAGTGTGCACCAGGAAGATTTTTCTCGAGGATGCTCCATTCTTGCTGCACTTTTTTCACCCAACCTCTGTTTACCTACGGAGAGGAAAACAATTAGTGAGAATGTTTTCAATGTATGTCACTATATGTTATGATGTATCAATTTCTAACCTGAGATAATGCTAACCCTTTTCCCTCATCAAAAAAGTGGTGGTCTGAGCAATTATCTATTATATCAAACTGCTTCAACTGATCTGAATTGTTACTGTCTGAAGTAACTGGAATATCATTCCTCTCATCAGTCCAAGTAACTTCATAATATGGAGTTCTGTCCTCAGCAGACTGCAACCCACTCATTGAATGTGATTCAGTGCAGGGGGCAAAAGTTTCCAAATCTTTCTTATCAAGAAAATCAGATCCATTTCCATCTTCAAATGTTGGGAGTGGGACTAGGGAAACTGCTCCGGAAAGTGATATTACACCAAGTGTTTGGAATATGCTGGCTTTAATGCTGGAGAAAAATTCAAAGGCGGCTCGAGGAAGGGAAAAGGACCTAACCTCTCCCGGTTGGTTTTCGCAATTTTCTTTACCGCCATCATAATTTAACGAGTCCTGATAATCACAAGTGAATGATGTAATATCTAAAGCATACACATATGGAAGCACATATATAAAGTACATACAGAGAAGCTATTGCCCTCACCTTTCCCTTCTGGTCAGAAGGTAGACTTCCATTTTCAATCATCTCTTGCATCAACTCCTCAACATTTGCTTCATAAGGAACAGGGGTTGCAGATGAACCTTCATGTTTATCAATCCGAAAAATTTCATAAGGTGCAACCTGTTGGGGAAAGAAGTTAATAAGGACTTCCTGTAGATGAAAGGCTGCAGAAGTAATGTATAAAATACAGTGGAATATAAGAAAACAATTGTTCTTAAAGTGACTAATATTGGTGCAATCTAAGTTCAGTAGGATCATCAAATAAACAGGATGAAGTCCAAGTTCAGTGGTTGTAAATAGTACGTTATTTGCCAGTTACCACCTCATCTAGATTTTGACCAGCGTTTATTGTATTCCAAAAGAGCGGAAAGGATAATCCCAAACCAAGCTTAATTACTTAAAATAGCAGCTACAAACCAACCCTGGTTTCGGCTAAGAAATATCTTATACCTCACAAGCACACAATCACACACAATTACAAATAACATTTCCAGGGAGGATCGGGGCAGAGGATGGGGACAAGTAAGCTAATAGGATAAATTATTATGTATTAAACTGTTCATATATATAACGTAGACGTGGGAAGCATAAGTTTCATGAGTTCTACATGACCATATGTAGCCAGTAGCATCATTAACTGCAATATATTGAGTACAGAAAATTGAATGTCATGCCTTGGTTGTTAAACCAGTAGCCCATTTCACCTCCACATCACCATCTTGGAAACCAGTGACATTGCCAATACAGGACAAGTAACAGTTATCAGGGAAATTACTCTGATAACTGATTTGGTCCCGATCTATCAGAGGAGCCTCCAAATTCATGTCAGTCACTGATTTTGCATTATCTTTATCAGCTTGATAGCCAAGCTGCTTTTGAGCCGCCTTGAACACAATATCGCCAAAACAACAGGAATAATCTGGGTGCTCAACAAGTTCATATGCACTAACAGTTTCAAACATTGTGTCTTCAGCCAAATTATCTGTCTTAGATAAGGGAGCAGTTTTCCATTGTACATTTACAGTACGCTCCTTTGCATCGACAGATAGGACAACACCCCATCTTTGACTGCTAGGATTGAGAGGATCATCAGAAGCACCTTTTTCCAGCACAAACTGGTGAGGCCAAAATTCATGGGTGTTTATGACATTCACTGGGACTATGTTCTGCGGATCTAATCCAAATGTATGTTCACCATTTTGCCATACAATATCAACTTTGGTCTTTATCTTTCCAATTATAAATATTTCCCCAAAATTAGAGTTAAGGTTTCTTCTCCTATGTCCTCTTGCCATACTATGCTCATTAGAAAGATCAAGCTGTTCCATCTGTTCCTTTTGGTCTGCAACTTGGAGCATGCACCAGTCACCAAGCTGCCAGTTTGCATGTGAAAAACAAGACAACAAGGTCAAGTTTTGGGAATCTTGCCAGGATGGGGGAGTATTAGCGTTAAAATCGGAACCCAAAAGAACAGAGGCAAGCCAGTTAACATACACCAGACCTGCTTCGACAGCACAAACAGTTCCTTCATCTTTGTTGTCTCTCCAAGTGCCACATAGCCATCTAGCTGATTTAGAAGCAGTGGAGGACTTAACCTTTACTCTCTGCCCTGGATAGTATGGATACTGTGAATCTTCAAGAAAATTATGAGTCAGTGGTAAAAGCTTTTCTTTTTCGAAGGCAATGATCTCACATTTAGATCCATCATCAAACAATACAGTCACTTTGTCCACTACCCTTTGAACCTGACCAAGCCATGGCCCCTTAATTACATAATCACCTTCTGAAATGGCGCGAATCTTCACAAGTTTCTTGGAGTTCACATTTTTTAATATGTTTCCTTGAACATTTTCCAAATCCACAAACACATCACAACTTATGACCCTGCCCATCTGTCCAGATGGGTCTGACAAGGAGCAGACCACATCCCCATGAACAAACGCCCTCTCAAATGAGAGAAAATCATCAATCTTCCCGATGCTTTCCTCTAAACTTGATAATATGCTCCGTGCTTGCCCACCATATAGATAATCAATATCCTCTTGATCCTCACTGCTGCTCTCACTGAAGGTCTCTGAGTCAGAATCAGTAATGTAAGTATCCATGAATTAGATGCCTGTCATAATGTGTAGATAGCAACATCAATGAAATTGTTACAAGAAAATAATTTAATAACACAACAATAGGTAAGAATAAGTTGTTAGTCGACAGACAGGAAACTTCACCAGACTCAGAAATAGATGGAATCAGAAATAAGCTGCACTCAGTGATATCTTGAGAAGAAAGCACACAACCTGGTAATTAAGATGGAAATTTTTAACTCTCAATTTTTTAATTCTTTGAATGAGCTATACATTAAAAAATTATTAAGGAAAACGTTTAGTAACTAAGTGATCATTTTAGACAACAAATGTTAACATATCCATAGAGGAACATTAACAATAAATAGGGATTGGATAAGATCCTTACCTTCTCAAGTAAATAGAAGCATTAAACACCAGCGACAGTATGTATTGCGATCCACGACAGGTACGTGCGTCAATATTGATTTCAAGGATATTTGTGAACAATACAAAACGTGTCTAATTAATACTGCTGTTTGTCACAGATAGTAAGCCAGTTTCTTAAGAAGATTATCTTGACCACTGAAACTGGATATTTGATGCCAAAGGAGATTTGCCCGATAGGATAACAGGAATCGATCAACGACTCCAAAATGCCAAAGGAGATTTGCCCAATTTGGACTGGAATTCCACAGAAAGAAATTCCTGAGAGAGATTTCCAACACTAAAAGTATCAAGGAGCTACAACTTTCAGATGATTTTTATGGTTTTCTTGAAGAAAAAGATATCGAAGTTGGAGGAAGCAAACTAAGATAATCAAAAGATGCCAAAGGAGATTTGCCCTAGGGAAAATGTGGAGTTCCTAATGGAATGACTTCAACATGGTAAAACTTATATAGAAGATGACAAAAACTACTTTCTTGTATTTTTACTGGCAGGAATCCAACCAAAGGAAACGAAGTAATTTTCCAAAAGAGATTTGCCTCAAACACAAATAAATTATAGAAAGTAAATATGCCTCTTCCAAGATTGGAACTTGGAAGCTATATTGCCAAAGGAGATTTGCCCCACAATGAAGCTAAACACTCTTATCTGGTAACCAAGGGAGATTGATTAATATCTAGAGCCAATAAAACTTCAGATGATATCAAGAATGCTTTATCCATGCAACAGAAATAACCAATCAAACATATACTTTCTGCTCCTTGATTCACAGCAAGAGGGAAGTTATCAGATGACCTATCTGAAACAACAAAGTCGAATTTGAAACACAATTTCCATTGCCGAAAGTCGAAAGAGCTTCTATTACCAGATCATTTCTTTTGAACCTGCAACAAACATGACTAGTGAATACTTCATTTTCGATATGAATAGAAAATGGAAACAACAAAATAACAAAATTGCAATTATTACAGTCATGCTGACAATATTTTGAGATGTAGCATCCTAATCTCAAGGCAAGTGAAAAGATGAAACTGAGATTAACTTAATGAACTGCTATTAATTAATCAATATCCTTGATTGCACAGCAAAGAAATGAAACCTAAAGGAACCACTGTGTTTTGATTAAATAAAAAAGTAGAACAACATTTAAAATAAAATAAAATTGATAGCTAATACTTTTCATAAGATTGATTCCATACATACAAAGATGCGTGCAAGGTTAACCATATTGCTTATCAAGTACAAAATCTATTCTAGCACCCAACATAGATCAAGGAACTGTACCGTTTGCAGCAGTGAGAAGGTTGGAGCCATATAAGCTAATAGACACAAGACAAGAAACCCACATGTTGAAAGAAGGAACTCTACATAGCTATCAAAACAGAACAGAAGAGATTGAAAGAAGGTGAACGTTGTTTGAATTTGAAAAGGTGGGTGATGTTCAGATAGGCCTAGTTCCGCGCCCAGTCCCACCATCCTCCACTCCACCACCCATCTTTGTAACCATTGCAGTTGCAGAGACACACACACATACAGATACACATACACTCTCTCTCTAAGTGAAAAGCTAATTAAGACTTTAATGAGTGAGTGAATGAATGGGAACTTAGTTTAGACTTCATAGTTTAGTTGACGATGATGGGCATCGGGCCTTTTTGTTTAACAGCTTCCATCCAAATTCTAACCAATGGGGAAAGAATATCCCAAATAGCATCAGACAGAACACGACAGTTTGGCTACGGTTACGGTGAAACGCTTGTCCTTACTTGATATCTTCGTCTTTACTCAAAATATATCTGTCTTTATCTCCTAAAAATCCCTGAATACGTGTGTGTTTGGATGAGCGTTTGACAAACTTGATTTTAGATGTAATTGATTTTGTAGAATTGATTTCAATACAATTAAGTTTGAAGTAAAATGATTTATGTTTGGATGTTTTTATTCTGAAAGCAAGTTTGATGTAAAACTTAGTGTAATTTTTCAATCCAAAAGCAGAAGTTACTCCAAGCTGCTTCTAATAGAATCAATTCTAGATGCAAAATTGATTCCATGAACGTGTAACCAAACACCTCTTTTTCTACCAGAATCACGTTTGACAGGTGCAGAAGCACTTCTGGGATCTCCAGAAGTGGAACCAAACACACACTACACCCATGTCTGGCTGCTGCCAATGAAAAAAAATAAAATAAGTTTTGATTCACGAGTGCTCAAATGATATTATTTAAAGATTATAAATAAGATAATTATTTATTAAAAAATTAAGAATATCTCTTTTTAATGTTTTTTTTTTACAAAAAAAAATTAAGCAATTTCATTAATAATGGAGAACGTAATACGTCCGGCAATATCGTTACAAATTTTGAGGATAGAAATATATGTGGTCACCCCTAACAAAGAGTAAGCAACAAATTGACTTTCCTCATATCAAACTCTATCGAAGAGTTCTCAACATATGATGACAGAAGACTCCTGCAATTTGAAATAACAACCCTATAGTTAGCCTGGTCCTCTTGAAGGAGGCATAAGACTTCCTCTTTTTGCACCTGGAGTCTGGAAAAGTAACTATAAAATTTAGTTTTAAAGAAATATCATCCCTCATCACGTAAGGTGTGACCGAAGTCGATGCTTCGAACTACCTGCCAGAAAGGCTCAAATACACAACCAATTGTCCTCATCTTTATTTGCATAAACTAAAAATTCCAAAAGTAATAAAATGTGTCTGGCCAATAACGCCGAACGAGGAATTTGTAGATAGAAACTGCACGCAGATTACAATAATAACTCTTCCCAATATATTGATTACACTACTTCCAATAATAATTTACATTTTAAGATTTCTTAAACAATATCATTAAGGCATTTGTTAGCATTTGCTAAAAATATATAGTAAGATATATCAAATGAATTAGTCACTTAAATATATAACTTTGACACTGATCCCCGGATTCATGATTCGAGTATATGAAAATAAAATCATCAAAAAGGATCCCCACTTAAGCACTTATGAGTATCTTTGGAGATTAGTCTTTCACATCACAATACAAAGATATTCTTAAATTGTTTTTTTTTTAAAAAGATATTCTAAAAAACCCAGGATTTTTTTTTTATAAAAAAAGTGAGTTTTCTAATCATAACAAGACAAAGGGTGTGTTTGGGTAAACAACTTAATCAAGAGCTTATTACATAAGACCTTATCGCATGAGAGCTTATGCCATAAGCGCTTAAAGAAAGAAAAAGAAAGAAAGGGGCATGAGAGGATTCGAATAGTGAAAAACATGAAGAGTGTGTTTAGTGCACAAGCTCTTATGATAATTCCATAAGCTTCTCCCAGTGACTTATGAAAATAAGTCAAAAACTCCTTATGGGATGACGTAAGTTATTTTTATAAGCTCTGCCAAACACACTGCATAAGAGCTTATGTCATCAGATAAGTCAAAAGGAGCTTAAATAAGCTCTTCCAAACGCCACCAAAGAGCCAAATTTACCTTATAATCCATATTGCGCAACAGTGAAAAATCTCAAACTTGATTTGGAAAATGGATGTCTTATTTTGGGTATTTGATCAAAATGGGTTCCTTTTAGAAACTATTTATCAGTTTAGGGTTATTCTGAAACTATTTGCTATTGGGGGTCCTTTTGGATACGTGGCATTTTTTTTCACTCTGACGGGTCAAAGGCGTCAGTCAGACTAGAGCCTATCATTATTTTTTAAAAAAAAAGAGAAAATATGCCCTGCAGCACCACGTGGTGCACTGCAGGGGAGCCCCGCCCCCCGAGAGTCTGGAAAAGTAACTATAAATTTTAGTTTTAAAGAAATAGCATCCCTCATTACGTAAGGTGTGACCGAAGTCGATGCTTCGAACTACCTGCCAGAAAGGCTCAATACACAACTAATTGTCCTCAGCTTTACTTGCATAAACTAAAAATTCCAAAAGTAATAAAACGTGTCTGGCCAATAATGCGGAACGAGGTATTTGTAGATAGAAACTGCACGCAGGTTATAATAATAACTCTTCCCAATGTATTGATTACACTACTTCCAATAATAATTTACATTTTAAGATTTCTTAAACAATATCATTAAGGCATTTGTTAGCATTTGCTAAAAATATATAGTAAGATATATCAAATGAATTAGTCACTTAAATATATAACTTTATCATTGATCCCCGGATTCATGATTCGTGTATATGAAAATAAAATCATGGAAAAGGGTCCCTACTTAAGCACTTATTCCTATATTTGGAGATTAGTCTTTCATATCATAATACAAAGATATTCTAAAATTGTTTTTTTTAAAGATATTCTAAAAAACCCAAGATTTTTGTTTAATAAAAAAAAGTGAGTTTTCTAATCATAACGAGACAAAGAGCCGTATTTACCTTATAATCCATATTGCGCAATAGTGAAAACTCTCAAACTTGATTTGGAGAATGTATGTCTTATTTTGGGCTTTTTGATCAAAATGAGTTTCTTTTAGAAACTATTTATCAGTTTAAGGTTATTTTGAAACTATTTACTAACGGGGTTTTTTTGGACACATGACATATATATATATTTTTTACTCTAACGGGTCAAATGCACCATTATTTTTAAAAAAAAAAGACAAAACCTGCCCTGCAATGCCACGTGGCACACTGCAGGGGAGCCCCCCGGGCCACATAATCCATCCCCCAAAACCGCTCCTCCTCGTATAAATAGTTATCAATAGAAAAATTTATTTACTACTTGTGATATTATTTGCTACTTGTTATTAGGGTATTTATTTTATTGTTGCTTGTTATTTTAAATAGACACGTTATCATTAATGTCATCGTTACTCCCTATACTTATAGTATATATATTTTTTGTAGCAGTGTTCATTTAAAATTGCTGGTAACTTTCTTTTAATTCTTATAAGGTAAAATTCCTTTTTTACTACCGTAATAATTAATGAATATTTATTGGTGTAAATTATTATTGCTATTATTTTTTTATGCCTCTTGTGATATTATTTGCTACTTGTTATTAGGGGATTTTTTTATTGTCTCTTGTTTTTTAAATAGATACTTTATCATTAATGTCATCGTTACTCCATATATTTACCTTATAATCCATATTGCGCAATAGTGAAAAATCTCAAACTTGATTTGGAGAATGTATGTCTTATTTTGGGCTTTTTGATCAAAATGAGTTTCTTTTAGAAACTATTTATCAGTTTAGGGTTATTCTGAAACTATTTATCAATGGGGGTCTTTTTGGACACGTGAAATATTTTATTTTTTTTACTCTAACGGGTCAAAGGCACCATTATTTAAAAAAAAAAGACAAAACCTGCCCTGCAATGCCACATGGCACACTACAGGGGAGCCCCCGGGCCACATAATCCATCCCCCAAAACCGCTCCTCCTCGTATAAATAGCTATCAATATGAAATTTTATTTACTACTTGTGATATTATTTGCTACTTGTTATTAGGGTATTTATTTTATTGTTGCTTGTTATTTTAAATAGACGCGTTATCATTAATGTCATCGTTACTCCCTATACTTATAGTATATTTTTTTTGTAGCAGTGTTCATTTAAAATTGCTGGTAACTTTATTTTAATTCTTATAAGGTAAAATTCCTTTTTTACTACCGTAATAATTGATGAATATTTATTGGTGTAAATTATTATTGCTATTATTTTTTTATGCCTCTTGTGATATTATTTGCTACTTGTTATTAGAGGATTTTTTTTATTGCCTCTTGTTGTTTTAAACAGATACTTTATCATTAATGTCATCGTTACTCCCTATACTTATAGTATAATTTTTTTTGTAGCAGTGTTCCTTTAAAATTGCTGGTAACTTTATTTTAATTCTTACATGGTAAATTATTTTTTACTACTGTAATAATTGATGAATATTTATTGGTGTAAATTTTTATTGCTATTATTTTTTTATGCCACTTGTGATATTATTTGCTACTTGTTATTAGAGGATTTTTTATTGCCTCTTGTTGTTTTAAATAGATACATTAATTAAATTTATCATTAATGTCGGTATTTATTGGGGCTAAATTGATACTATAATTTTCCTTAATTATATAACTCAATAGATTTTATTATATAATCTATATAATTGTAACATTTTTTTTAATGTCAGATGAAAGATATGTCATCATCTAGCTCACAATCAGGGGCACGACTGGTAAACCTCGGCCCGGTGGATGATTTACTATTGAACCTGCAAGAAAAACATGTTTCCCAGTATGTATGGAATGGATCACCCGATCGAGTTCTTAGAGCTCGACATGGACTGACATTTAATCCTGCTGTTATGGATCTCCCAGAGTCTGTTAGAGCTAAATCTTCAAATAGCCGGTTTCTTGGGGGTAGCCATATAACCCAGTTTAATCATAATTTGATTACTGCGCTTATTGAGCGATGGAGACCCAAGACACATACCTTTCACATGCCGTGGGAAAAATGCACCATCACACTACAGGATGTTGCAATTCTCTGTGGACTACGCATTAACTTTCCCGCTAGTATTGGTGCAACTCATATACATTGGAAGCAATATGTCGATGAAATGCTAGGCAGAGTTCCTAACGATTCTGACATGAAAGGTTCAAGAATAAAGTTAAAGTGGCTGGAAGATCATTTTAGGCACTTCTCTCAATGAGAGGATAATCAATGGTGGAGGGTTGTATATACACGAGTGTATATACTCAGGTTGATAGGAAACCTATTGCTCCCAGATCCCTCCTGTGCACATGTGTCATTGAGATATCTTCCACTATTAGAGTGGAAGTGCCCAATCTTCATCATCATCTTCATCTGACTCATCCACCATCTCGCTCGCCCAATCTTCATCTTCGTCATCTGCATTTGACCCAAGGTTTACCGGCACATTTCGCAGCTCGAAATTACTACCCAATGACGGCACATGGAATGTGGAAATGCCCGCAACATTAACATCAACGTACAACTCAAGTGTCGACATCCAGGGATTTTGGATTAAACCATTCAGCATGCACTCCACATCTCGATCATCAGCAATTTCAACAAGAATATATTTCGTCGGGTTGCCACATATCATATATCTTGTCACAATAATGACAATACTGTTATGGCCCAACAAATACTCATTTTGGACCCAAGCCAAGAGATCTCATTCCATAACAAGGCTCAACCCAAATGACTAATGGACTATGAAGCATCTTAGGAAGTATCTAGAATAGTGATGAGTCACTATGATGAGTCGCTACTTTAGGAATACTATATATGTAATGAAATGAATGCAATGAAGAAGAGGAAGAAAGAAGTTAGTGGAAAAATGTATTCTTTTCTTCGGAGGCTGCCTTTCCTGGAAAAAGGCCCCTTATTTTCCCTATTTCTCATCCCTGTAAGGTTCAGGACCTTACATTGGGTGTTCTCGTTGGCTTGCTCATACCTCCGGCCATCAACATAAGATCTCTCTACCATGATGTTCTTCACGTGGAGGAATCCCTCAATAGATTCAAAACTTCTCTTAATGAATCTTTCCTACATGCCATCCAACTTCTAGAATCCCAATCCCAACCACAAACCCGTGAGAATCCACCTACAACCCCAAACCAGACAAACTCCTTTCTTCTTCAATCCTATCCATCTACAGAAACCCCAATAACTCCGCCACCAGCGTTTCCCCTCAACATTGCTCTTACGCCCATGGTAACTGCTCCACCAGGGACGAGTGACGAAGAAATGGAGCAACCCCCGGAGCTCATCGCCATTGGATTAAATATATTTTTAGTCCTCATAAAATTGCAAATTTTCAATTATAGTCCCTAATAAATTTTTACCTAAATTTAGCCCTACATGTATTAGTACTATTTATCCGACGTGACTAATATATATTTTAAATTAGGTTATACTCTTTAAAAGTGGTCAGATATTTTAGGCTACTTTAATTTATAAAATGACAAATGAGATTCCTAATTTATCTTCTTTTAATATTTAAGTTTAAATTTTTAAATAAATTATGCACATTTTTTAAATTTAAATAATTTTAATTTTAAACTGTGATTTTTAAATTATATTTAAATTAATTATATATGTATTGTTTATTATTTTAAATATTTATATTTTATTTTATTTATATTTTTAATATTTCTCTAATATTTTTAATATCTCCTGAACGAGTGACATGCTGAGAGTTATAAGATGGTTTGGTGGTTTAAGGGAGATAAATAGAATTTGGAGTGATAAGATCATGAGTTCAACTCACCCACTAATATAATAATTACTAACAATCTAAGGTTTGCCTGATAAAAAAAAAGACGCACATGCTACATTGACAATTTCCTTACAGATAAACACGGAGATAAGGAGCCAATGAGGTTGGTTCTGAAACAAAATATTAATATTAGAAGCATTTCATTTTCTAGTTGCCACTTGCCAGTGTCTAAAGAATGTGACTTAGCGCTAAAGCACTAAGACACTATCTAGATGGAAAGGTAGAAGAGACCACTAACTGAAAATGACCAATTCCTAACAACTTTTTCACTTCCTGTGACCCATATGAGTTTTAAACTTTCTCTTTTCTCTTTTTGTTGGGTGGATTTCAGATTGACAGTTCTTTCTTGTACTTAGCGTGTGCATGTGCCCAAGATTTGATTCCAAATTCCAATGACTCCTTGATGATTGTTTGGGACCAGGTATATATAATATATGGAGGCATTAACAGTTCTTTTTTAACAGACAAGCATTTAAAAAGTACCACTTGGTGAAAATGTTTTGCACTTCTCCTTAAGTTTCCACTTGCCAAGGCAAGAAACCAAATCTTTGACTTCTTGATTCAATGTAAGTTCTTGTTTTGTCCATCATCCTCTAGGGAAGGCGAGTGATGCTTTTGCTACATAATCAAACCCAAGGTACAAATTTCTTTCAAACCCCGAACTTCATTAATTAGGAAAGAACATTGTGTCATCAGAGGTGTTTTCAAGTATATGCAACAAGTTACTGAATTTTGGTTTGTTTGAATGGTGTTACTCATGGTAAGCTCACAAATTAGACCAGTCTTAATATATTTATGGTGGGGCATCTCTTAATTTGTCAGGCAGGGAGGAGACTTAACAGCTACTTTTCATCTTCCCCACAAATATTTTTTTAAATACTCGTAATCTACAGTTATGATTGGTCTTCATTTTTTTAAACTTAGTGGCATTAAATTATTTGCATGGTGGATTCCTTGCATTTAAACATTTAGCTAGTCCAGTATGCACAAGCTGATACATAGTACTTGATATTGATTAATACAAAGTTTTTTTTTTTTCCACTGTATTTCCACCCGATAGTCAAAGACTAATCCTTTACAAAACATAGAGATTATTAAATGGATTTTGTCTCTCCCAACAAAACATTTTTTACTATACATGACAGAAATCGAACATCTGACATCATACTTAAAGAACTCAGTTATATTAACTGTGTTGGCATGCAATATAGTGTTAATAATATACAGTCTTAGTAGTTGATATCTCTCCCTTAGAGGGCACCAGCTTCAATATTCACATACTCTTTCCTCCTTGTGCAAATATTTTTTTCCTGTTGCAAGCAATATAGTTTGCAGAATATGATGTCAATTTCAAGGAATCTGGTGAAAGCTCCACATTGGTAGACTTACAGCACAGTTTGAGCCACCTGTGCACCATTAGAATTGAATATTTCTGAAATGGGTGTCTACGTGTTGGTTTTGTCTCTGTGTATTTGTGCGGGTCTGACATGGCAAACGATAGATATTAACCGATGAAGGAGGACAGAACTATTCTACTAACCAATATTGCATTGCACCACTAAAATGCATATCACTGCTCAGAATTTTCACATTAGTGCTTTGATACATGTTTTAACATCACGAATTTAATGTCTGTGTGCAGAAAACATCACATAGAAGTGTCTGTCAAAAATAAAATCATGCACTGTACGTGCTCCTCCTTAATCTGTTCAACACCTCAGACCCCCCCTTTTGTTTTTGAAAGTATCATCAAGGTTGCCAATCTCCATACTACAGGATCAGTGATCACATATACTACACTAGACACAGGGAATTTAAAGTGAAATCAGATTTCTGAGATTTGGAGCACTTTTTCTACAACATAAGGTAGGCTAAGAGGGATTTCCAAAATAATGAAAGTCCAAGATACGAAGTTGGAAAGAGGTTGAAGGATACCAATAGGTGTGTCTCTTCATGGCTTTCAAATCTTTCCTAACAGGTGTGTTTTTCATGATATTAAATGTGTTTATTCATTAAGGGTACATTCATGAAAGGTCGCAATCATTCTTTCAAATACATGAAGGGTTATTTCATTCACCAAGAGGCATAATTAAGTTGGTCTATAAATAGAACCACTTGTGTAGGCAGAAAAAGGTCTAAGAAATTGGCCAAGTTTTTGGAAGCCAAATCACTTCCTTTCTTTCCTTAATGCGCAGAGAGAATTGAGGAAACTATTATTCTGTAAAATGTCATTGACGATACGCTTGGTTTAGGATGTGCAAACTAAACCAAGGTTCTCCATTGTATCCTGAAGGGGATTCACCGATTACACCCTGTTGCATCCAATTTACGAAAGAGATTGACGGGGGCGAATCGAACCTAAAGCCTAATGTTCTTACACGCCTTGGAGGGTGCGCATGTCACTTGTTCTTCTCTTCTTTGTTGCAGACCAGACCCCACATCATCTAACAATCTTTAGGTTCGATTTTCGTTTTATAAAATGGTTGCATCAATGGAGGGAGATGACATTTAATTTGACATTGTCAAAGCGGAGACGTTCAAGGGTTGAAACTTCGTTAATTGGGAGAAAGAGATGCATGGTCGTTTTATACCAAGGAGAGATGAGTACTCAAATGCTTTATCAAAAATATGTTTATTTGTGACCATGGTGAAAAGTACACAAATACTTTTCATGGCTATGTTATACTTGGTATTCTAAATACATGTGTGTACAATGCTAAATGCATTCTTTGTTTGTGTTAAAATTAACATGTGGTATTAGAGCCTTAGATGCATGATTTAGAATAAAATCAAGTATGTGAATTTTGATGAACATGAATATGTTTGGTTTATGATGCATGTATGTATGTTACTCAATTTTGATAGAAAGGTCTTAGATATACATGATTGTATCAAGTGCATGCATTAATGGATATGATCCATGTAAGAACTAATTATTTTTAGAATAGGAAATGTTATATTACGAGTGTATGATTTTGTGAATATAAGATGAAAATTGTTTCTTGATTCTTTAGAAATGTTTTGGATGTGGTTTTAGAGTGTTCTAAGTTGTTAAAATGTATATGGACGTTCATGAAGAAATGTTATAGAAAATTGAAAAATGATTGGATCATTGTCTTGTTTGTTTTCTATAATGAAAATCATCTAGATTTATCCTAGAACATGTTTAGACTTGAATCCAAAACTTAAAGATGATGAAAATAATTTTAAACTTGAGTAGAATGTCCAAAAATGGTTGTGGTTCGTATAAACCCGGTTCCCTGTCAAACGGGTATTATTAACCCGGTTGGAAGTTGGAATTGACACCCAAGACTCACATCTTATTGGAAAGTTGTGTTTATGTTAATATTTAAATATATAAAACGGTTCTTCATTTTCATAAGCCAGCAACTTAGTTTTGTGGCAGAATGCCACAATGGGATATCATGTGGGTCTTGAGTTTGAAACTCACTAGCGTTTTTCAACATAAACGTTTTTTATAAAAAAAAAACTATTTAAATGGAAAAAGTGCGTCCTTTGGGGTTTGAACCCGCGACGCATGGGGTATCATGCGGGTCTTGAGTTCGAAACTCAATAGCGTTTTTCAACATAAACGTTTTTTAAAAAAAACTGTTTAAATGGAAAAAGTGCATCCTTTGGGGTTTGAACCCGCAATGCATGGGAATGGGAAAGGTCGAACAGGTGCGGCGTGTTAACCGCTAGGCCAATGTCAGATTAGTTTTCTTACTGTTCGTTAATAATGTATATGTATGCAGAATACATGGTTAATATTTCCCATTCGTTTCTTGCATACCTGATTTAAAATTATTATGAATACATTGATGGTAACAGTTAAGGCAAATAAAACTTAAAATATAAAGTTATTTTTATCCGGAAGTTGTAATGCTTATATATGTTATTATATAGTGTGGATAAATTGAAATTGTTTGCTATTAAACATGCATTAAATGCTTTAGGAGTTATTATAATAAAAGAATTCTATAACCTTAGTTACTTTGAGTCTACTAGAATAGAATAGTATAGTTGAAAATAAAATTAGGATATAGAAGAAATGGTATAAACCATAGTATCCTATGATGGTCTAGCAAAATGATATTGGGGAGAAGCTATGTTAAAGGCTTGTTAAATAGTAAATAGAGTTCTAAACAATGGAACAAGATGACCCCATATGAGCTCTGGAAAATAGAAATTCCGTTCTCAGATTTTTCAAAGTTTGAGTTTGTAGGGTAATAGTAAAAGTACTTGAACCAAAAGAAAGAAATTAGGTGAAAGGGGAATTGAATGCGTGTTTCCGGGCTAAGCTAAGATTAGCAAAGCATATAGATTCATGGTTATGAAATCTAGTGACTCATCCTGTTACTAACAGTGATTGAGTTTGGGGATTAAATATTTCAAGGAAATAAGTTTAACTCAATTACAAGTCACATGGATAATGTTCATAGTAATGCACATAATCCGGAAAGTAATGTATTTAATAAAGATACTTTGGAGGGTTTAGAACTTAGGGAAAGTTAGAGATCTAGAAATGAGAAAACTTAGAAGCCAATGTTTTTCATGTTCCTTGTTGGAGGAACAAGAGAGTCCATAGACGGTTATGAACCAATATATTATTATACAGAAAATGATCCATAGACATTTGAAGAGGCAATAAAGTCTCAAGTTGTCGCTTTCTGGAAGGAGGCTAACAAGAATAAATGGACTCAATAAATGGGGAATAAAATGTGTAAATTAGTAGACCTCCCACCTGGTTCCAAACCTATAGGATTTTCAAAGGGAAAATGAAGGTTGACGGAACCATTGATAAGTTTAAGGCAAGATTAGTTGCTAAGGGATTTATACAAAAGGGACTGACTATTTTGATACATATGCACCGGTGGCAAGAATTGCCTCAATTAGAGTGCTATTGGCAATTGGATCCATCTGTTAGTTTGTCATCCATCAAATGGATGTGGTATTCCTAAATGGGGAATTAGGTGAAGATGTGTATATGACACAACCCGAATGGTTCGTGGTCAATGGTCAAGAAAAGAAAGAGTGTAAATTGAAAAAGTCATTGTATGGACTAGAACAGACTCATAAGAAATGGTATCAAAAGTTTGATTAAGTTGTGCTAGCTAATGGATATAAAATAAATAAATCTGACAAGGGTATTGATGAGTGTGATTTCACCTCATATTTCCTTGACATTTTACATGTATTTTCATATATTTTAGGCATATTTAATATTATTTTTTGTTAGTTTTTACCTTGGAACGAGTAAGGTGGTTTTGTGGTGCTTGTGTGCAGGAATTGAAGATTAAAATGCTCAGGATCAGTTATGTTGGAGCTTGCATGGAGACGGAGCTTGAAAAGCAAGAAAATGAGCCAAACAGAACTGATCACGGCCTAGCCGTGATGGCCATCACGGCCATGATCAAGTAGAGCTGAAAAGAAAGAATGGAAAAGTCAGAGCTGGTCATGGCCAGGCCGTGATGTCCATCACGGCCGTGACATGCCAACTGGACCAGACCCTCATAGGCAGAGCTGATCACGGCTAGGCCGTGATGGTGGTCACGACCGTGACAGACCAACCAGCGAAGCAATCTCCAAGACAAAACCCATCACGGCCTGGCCGTGACAGGCATCACGGGCGTGACGTGCAATATCTGGAATTTTAAAAGCTGATTTGCTCTGATTTTATAATTGCTTAGGATTCAAGTTACCCCACATTATAAATAGGTCTCTAGGGCTCGAAAATAGGGACCTCTTGACTGCTACCCATAGGCAAAAATTAAGATTTCTCTTCTTCTCAATCTCTTCTCTTCTCTCGGGTTTTCTTTTTATGCTATTGTTAATCAAGATTGCTATGATCATGGCAATGCTTGAGTAGTAGTCTTATTTCTAGGAATTGGGGATATGCCCAAGATTTGTTTATGGTGATGAGTTGACGTTTGGTATCTTGTTAATTTCAATTTTGCTTTCGATTTGATTCCTATTGCTTTAATTACTCATAAATTCGGTAGCCACTTATTTGCTTGTCGTAGATACACCAAGGACGAACTTAGCGGTGAACTTAGGTATCGGGTCTATAGGAATCAAACTTAGGACTTAAATCACGAGAGTTATAAGTGGTCCTTTGAGGGTTCACTGAATTGTCACAAAACTTAAAGGGTTCGATTTAAATTCAATTACCACGAGAGTAGGGGTTGGTTTAATTGGGCACGGTTCTTGTATCCCAAGAGGGAACATTAACTTCTTCAGGATAAATTCACCTTCAAAACAATCTTGATTATTAACAAGGGGGTTAGTCAATTTAGTAGCATGAGCAATCTTGTTGGTAACCCAATTCCTGAAAATCTCCTTTAATTTGAAAACCTCCATATTTGATTTGTTAACGATTTTATTTGATTGCGTTTTAATTACTAGATTTGTTAGTTAACCTGATTTCAAAAACCAAATCTTTCCCAAATATTTTTCTTGTTCAGTTTAATTAGTTTCATAATCACAGTCTCTGTGGTTCGATCTTTTTATTACTTGACGACGAAGCCGTACACTTGCGAATTCGAGACCCATCAAGTTTTTGGCGCCGTTGTCGGGGACTGTGCTTTCTTAAATTTCAATTTAATTTTTAATTGATTTTTCTGGACTTTTTTTTTATTATTTATTTCTTTTTCCTTTTTCTAGTATCTATCTCTCTCTTTGTAGGTATTTTTTCTCCTTTATGCGAAGATCCCAAAGTCTTGGAAATCTTTTTGAAGTTGACCCCGAGATCGAAAGGACCTTTCATAGACGTGGGAGGCTACAAAGACAAATAGAGAGAGAGAGGTTGATTCCCATTCCATTCATGGCGAATCTACCGGATGCCAAACCACTGAAGGACTACGCAGCCCCAAATGCTAGGGGTTTGCGAACTGGGATTGCTAGGCCAGAAATTGAGGCGGAGAACTACACTATACCGCCTCAGTTAATTGGCATGATTAGGCAACATCATTTTGGAGGATTACCCTCGGAGGATCCGACTGATCATGTGGAGACATTCTTGGAATTCACCGATGCAATAAGAATTCAAGTTGCCCTCATTGATGCTATACGCTTGAGGTTATTCCCCTCCTCTCTGACCGGAAAGGCAAAAGCTTGGTTGAAGCAAGTGCCCGCTAATACGGTGTCAACTTGGGACCAACTAGAGCAGGCATTCTTGGAGAAATTCTTCCCTCCATCCAAGACTGCTTACCTACGAACTCAGATCACCGGCTTCTTCCAAAAGGACGGAGAATGTTTATTCGGAGCTTGGGATCGTTACAAAGGATTGCTGGAGTCTTGCCCACATCATGGGCTAAAGAGGTGGTTGTTAGTGCATACCTTCTACAATGGATTAGATTACTCTTCGAAGGTGTCACTTGACTCCGTAGCTGGTGGAGCCTTTATAAAAAGACCGCTGACTGAAGCGTTCAATATCATTGAGAACGTAGCCACCAACTATCACCAATGGGGTTCGGAAAGAGGTAATAACCTGAAAAAGCTTTCGGGGGGTAAGTTTGAAATGAATAGTAATGACTTAATAATGTCTAAATTCGACTCATTAAATAAACGCTTTGATAAGCTTGAAAAGGCCAATGTGACTTCAATAGGTGCTACTAATGTTGTTTGTGAGATTTGTGGAATGCAGGGACATGATATAATGGAGTGCCCACATGGTATGGCTCCTGAGTCCGGTGCTTCGGGGGAACAAGTGAACTCTTGTCACAATTTCTATGACACGAACCCGAAGTTGCCAAATTATGCTCCCCAAAATCCTTACAACCAAGTAAGGAAGAATAATCCTTATCTCTCCTACGGGAACTACAACAACACGTTGAACCACGAATTCCAAGAAGGCCAAGGTAATAGGAAACCCGCATCGGGGTATCCTCGGGTACAAAAGTCTAAACTAGAGTCTCTTATGGAAAATTTTGTTGCTACTCAAACTAAGCAGAATGAAGAATTTAGGCAACAAGGTAGGGCAGTTAATGAGGCAATAAAAGAGTTAACATCTAAGGTAGATAACTTAGCCATCCATAACAAGATGTTAGAAACTCAAATTGCCCAACAAGCGAGCAATTCAATGAGGCAACCAGGCAAGTTTCCTGGACAACCTGAAGTGAACCCAAATAATGAACAGTGTAAAGCTGTGAGTTTAAGGAGTGGTAAGAAACTTGAGAATCCCGAGGCTAAAGGGGAGAGTGATAACAAGAGTGTAGATGAGGAGGAGGAACCTACTAAGACACAACCCTTAGAAGAGGAAGAGCCTAGTGAGAAAGTGTCTAAGTATGTCCCTCCACCACCTTACCAACCTCCGATACCTTTTCCTCAAAGGTTGGCTAAGGCCAAGTTAGATAAGCAATTTGGAAAATTTCTAGAGGTCCTTAAGAAATTGTACATTAATGTACCCTTCACTGAGGCGTTGCAACAAATGCCCACATATGCTAAATTTCTTAAGGATATCTTGTCAAATAAGAGAAAGCTAGAGGACTATGAAACAGTGGCTTTAACTGAGGAATGCAGTGATTTAATTCAAAATAAATTGCCTCCTAAATTGAAAGATCCAGGTAGTTTCTCTATTCCTTGCTTGATTGGTAACACTAGTTTTGATAAAGCTCTTTGTGATTTGGGGGCTAGTGTTAGTCTTATGCCCCTCTTAGTTTGCAAGAAGTTGGAGATGGGTGAACTAAAACCTATAACAATCTCCCTTAAATTGGTGGATCGGTCCGTCAAATTCCATGTAGGCATCTTGGAGGATGTTCCTATTAGAGTGGGTAAATTTTTCATTCCTGCGGATTTTGTGGTACTTGAAATGTAAGAGGATTCCCAAATCCCCATTATTCTTGGTGGACCTTTCTTGGCTACAGCAGGAGCAATTATTGATGTTAAAAATGGAAAATTGACTTTAACTGTGGGTGATGATAAAGTTGAATTTGATTTAGCTAAATCTATTAAACATCCTTCTTTTGAAGATTCTTGTTGCAGGGTTGACTTAATGTACCAAGTGGTGAAAGAAGAATCCACTCAAGCTTATGTTGATGATCCATTGGAATTGTGTTTGATTGGTGGAGACTTAAATGCTCACGGAGGAGAAGTAAGGAATTATGCCCGCTTCCTGGAGGCTAGTCCGGAAATTTCTCCGAACAAAACAAAGAAAGAAAAACTTGAGTTGAAACCAAAGAGTGCGGATTTGAAAGATGAAGAAGCCCCTAAGGTAGAACTAAAACCTCTTCCTTCCACATTGAGGTATGAATTTCTCGTTCCTAACTCTTCCTATCCGGTAATTGTGAATGCTAGCTTGAATGAGTTGGAAACTGAGAAATTGCTTAGGGAGCTTAGAATGCATAGAAAGGTGATAGGATATACAATTGATGATATTAAGGGCATAAATCCTTCTTTTTGCATGCATCGTATTTTAATGGAAGATGAGCATAAACCATCCATTGAGCATCAACGTAGGTTGAACCCTAATACGAAAGAGGTGGTTAAGAAAGAAGTGCTTAAGTTGTTAGATGCGGGAGTTATTTATCCAATCTCCGATAGTGAATAGGTTAGTCCGGTGCATGTGGTTCTTAAGAAAAGGGGGATGACTGTTATTCAAAGTAAAAATAATGAACTAATCCCTACTAGGACAGTAACCGGTTGGAGAATGTGCATTGATTATAGGAAGTTAAATAAGGCAACAAGGAAAGATCACTTCCCTCTCCCATTTATTGATCAAATGCTTGAAAGGTTAGCTAGGCATTCATACTTTTGTTACTTGGATGGATATTCCGGTTTTCATCAAATTCTTATACATCCTAGTGATCAAGAAAAGGCCACGTTTACTTGTCCCTATGACACTTTTGCCTATAGGAGAATGCCTTTTGGTCTATGTAATGCACCGGCTACTTTTAAAAGATGCATGACTACAATTTTTTCTGAATTTATTGAAAACATCATGGAGGTTTTTATGGATGATTTTTCTGTTTATGGAACTACCTTTGATGACTGTTTAACAAATTTGTCTAAGATTTAGCAGCGATGTGAAGAAACTAATTTGGTATTGAATTGGGAAAAATGCCATTTTTTGGTAAAAGAAGGTATAGTGCTTGGGCACTTGATTTCTGGAAGAGGCATTGATGTGGATAGGGCCAAAATTGATGTTATTGAAAATTTACCCCCACCGGTAAATGTGAAAGGAGTTAGAAGTTTCTTGGGACACGCCGGGTTTTACCGGCGTTTCATCAAAGATTTTTCAAAAATTTCTA
This sequence comes from Sophora flavescens, assembly GCA_030762895.1. NCBI lineage: Eukaryota > Viridiplantae > Streptophyta > Magnoliopsida > Fabales > Fabaceae > Sophora > Sophora flavescens. Next base: position 89,072,026 of record CM061062.1, read on the forward strand.
AACCCTTATCTAACCTATTGATGAAAGATGTTCCATTTGATTTTAATGAGGAATGTTTGAGTGCATTTTATAGGTTGAAGGAAGCTTTGACCATCACTCCCATTTTGCAAACACCAGATTGGAACGAACCATTTGAAGTAATGTGTGATGCTAGTGACTACGCCGTGGGAGCGGTGTTGGGACAAAGGATAGACAAGAAGGTTTATGCAATATACTATGCAAGCAAAACTCTAGATGGAGCTCAAGCCAATTATGCCACAACTGAAAAAGAGTTGCTTGCCGTTGTCTTTGCATTTGAGAAATTTAGATCATACCTTGTGGGATCTAAAGTCATAGTGTACACGGACCACTCCGCACTAAAGTACCTCATGACTAAGAAGGAAGCAAAGCCAAGACTCATCCGATGGATTCTCCTTCTGCAAGAATTTGACTTGGAGATTCGGGACCGGAAAGGGACGGAGAACTTGCTTGCGGACCACTTATCCAGACTTAAACCATTGGAACATGAGAAGGACAACTTGCCGATAGATGATTCTTTCCCCGATGAGCAACTGTTCGCCATCTTAGGAGAGAATGCTCCATGGTATGTGGATTTTCTGAATTATTTTGTACGTTGTATTCTACCACCGGAGTTCAATTATCAACAGAAGAAGAAGTTCTTTTCCGTTCTTAAGAACTACGTGTGGGATGAGCCTTACATTTTCCGCAAGTGTGCGGATAGCATTTACAGAAGGTGTATTCCAGAAGTCGAGGTTCCAAGTATCTTGAGTTATTGTCATTCTTCATCTTACGGAGGACATGCTAGTGCCTCAAAGATGGCGGCAAAGGTGCTTCAAGCTGGTTTCTATTGGCCTCATATTTTCAGAGATGCCCGAATGTTCGTGCTTGCTTGTGATCCATGTCAAAGAATGGGGAACATCTCTAAGAAGCATGAAATGCCACTCAACACTATGCTAGAAGTATAGATATTTGATGTTTGGGGAGTTGACTACATGGAACCCTTTCCTTCCTCTTGCAACAATAAGTTCATTCTTGTAGTTGTTGATTACGTCTCTAAATGGGTGGAAGCCATTCCTTCCCCGACAAGTGATGCAAAAACCGTAATCAAACTATTCAAGAAGGTGATTTTTCCAAGGTTTGGAATTCCAAGGGCAGTCATTAGTGATGGAGGATCGCACTTCATTGAAAAACAATTTGAAAAACTCCTACTCAAATATGGAGTCACTCATAGGGTTGCTACACCTTACCACCCTCAGACAAGTGGGCAAGTCGAAGTTTCCAATCGAGAGATAAAGAGCATTCTAGAGAAGACTGTTTCAAGTTCGAGAAAGGATTGGTCCTTAAAGCTTGATGATGCTCTTTGGGCTTACCGTACGACCTACAAGACTCCTATTGGGATGATACCCTTTGGACTTATTTACGGGAAGCCATGTCACTTACCAGTCGAGCTTGAGCATAAGGCCTTGTGGGCCATTAAGAGGCTAAACTTTAATATAAAAGCCGCTGGGGAAAAGAGAATCCTTCAACTTCATGAACTTGATGAGCTAAGATTGGATGCGTATGAGTCCGCAAGATCTTACAAGGAGAGAACAAAGAAGTGGCATGATAAGCATATCCTTCGTAAAGAATTCCATGAAGGAGAACTGGTGCTATTCTACAACTCAAGGTTGCGGTTATTTCCAGGAAAGCTCAAGTCTAGGTGGTCCGGACCATATAAAGTCATGAAAGTATTTCCGTATGGTGCCGTCGAAGTTTGGAACCAGGAACGTGGAACATTCAAGGTAAATGGACAGAGGCTGAAGCACTACCTTGGAGAACATCCACTTGAACAGGAGGTTGCGATTTCCCTCCTCGATCCAACATCAAAGGATTGAAAGGACTATGGTCAAGCTTAGGACCATAAATAAGCGCTTCTTGGGAGGCAACCCAAGCTTTCTTTCCCTTCTTAGTTTGTTTTTGAATTTTGTTTTTGAATAATTGAGAAGAATAAGAGAAGAAAGATCATAAATTAATGGATTTGCCAAGTGTTTTCAGGTCAGGAAGGCATGAAGAGTGAAAAGGGCATGGAAAATGAAGTCAGAATTGATCACGCCCAGGCCGTGACATGGGTCACGACCGTGATGAACCAACAGCTGAAAGTCAGACAGTATCACAACCCAGCCGTGATAGCCCTCACGGGCGTGACGAGAAGGCCCCAGAAGATCAGAACCCATTAAGGCCTAGCCGTGATGGAAATCAAGACCGTGATGTGAAGACCAAAAAGTCAGGAAGGATCACGACCAGGCCGTGATAGTGGTCACGGCCGTGACAGGCCAGCAGAAACAGAACAGATTCTATCACGGGCCAGTCGTGATGTACATCACGCCCGTGATAGGGGACCTGCTTGACACCAGAACGCGTCACGGCCTGCCCGTGATGTGGGTCACGGCCGTGACACGCTTTTAACCCAGATTTAAAAAACGCAACACCCTCCCCTCTGTTCAAACACAACCTAACTCTCTTCCTCCTCTCTACATTCTCTCTAACCTCCATAGCCACCAAGCTCTCACCCTTCATTCCAACTCCTCCATTCCTTCATCTCACACTCATCAACGCAAACCCTCCTTAACCCAAACTCACCATCTTCCTCTTCATCCACTCATCTTCTTCTTCCTCTCACAACCTCCACCATACCCATTCACCCAAAAAGCTTGAAAACTCACCTCCCTCATGACATCCATGCCCAACCAACTCTACTCCCTTACTCCCTAGACCTAACCCAACAAGACCCACAAGTCAAATCCTTCAATTTTGGGCAAACTCAAAAAGTCCCAATTTTGAAACCCTAGCCCCTAAAAATCCGAATTGCAGAAAAAGTGCAAGAGGGGATTGTGAATTTTGGTGCTTTGAGACTCATTGAAGATAATCATGGCAAGCAAGTGTCAAAGGGCAACCGAAGCCTCACGCCCTCGTACCAGAGGAAGCATGAAGCTAGGTAACTATTCTGACTCTAACTCTTCTAACTCTGAGACTGATAAACATGGGTATGGGATTGTTTTCAAAGATAATGCTCAACAAGATAGATTTAATATTTTGAAAAATAGGAAAATTATTCAAACAAAATATCTTGATGATGCCTGTATAGACACTCTAGGCCTGACTGTTGACATCAACTGGATGTTAGAAAACATAGGGTGGAGCGATTTTGCTCGCACCAGATACCTTGCATTTGCTAGCTGATGAGTGTGATTTCACCTCATTTTCCATGTACATTTCTGCATGCATTTGCATATAGTTAGGCCAATTTAGTGTTGATTTTGTATAGTTTTTCCTTTGGAACGGATAGTCTTGGTGTTGTTTTGCAGGATTTAATGGAAAAATGCTCAGAAATTAGCCTTGATGGAGCTTGGATGAAAAAGAGCCTAAAAAGAGAAGAAATTGAGTCAAGCGGACTCGGTGATTCGCCCACGAGCCCTGGATTCGCCCCGCGACCCTGAAAGCTGACTGTTGGAGAAAATGCAAGCCTTTCTGGTTCGCCTCGCGAACCCATGTCTCGCCTCGCGAGTCTGCAAACAGAAGCCATCACGCCCAGGCCCTGATGCTCCTCACGGGCGTATTGAAGAAAAACCTTTCGGTCTCGCGTCGCGAAGAAACTATCGCCTCGCGAGAGATCAATTCTCTGAAGCATATTTTTAATATTCGCCTCGCGAGACATGTCTCGCCTCGCGAATGCGCGCAGCACTGACTGGTATAAGTTGCTGTTTTAGGGCAGAAAAGAGGGAGTTTTTTGGCGGAGAGAGCACTTGGGGACTTGGAGGCTGCGGCTGAGATAGGGTTCCAGCCCTAGAAGGGGAGATTTCCTTGCTCTGGGAATGGAGGAAGCTTGTCTATGAGTGTTCTCCATCCCTTTTCTCATTCTATTTTGTATTTCCTTTTATCATGAGTAGTTAAATCCCCATTGTTGGGGTTAGATGTAGCTTTTCTGAACTTGTTGTATTTGATTTGGTGTTTTAATGCAAGTCTCTATTTCTTTATGAGTGTGTGATTCTGTGCTTAATGCTTTCCTTGGATTAGCTACCCATAGGAATGATATGTTGCTTTGATAGATGACTGGAAGGTTGGTGTTAAGGCATGCTCATGAATCATATGCCAAGTAGTTCAAGAATCTAGGAATAGGTGTTGAATGCTTCCAATCTTATAAGTCTTGACTTAATGCAAAATCTCAGGTTAATCCACCTAAGGAATTAGGGTTTAATTTGGGGTTTTAGGCTCAATGCACCTAAGGAATTAGGCTTGAGTATTTTAGAAAAGGCTTGATTGTCATAATTGAATTAGGACTTGTGTTGATAACTATTTCATTGCAATTAAGGGAGGATTAGTGTAGTCTAACCCTAACAATCTTAGCCATATCTCTGTTTGCCTTCCAAGTGTTCGATATAATTCCCAAAAGACCAAAAATATTGGTTTGCTTTCTTTATTTTCTGTTTTAATCTCTCATACTTTATTTTAGTCTGAATAGTTGTTAAGCTTGTGAATTGGTAATTGACAACCAATCCCTGTGGATACGATAACCGGTCTCACCACCGTATTACTTGATTGCGACGAGGTGCACTTGCCTTTAATTCTAAAAATCACGCATCACTAGCCCTACTCTGGAGTTCTTGAGCTCTCTAAATACGGAAATTCTCCAAGGGCCGCATTGCCTTGAGTGACGGATTACATTCCGGCTCTTCAACCAGGATTTTGTGCTAACCCTAGCTGAATTTAATGAAATTTTTGGGTTACCTGTAGGGGGCGACAGGAGATACCCCTTAGGGTTTAGTGCACATAGTTTCTGGTCAATAATTGGCTATGAAGGCAGGAGTTTTGACCTTCGGACATCCAAGTCCACAGCCCTTGTTAACCCAAGTATAAGATATATGCATAGGGTCATAGCCAACACCTTGTTTGGCCGTGGAGAGAGTGACGGATCCGTCCGCCAGGACAAGGTCTTTATACTTTGGGCCATGCCCCACCCTGAGAGCAATGTGGACACAGGATCGTTTTTGGATAGGCACCTCTTAAAGGTAGCCAAAAGCTCGAGTGGCACTATTGTCATCGGTGGCTTAATCACCACCACATGCCATCACTTTAACTTTGATGTGGATGGTTTTGAGCCCGCCCTAGGACGGACTCGTATCACCTTGCAGGCCTGTGAGGCCATGGGGATGATCACCCAAGAGGGCGACACGTACTCCCTAAAACACCCAAGGCGCAGGCACCCAATTCCTCTCCCTAACCCCGCACTTTTGGATATAACAAATCAGACAAATTGGAAAGTGCCGGTGGGAGAGGAGCCTGAGCCTATTAGGATACAAAGGCTGTTACGCCCGCCACCGCAGGCTAGGCCGTCTGGGCACCCATCTTCTTCCTCTGCAGGTACATCATCCGATGATCCCTATGTGCGGTTCTCGTCCACCTTTGATACTATCCTAGCGAACCAGGAGCGCGTCATGGAGGAGCAGCGCGAGCAGAGAGCCATGATCCAGCAGCTCTATGACTGGCATCTGAGCCAGCACCCACCACCTCAGTGAGTTGTTTTTATTTTTATCCTCCCTCAGACTTAATTATTTACATTGGGGACAATGTAAGTTTTTAAGCTTAGGGTAGGGGTATTATTTTTTCATTCTTGCATGTTGCATTCATTTAGGGCTACTTTTGCATAATCATATGTTTTGCATGATCATATGATTAGATTGCCCCTTGCTTAGAGTATGCATCCAATTGTGAAAAAGTGAATTTTTGAACCCAATTTTTGTATTCTTGTGATAGGCTAAAAATAAAAATGCTTAAGATGATCTTTTGATAGTTAATAATTAGCATGTGGTTCCTTAGATTTGTGTTTCTCATTGATTTTAAACTACTAAATGTGAGATTTTTGAGCCTAAAAGGGGTATTCACTAAATCTACCCCATTCTCTGTGATTAAGTGTTTTATTCCTCTTGGATTGTGTTGTCTAGAACTTGACTTGAAACCATTTTGAAACTTAAAAATTTTTGAAAACATATTTGAAAATGATTGAGGCACTAGGTATTTTTCTGGCCTTCTGAGCTTTGACTGGTTAAATGCTACCCCTTAGTTGCCCAATTTTGAGCCTAAAAGAATAAAATGCTTTTCTTGGTACCTTGATTTATTTTGATGAATGATGCTTGGTATAACACCTTTTAAAGTATTGTAAAAAGGGCAAATAAATTGTGGGATGAAAAGGTTAGAAAAATATTTCTCTTAAGCTGAAAATCTCCCCTTCTCCAAATAAAAAAATTAAATAAACAAAAAAAATGGAGAAGGGGATGAGAAAAAGAAAGTGAGAAATAAAAAAAAGGGAAAAAAGGTGGAAAGGTGAACTAAATCCCAAAAAGGTATTTTAGAAGGTTGTCATGCTTTGCATTGTTTGATATTTTGTTTAGCCTTCTTGAATTTTCCTTTTTCTTGATTTCCCCACCTAACGATTAATCCCACGACCCTATTACAATCAAAATAAAAGACCTCTTGATTCTTATGTGTTTTCATTAATAAAGTAGAGATTTGGTTAATAGTCAAACTTATGGTAGAATACATTCCTTGAGGAAATTGAGTAAATTGTCATTTACCCTTAAACATTTGAGTGAGGTGAGAAGAGTGCCCGAATTAGTGAGAGATGTGAATTCAGGGAACCTAAGCTTCTAATTGGACTTGAAATTGATTGTCTCTTAGTTTCTTATTGAATATGCCTGTTACTTGGATTCATTACTCGGGTTCTAGGTTCACTGTCCATGCTCTGATTGATTATCTTTTATGGCCTTGGTTATTGCTTGAGGACAAGCAAAATCTTAAGCTTGGGGTAGTTTGATGAGTGCGATTTCACCTCATATTTCCTTGACATTTTGCATGCATTTTCATATAGTTTAGGCATATTTAATTTGATTTTTTGTTAGTTTTTACCTAGGAATGGGTAAGGTGGTTTTGTGGTGCTTGTGTGCAGGAATTGAAGATTAAAATGCTCAGGATCAGTTATGTTGGAGCTTGCATGAAGATGGAGCTTGAAAAACAAGAAAATCGGCCAAACAGAACTGATCACGGCCTGGCCGTGATGGCCATCAAGGCCATGATCGAGTAGAGCTAAAAAGAAAGAATGGAAAAGTCAGAGCTGGTCATGGCCAGGCCGTGATGTCCTTCACGGCCGTGACATGCCAACTGAACCTGACCCTCACAGGCAGAACTGATCACGACTAGGCCGTGATGGTGGTCATGGCCGTGACAGACCAACCAACAAAGCAATCTCCAAGACAGAACCCATCACGACCTGGCCGTGACAGGCATCACGGCCGTGATGCGCAATATCTGGAATTTTAAAAGCTGATTTGATCTAATTTTGTAATTGCTTGGGATTCAAGTTACCCCATATTATAAATAGGCCTCTAGGGCTCGAAAATAGGGACCTCTTGACTGCTACCCATAGGCAAAAATTAGGATTTCTCTTCTTCTCAATCTCTTCTCTTCTATAAGGTTTTCCTTTTATGCTACTGTTAATCAAGATTGCTATGATCATGACAATGCTTAAGTAGTAGTCTTATTTCTAGGAATTGGGGCTATGCCCAAGATTTGTTTATGGTGATGAGTTGACGTTTGGTATCTTGTTAATTTCAATTTTGCTTTCGATTTGATTCCTATTGCTTTAATTACTCGTAAATTCGGTGGCCACTTATTTGCTTGTCGTAGATACACTAAGGACGAACTTAGCGGTGAACTTAGGTATCGGATCTATAGGAATCAAACTTAGGACTTAAATCACGAGAGTTAGAAGATGTCCTTTGAGGGTTCACTGAATTGTCACAAAGCTTAAAGGGTTCGATTTAAATTCAATTACCACGAGAGTAGGGGTTGGTTTAATTGGGCACGGTTCTTGTATCCCGAGAGAGAACATTAACTTCTTCAGGATAAATTCACCTTCAAAGCAATCTTGATTATTAACCGGGGGGTAGTCAATTTAGTAGCATGAGCAGTCTTGTTGGTAACCAAATTCCCGTAAATCTCCTTTAATTTGAAAACCTCCATATTTGATTTATTAACGATTTTATTTGATTGCGTTTTAATTACTAGATTTGTTAGTTAACCTGATTTCGAAAACCAAATCTTTTCCAAATCTTTTTCTTGTTCAGTTTAATTAGTTTAATAATTAATTATTATTTAAGATCACGGTCTCTGTGGTTCGATCTTTTTATTACTTGACGACGAAGCCGTACACTTGCGGATTCGAGACCCATCAGGTATTTATAGTAAATTCCATGGTGGAAAAGGGGTCATGATTTGTTTATATGTTGATGATGTATATGTTGATGATATATTAATATTTGGTACTGATCTAGATGAGATTGAAGAAACTGAGAGTTTCTTATCTAGAAATTTTGACATGAAAGGCTTAGGGGTAGCTAATGTGATTCTAGGAATTAGAATAATAAGAGATGGTGAGAATGTAGGTTTACCCCAATCTCACTATGTAGAAAAGGTATTAAAGAAATTTAATCACTTTGATTGTCAACCTATCACTACTCCCTATGATCATAGCATTAATTTAGTACCAAACAAAGGTAGTCTAGTAGCACAACTTGAATACTCAAAAGTAATTGGATGTCTAATGTATGCCATGACATGTACCCGGTCAAACATTGCATATGTTGTAGGGAGACTAAGTAGGTATACAAGTAATCCAAGAAAAGACCATTGACATGTTGTCCAAGAGTATTAAAATACTTGTGGGGGACAAGAACTATAGTTTAAACTATAATGGGTATCCTTCGGTATTAGAAGGTTCCACGGATGCCAGTTGTGACTTATACAAGAAGATCATGCTTTAACAAGAAGTTGAGTCATCACAATTGGTGGGGGTGCTATTTCTTGGGGTTTCAAGAAATAAGTCGGCATTGCCGGTTCCACCATGGCTGCAGAATTCATAGCATTGGTAGCAGGTAACAAAGAAGTAGTTATGACTTAGAAATTTTTTGTATGAGATACTAATTTTAATGGCGCCGGTATCCATACAATGGGATAGTCAGTCAACACTATCAAGGGCATGTAGCCAGGTTTATAATGGAAAGTCCAGGAACATTGGGCTTAGACATAATTATGTAAAGGAACTAATTGCAAATGGAGTAATATCCAGGGTCTTTATAAGACGGAAAGAAATCTTGCATCCTTTGACGAAAGGACTGACAAGTGATATGATGTGGAAAAATATCATTAGGGATGGGACTCAAGCCTATATCTACATGATCACCAATGGTGGAAACCCGACTCACACTTGAGTAGCATCAAGTCTTGAGTTCAATGTGACCAAAGTACACTATGAGAGTGATTGCAAGTACTTGACGAATAGATACATCCCAAGGTTTAAAAGTACTTGGAAACCATAAGGACATAAAGGAAAAGAGTGAGCTTTTGCTCTTAATGGACCTATAGCATATATGTGCTGAGGTGCCCAACTTATGGGTGTGCTTTTGGTAAAGTTCACCTATATGAGAGTGAAGCGGGGCCGCTTCTTGGAGTTGGGCTTGACTCCGTAAGCTCTCATGAAAGGAGGATACACGACACACGGCCTTACCAAATGTGTCACACTACCACGTCGTTCAATGGTTCCAAGATTTCATGTGTAAGTCACGGACACTTGTTCTAATGAATATTTGGTTCAAAGCTTGTCTTACCACTTTATTTGGGGATGAGTGCAATCATGGCTTACTAAGCAAAGGTTCAAATCCCCAAGATACCTTTGTCTGAAAGTATGCGATTTCCGGAATAATGGGATTTGGGTTTATTTTAAAAATGGTGGGGGATTGTGAGGGATTTCCAAAATAATGGAAGTCCAAGACACCAAGTTGGAAAGAGGTTGAAGGACACCAATAGGTGTGTCTCTTCATGGCTTTCAAATCTTTCCTAATAGGTGTGTTTTTCATGATTAAATGTGTTCATTCATCAAGGGTACATTCATGAAAGGTCGCAATCATTCTTTCAAATACATGAAAGGTTATTTCATTCACCAAGAGGCATAAGTTGGTCTATAAATAGAACCACTTGTGTAGGCAGAAAAAGGTCTAAGAAATTGGCCAAGTTTTTGGAAGCCAAATCACTTCCTTTCTTCCCTTAACGTGCAGAGAGAATTGAGGAAACTATTATTCTGTAAAATGTTATTGACGATACGCTTGGTTTAGAATGTGCAAACCAAACCAAGGGTCTCCATTGTATCCTGAAGGGGATTCGCCGGTTACACCCTGTTGCATCCAATTTACAAAACGGGGGCTCTGACCGCGTGCCTGTTGAAGAATGAGCCGGCGACTCATAGGCAGTGGCTTGGTTAAGGGAAACCACCGGAGCCGTAGCGAAAGCGAGTCTTCATAGGGCAATTGTCACGAATCGAACCTAAAGCCTAGTGTTCTTACCCGTCTTGGGGGGTGCGCATGACACTTGTTCTTCTCTTCTTTGTTGCAGACCAAACCCCACATTATCTAACATAGGCCAGGGTCCAACAAAACATATTCATGATATAACTAGCACGGTAAATGAATGGTTGAGAACAAAGCCACTATCTTGATCAACTGCTGCAAAAGCGCCAAGCTTGGCTGTTTATTGTCTATATGTTTAAAAGGGCCAATTCTTATCAAGAAGATACTTTGAGCACTGAAGAAGATCTATAATCAAAATCTATTGAGATAGGTATGATGGCATTAACAAGTCAAAAATAGGATAACAAGTTGTGGTATCCAAATTTTGATAGAACCACAAAGAGAGATGCTATTCATAACCAATGTTAGCCTTAACAGCAGTATCAATAATAACATGGTAAATTGGTAATCATGACTACATAATACAGAAAACTTCAATTGTTAGTTTATCCTAGGAGAAAATAACATGCATGTAAAAAAATTAATTGTTTCCCCCAAATATTACCATTCTTTTGAAACTTCCTAGAATCTATCTACTTTTTTTTAAGGATATATATATCTATCTACACTCTTTTATGTGTGAGAATAATTTCTTTAGGCACAAGAGTGATGTTGTTAAGCCCTCTCCTTCTAGGTATTTATTCTCCTTGTCTTAGTTGTTTGGACAGCATAAAAGTGTAGGCTTTCAATAACTTAAATAAAAGTGAATCTTTGTGTGAGCCAATGTCATTTGGGGACAACAACTTGTCTGTAACACAACAAAGTGGTCAGAATTTGACAACTCTTGCATTACGGAAGAGCAAAAGGCAATCAGAATTTTGGGGGTAACCTTTTGCATCTGTAGAAGTGAAAAAGTAAAGTCGGCTTAAGATTCAAGTCTCAAGAGTCAAGACCCTGTTATCTAGCTAGTAGCAATTTACTTGTCCAGCATCTATCAATATCTCTTTTCTCAAACCTATGGATTAGTGCATCTACCCTGACTTGCAATTCAGAAATGGAAATATATTGAAAGATGGCAGCAGGAGAGGAATCCACTGGTAAGCAAAACCCTTTGTTTATTGCAGAATAAAGGTAGCCTTATAATTGGTCCTCCACTACTAATAAAATAATCATTCCAAATGAATTCTATAGCCACTACAAGGTAGTGCTTCAAAAAGGCATATAATAGGTTCACAAGCAAGGTGGACTTTTACACAAGCATTTGTTAAGAATCACATTTGTTTCCTTGAACACTTGTCAATATTCCTAACGTTTTCCTTTTCGTTTTACCATGAATTTAGCAGACAAAACAAACAGTAACTCCATGCAGTTATGGCTGTTGTATGGAATGAATCATGTTAACCACACACTTATATATACAACATATATATCATGTTATATTTATATAATTTTTATTCTCTTATGAAAATGATTTTTGAACACACAAAATGGACACAAATATGGTGTTTTTTTGTTTTTATTGTGTATTTTTGGAATACGCATATAAAAAAAATAAAAAATAAATAAGAGATAGAGATAAATATATACAATATCACATACGATATCAAAATTTTATGTTTAAACGTATATTCTTTTATCATAGTTTAACTTTGTTTTCTGCGTTACTCTACAAGTAAAGAGATGTCACATTGAAAAATGTGCAAAAAGCATTTTCTAAAGAACGTTGACTTGCGTAAATTCTCTAAAAAAAATTACCATGTGCAATTTAATTTTGTTAACTCAAATAGAAAATTTTACAAAAATATCAAGTTTATGATTATTAAGTTTTTTTATATTGTTCTAGTAGAAAAACTACTATCTTGGTTTCGGTATCTAGTTTTTAGATCTCTTCCCCTTCCGTCCTCGCCTTCGGTATCTAGTTTTTATAATAGGCTTCATGTCCATGATCATAATTAGACCTCTTTATTGTCGAGTAACCGTCACCGATTTATCAATCATCATAATTGGCCGGCCGGCATTAATGCCCATAATCATTAGTATTTATAAGTCAATCATTTCTTGGCTCAACTCTTGATTCTCCGATTTCCCCAATGTGACTTATCTCACCAATGGGCTGCCCTATCCGTCTTATTTTGGGCCAAACCTAGTATCAATGTCAAGCATGACCATTCTCAGGTCCTCTAGGATTTCTATGTAAGTTGGGTCCGAGTAGTAATTCGGTCGGCCCATAACATAAGTCACCCAAACCTCAAGTTGTGGGCGACGAAAGGGCTTTCGTATGAACAAAGTCGGTCCGAGTATTCATTCGATCCGAGTAGTATCTCGATCGGCCCATAGCTATTACAGACTTATTGCATACCAATTTAGAGACAATAAACAAGTGACACTTCCCATTGAAACCCAATATTGTTTATGATACAATGCAGCACTCCACTAGTCAATGGATCTTGATGTACATCATACGTGGAAGAAGACTATGGAGATGGTGGAGTTGTTGACTAAAATTAAAACCCTTTTCCTAATGCCCATGCCTGCCTAATTAGTAGATTCAAGAAAAAATTCAGAAACGATCAAATCAAAATCCACCATGTTCCAACAACAGAATTGCAATCTCAAACAAAGTAAGGATTTAATTGTTATATAATAATAGTATAAAGATTTTTTTAAGTTATTGATCAATCATTAATCGTCACATCAATAAAAATATTTAATTCTTATAATAATTACCTTTAAAAGTCACCTGAACCATGATTTGTAATTAGTTGATAGTGTAAAAAACTTTACACTAACTACGTATAACAATTAAATTCTACAAGTAAATCGGCTAACTTCAAACTCTCTATTTGTCTTGAACCGAGATAGCCTATTGTCAAGGTCGAGCAACCTCCCCATTTCTTCTTGGATAAATTTCCTCTAAAGTAGGTAACACAATATAAGGTGAGAAAGTAAAGATGTATCAATCATTAATCAGTTAAAATGAATTGAGATCTTAATATACTTTAATTAATCAAATGTAAATGTATCTTTACTTTCTCATTTTATACTTTTACTTATTTTAAATCAGCCTAAATTTCAACTTCATGCCAACTAATCTTCGTTAATATAAGTACACACCATGTATATATTCATCTCTCCTCCATGTGCTGCTAGACTAACTTGAGTGTCGGGGTATTTGCATATTCATTAACGACCGATTGAAAGCCCTCGACTAAATCGTCCCAATTAGGGGTGGAAATAAGTCAAGTCGTTCGTTGAGGGTTTACGCCCTAGCTTATTTAACAAAAAGGTCCGATTAAGGCTTTCTAAAAGCCTATATAGCTAAAAATATTTGAAAGTAAATACATATTGACCTATTTAAATGTAAATGCCTATTTGTCTATTTGTCTATTTATTTGTGAAAATCTAGTGACCTATTTATCAGTATAGACTTACCAACCTCTTTATCGTTAGAGGTTTAATTTACAAGCTTATTAATAAGTGAAAGCCCATGAGTCATTTATAGGTTTCAAATACATTATTGAAAAATAAGCCTTTAAATAGGCTTCTAGACCAAGCTTTGAAATAGAACAGAATCAGATCTTAAAAATTGACCTATATCAGGCCAATAGACCAGACTCAAGTCTTGAAATTGGAATGCAGGTCAGGCTCATTCATGTCAGGGCCTAACTCAGCCTAAGCTATGCTCACCTCTCGGTCCACTCCACTATCTGAAAACACTTTTCACATAATTTTATATATCATATGGTGCCAACATTAAAAGGAGTGGGAGTAACTATTGCAACCAGGCATAATCATAATTTAAACGAAAGTGGGAGCTGCGGAAATGCTTTACAGTATGCCAGGTCCTTGTGTATAATTAGAAGAGTGATAGGTGAGTCCATACTCCATATAGAACCACGCTTAATTTGTTCTATGATAATGCTGGTAAATTTCAGGTACAGCTTCGTGTGAGAGTTTTCGTAAGTATTGACCTGAACCTGCTGCTTAGGGTGCATGACAGTATAAAGTCTTTTTACACTGTCAAACAATCAGAAATTAACATATCATTAAAGATGTTTAATTTTATCATAATCATCTTAAAAGTCATCAATTTCATAACTTCTGATTGATTATCAATGTAAAAATCTTTACAGTAACAAAACATATATATTAAACTCTTTTTAAATATATTCCAATACATTATCTTTATATTGAAATAATTTAGAAACTTAAAAAAATTATAAATTAGGGCACACGGGCAACTAAATTAGTTTAAACGAAAGTGGGAGCTGCGGAAATGCTTTACAGTATGCCAGGTCCTTGTGTATAATTAGAAGAGTAATAGGTGAGTCCATACTCCATATAGAACCACGCTTTGTTCCATATAAGGAAATATTCTTCCATTCCTAAATCTCCTTAACCCTAATCAAGTGATTGAGTACAAGTGGTTAATGCACTATTACTTAATGACGAATCGTTTGGACTTTGTTCTGTCCGAGTTCGATCCTTGGGTATGCAACAACCCTTAGCCAGACTTTTTACTAACGTGCGCAAATTGGCTCGGAGATTAGTCTCATAGTGGGTACAAAGGATCTAAGCCGTGGGAACTTCAAGGGCTCACTCGATCACAAGAACTAATTAGGATGAGTACCAAACCAAAAAAACAAAAAACAAAAATCTCCTTCACTCTTGCAACGACCCACACAACACAGTAGAAACATTAACAAGAGAAAAAATTATAGTCATACCAATAAATTTTTAACCACACAAAAATAGTATATTCCATTTAAATCAGGATCCTCCTCTGTCGTGGAAATAAGAAGAAACCATATTCAATGAATCTTAACCTTATATTTAAACTGAAGCTTAATTCTTACTTTTCTACCAAAAAAAAAAATTGAAGCTTAATTATTTTATTTTAATATAGATCCGTTTGATATAGATGTAACGTTGCTTTTAAGATTTTATCCAGTTTTCCAACAACTGTGTTGGAAGTTTCACAATATCTGTCTCAAATCTTGAGATACGATTTATATACTATTGGACAACTCTATTTAATATCAATTGGTTTTCGGATGAAATCTAACAACCCGATCCATTTATTTAAAAACTTAACCCGTTGGTAAGTTTAAATATTCAAAATCCTTTAAAAAAAAGTTTAGGGTCTGTCTGGTTTGTATTTTCATTTTCTAAAATTTTTATTGATTTTAAATTAAATTGTTAACAAGAGGATGAAAGACTCCTACAATAAGCAATTGTGACAAAAAGAGGATGGAGATGGAAGGTTAGTTAGGTAGAATGCATTTCTGGAAACAATGAAAACAACTATTTGACATTTTCAAAATTTCTAGAAATGTTGGATGTGTTTTCAAAATTTGAAAAAAAAAATGATGTGACAAATACTAAAATCAATACAGATTTTAGAAAATGAAAACAAGAAATCAAAATACAAACCAAACATGCCATTAGCTGTCTATTGCCACATTATCTCCATTTCTTGTATTAATTCTTGCCGATTTATATAAAGTATTTAAATTGATGATCGTATTTGTGAGTTGTGAGAGAGGACTCCATGTAGAGAGACAGTCATCAGTCATGAATATGATTCCATGTTTAAGTGCATACATTTCATGATTGGAAAGGGTTCGTGGAGTCTAGCCAATTAGATAGTGGTGGGGAAGAAGGGCCAAATGATGTTATGGCCCCAGGAAAAAAGACTTCATCCCAATCAAGTTCAAGGTCAACCATGGTTATATATGCATGTTAATTTGCCTATCTCCCCTTTGCACTACCCTTTCCAATAATCAATTAAGTACAAGAGGAAATATAATGCTCAGTCATATATTTCCCCATCCAAAGTTTCGTTTGGTAATGGTCTCAAGTTTGCGTATATAACTAGTGGTGGAAACTGATTTTTAATTAGCAAAACAAAAAGGGGTGGCCATCGAGTAAGCGATTTTTTCCAGATCCTCAAATTCATTAACAGCCTCTAGAGTAAGGAGATTTTGTTGCAGATTAAGCATGTGTTTGGATCGAGTATTTCAAAATTTCAAAGAATTTGAAATACAAGGTAATTCAATTACTTCAATTAAATAACTTTCATTTTAAAAATACTTTGTCTGGATAGGATAATTCAAATACCTTGTATTTTAAATTTTTTTTTGGATAAATCATTTCAATTACCTTTAGTTATATTTTTTTTAATATTCATTTAAAAAATTGGGATTTCAACTGTCCGGGAGTCAGGGCCCCCGCATCAGGTCCGGGGACCAAGGGGCCGGTCCCGAGGGCCGACTCCCCCCCATCGGGTGTCAGGGGCCAACGCCCACCAATCGGGTGTTTGAGGGCCGACGCCCCCCAACGGGTGTCCGGGGCCGACGCCCCCCCACCATATGTCCGGGGCCGGCGTCCCCCTATCGGGTGTCCGGGGTCCGGCGCCCCCCAACTGGTGTCCGGGGGTCCGTCGTCGGAGGTATTTCAAATTCCCCAGATTTACCTAAAACAAAATACCCTATAAAATCCATTGATTTCTAAAATCATTCATAATTAATATCCAAACAAAGTATTTTATAGTGAAGTATTTTAATTATCCTCTTAAAATACTTCACCATCTACAAATACCTCGTCCAAACACACGTTTTATTTGTTGTTTTCTTCTCTCATCCACAAGAGTAAAGCATTTACGTTGGCAGCTACTATATATATAATTGACCACACAAAGCAATATCTGAACTAGATCATCAATAATAGCATTAGGAATTTGAAACTATGATCTCAGCTGAGTTGTGTCATGAATTTTTTAAAGGAGAATTGCTGCAGAGCTAAGATAAGATTTCATACAACTTGCAAATCGATTCATACAAACTTTCACCAAATTTTAACATCTTGATTTGAATTCATATCCAAAAAAATCCAATTTCTTCCAAATATACAATTTATATGTATAAAGTACAAATTATCAATATATATATATATATATATATATATATATATATATATATATATATATATATATAAAAAGTACAGTAAAGGAAGTGTATTTTATTTAGAGTGATAATGGATACGGTCTGACAGAAGATTAAAGTATTCATCTCAATATCCGCATTTTAGAGAAAGACTTGTATGCATCTTAATGTTTTATACCCGTGTGGGTATTAATAGCAACTTTAATGTTCCTTCCCATATCCTCAAGGTAACTACAAACTACCCATGTTACCTACCTTTAAAGTGTGTTTGGAAAAGCTGGAAAAAAAAGATTATATTGATAATATGTTTTCAAATAATCGATTATTATGATAATCGATTATAATCAGAATCTATTTTTGTTTGATTATGTTTGCTGAAAAACGATTTTAAGATAATCTATTTCGTTTGGGTGATTAAAAAATAATCACTTTTACATAGTAAATTACGAAAAATGGTATGAAGATATTTGTTTATAATATTTGTTTTTCTTTTAATATTATATTTTTCTTAATATCTTGTCATAAAAAAATATTTATCTATACAAAATTGAATAAAATTTCTAATCTTTTTCCATGATCATGGAAAACATGTGAAAATTATTGCATAATATGAGCAACTGCAACTATGTAATTATATTAAGTAAAGGGATTTTTAAAATTGATTTTCATATCAAACAACATAATAATGAATTAATCATCTCGTCTCACATCAAAATTATTGCAAATTATGAGAAAATACAACTAAAGTTGGGCTGATTGATCCCATTTTGCACTAGAAACACCGCCAACAAAAAAAGACTTTGGGCTTGAACTCCAAACCCGTTTGGTTCTTCTTTCTGTAAAATAATAAAATGATGAACCCAAGGTCTCCTTTTCATATACCTTCAGCAGCCGCCTCCCCCTTACCACCCATCCTCTCACTACTACAGAAAAGGGCTTTAATAGCACTTTTTTTTTGCCTTTAGTAGCGTTTACAAGCGTTATCTATTCACCCGCTACTGAAGGTAAAAAAAATAGACAACGCCTAAAAAAACGTTATTGAAAGTGGAAATAGATAGCGCTTCCTTGAGAAAGTGTTATCTAAAGTTACAAATAGACAACGCTTCCTTGAGGAAGCGCTATCTATTGGATATACTTTAGACAACGTTTCCTTGAGAAATCGTTGTCTAAAGTATGCAATAGATAAACACTTTCTTGAGGAAGCACTGTCTATTTTTAACTTTAGACAATACTTTCTCAAGGAAGCGCTATATTTTCCCTCTTTTTTTTTTATTATTATTATTCACTTTATTTTTCTACACTTTACCACTTGCACTCAGCAATTCACAGTTTTTTTTTGTTGATAAATCAAATTTGTATTGAAAGAGTACTAGAATTACTCAAAAACAGTCACACATATATAATGTACAAAGTTTACATACAATATTGGTAAGTATATTGTGAACACCTAATTTTGTCCGGTTCCTCTTAACAAGCTAACTTAAATAAACCAATACATCTGGCTTCTGATTAAAAAAAATAAATAATAATAATAATGAAAATAAAATAAATAAATAGATAGGATTTGTCAGAAATTTTTTTCTTCCCAACAAACAAAATCCCCATAATGATCTTTCTCCTTCAGTTTTTTTCTTTAACCAACATACTCCCAGGTTTTTTTGAGCTAAACCAGAAAAGCAACAGCCATTGGGAAGCTGGTCCAACCACCAGAACAGTTCCCCACAAGGCTGAAGTCATCAAACACCATTTTGGGTAATTTTTCAGAGCTTAGGGAAAGGTTCATGCCTAGATCAGAGGAAGAAGAAACATAAATAGAAATTGAAAAGGGACTAGAGAGAGTGGAGCTTCTGCACACACAAAATCATCTGGTCCCAAGGTGAAAGCATATGAGATCTTCCTATATAAAAAGAGAGCATCAACAACACAGGGAGGGAGGAGAACACACAAAAAAAATCCTAATTGGGGGGGGGGGCGGCCCAAAGCTCCGAAAATCAGAAACAAAAAGAGAATGTTTACTCTCTCCATGTCTTATTTTTACATTAGAGCCTTAGCACCATAACCTCCAATATCATCACCTCCAAGACCCTTTCTTCTTCATTCTAACCCCTGTTTTCCTCTTCTTCTCAAGTAAAAATCAGAAAACCCAAAAAAAAAAAAAATATAAAACTAAATACCTGAAAAAAAGCAACGTACCCTCTTCCTTGGCCACCACCGCCAATCATCTCCGCCGTTGCCTCCTCCGCCGCTCCTGACCCAGCCTCCAGATCCGGTCAACACCACGAGCTGCTGCTTGCTCGGATCGCCCCTCCACCAGATCCGGGAGACTACTGCAACCACCGCCGCTGGAAGGTGCAGACCCGCGCTTCTGGTCTGTCTTCCACTGCGGACGCCGCCTTCACCGCGAGCACCGCCCCTCTGCGCGACCACCGCGCGAACGGCTCCCCAGATCCGTGACCCACGCCTTCTCCGCCACTGCCATTTATGAACCAGAACCAGCGCACCGCGGCGTCATCACCGTCTTGCCTCCAACCCAGCCACTACCTTCGACGGAAACCGCAGTTCCGGCCAGCCGCTGCTCCCTCCGGCGTTCGTACAGGGGCGGAGGGTCAAGGTTTCTCTTTGGTTTGTCACTCTCTCTCACCGTATCCTCACCTCGTCTGTCTGTGGGTTTTGTCACTTTATTTTGTTTTATGTTGTGTTGGTAGCAATAAACACAGGGAATTACTCTTTCACCTTTTGCCAAAACCGTGTACGTGATTTTCAAATGGCATAGCTTTATTTTGAAAAGTGACAAGTGAGAAAACATTTTTTATTTTTATTTTTATTTTATTTAAAAAAAAAGGAAAAAACAAAAGTTATGAAAAAATTTCTTTGAATTTATGTAACAATCTACAACGTTGATGTATGATTTTTCATTCTCAAGTGTTGTATGAATGGTAAGGGTTCATCGTATAGCTTTGCTATCTTTAACCCGGTGCAAGAGTGAATTCCCCTTAATATTAATTTTTTATTATTATTATATTTTTTTTTAATTTATCCTCTAATCAATTTCACCCAATTTCATTTTTATAAAAAAATCTTTTTAATTCACGCAACAATCTACGATGTTGATGTATGATTTTTCATCCTCAAGTGTCGTATGAATTGTAAGGGTTCATCGTATAGCACTGCTATCTTGGATTCTATGCAAGAATGAATTTATTCTGAAATAAAATCTTTTTTTTTTAAAATAAAATAAGATCAAAACAAAATCAAATCTTTTGTCAAAAATTAAAATCAATCAACCAATCAAATCTTTTCCAAAAGAACTACGTGACTTTGAGTTTCCCATCGCACCCGGGAATACGTAGGAGCAAGATAAATTATCTTGTCGGGCCAAAACTAAATTTTCCTTTTTTTGTGTCTCTTTTTATGTTAAAATAATTAATCAAAATAATTAGACTTTTCTCTTTCCAGGGGTGCTCTATGGACACGGTGCCATGTTTAATCCCTTAGATTTGAGGTTGCCTTGTGGACTCATGTGCCATGTTCAACCTCGTTTAGTTTTTATAAATAATAAATTTAAAAAATAAAAAAAATTAATAAAAATTTAAAACATTACAAGTTAAAAAATAATTCTTTCTTGTAAATAATTTTGGGGTAAAATAAATATTTAAAAGGTTATTAAAATGTTTTTTTTTTTGCACAATTAACTTGAGGTACCGTTTTTAAACGGGCGATGTGGGGTGCTAACACCTTCCCTACTCGTAACCGACTCCCGAATCCAAATCTCTATCTTTTTTTTAAGACCAGTTTATCTTTAAATTATTGGGTTTTCTAAGATTTTCCCAATAAAAATTTTAGTGGCGACTCCTCTGTCTTTACACTCCTTTTTTGCAGCTCCCGGACGGGACGGTCGCGACAGCTGGCGACTCCACTGGGATTTTTGAGAGTCAGGCCTATCATAGTTGGTTGTGCATTTTTTTTAACAGCTTTGAAAATATTTGTTTTACCCTTTTTTTTTTCCTGTTTCTTTTTATGATTTCATAACTGCTCTTATATATTCTTGCAACCTTAGGGTAGATAATTTTTTGTATTGGTATTTGTTTGTTCCTTGTGCAGGTTTGGGGTAGTTTTAATTTAGTAGGTTTTTGTGAAGGTTTGTGTGCTCCCATCACACACATCACTATCACAACTTGCACACACTTCTGGCTCTATACCCGAGCTTGCTCAAAACTCAAGGATTAGGCGGTGTCTCGACATTGTCATTGAAGAGGTCTCGTACCTCCCTGACATTTGTTGATTCACCACTCAGGTTGTATCCGATATCATGGGATGGTCATATTGAGAGGGTTTATCCCTACTTGTGACTAGATTCATGAATCGGATCCTTATCTTTCGGGATAGGGGCAATCTGGGAACCATGGCTTTTAGAAGTCTAGACCCTACCTGATTTTCACTGATAGAGCAAACTTAGTAGCCAACCTGTTTAGAGTTATTATCTCAGGTTTGTCCAACCCTAAGTTTTACCCAATTTAGGACAAAGGGAGCATACTCTTTCTCTCTCTCCATTTTTTTCTGGCATCATAAACATAAATTGCCATGCACATACATATTTATTATGAAGTTTTCAAAAAAAAAAAAAAAGGAAAAAGGGGGCGACACATCGTCGCTCCAAGCCCGAATGACATGTTCGAATATTATTGCACTTCTAATAAGCGGCGTGTCATAGTGAAGGCAGTGCATTGACAGCATACCCGACATAGGGTTGCCAACCCTACTGGGGTTCATGCAACATGAAGCATGTAGGGCATTTTTTTTGTGTGTTTCATTTCTAATTTTTTCTTTATTTGTGTTTCTTGACAGGAAGACCTTAGTATTAATCTTATAGCAAAGAATGGAAGGACCTAGCATCGGAAAGAGTACTAGCAATGCAAGCAGTTCCAAGAAGAGCATCAAGATCGATGTGACACTCAATGATGTTCAGAGCTTATGGGAAATTAGTCAACAAATGTCAGAAAAGGCACGCTCGAACTTTAACAACAAGTACGAGAGGATACTAGATCTATTACGTATTCCGGTGGATGCCCCTGCTCTAAGTGCATTCGCTCAGTATTGGAACCTAACTTTGAGATGTTTTGAATTGCCTGACCTAGATGTAACTCCCACCATAGAGGAGTATGCTTACATGCTGAGATTGCCTATCCGAAAGGAATCATGTGTCTATTTGTATTATGGACAATATGTGGCAGATGGGAAGATAGCAAGTCTGTTGGAACTTAAACCGGAACAATTGGATAAAGTGGAAAAAGGAAACACTACGGGCTTGAAGAGGCGATTCTTGGAAGGTTACCTTAGGGAGTTGGCTCAACAACAACGATGGGTTCTTTTTAATAGGTTGTTGGCTCTCCTTATCTACGGACTGGTGCTTTTTCCCTTTATACCGGATGTGATTGATCGATCAGCCATGGATGTCTTCTACAGAGTTGAGGAATACGGGGTGAATTTAGTCCCTGCTATCCTAGCTGAAACTTTTCTCTCACTACAAGTTTGTCATCGAATCAACAAGGAAAGTTACGGTCTTTGTGCACCAATGTTATATGTTTGGATTATGACTCACTTGTATGCTGGAAACAAAATTGATAGAGCGGATGACCCATTGAAAGGATTCATTCGCATGCCGCTAAAGTCACGCAAACTATATGAATGGAAACGAGAGTTTGATCAGGTCGACTCACGTTCATTTAGATGGATGTGCCCATGGTACAATGGAGATTCAGTTATATTCAGTTGTGGAAGTTTCCCGAATGTCCCATTGATGGGACCCAGAGGATGTGTGTCATATTCACCAGCTCTAGTAATGTGCCAACTCAGGTGGACACAAGATGAACCCCCAAAAGAGCTGCTTGGTGGAGCATATTTCCTATATCAAGAATGTGAAAGCATCAAGAGTCAGACAATGGCAATAAGGTCAGCGTGGAACAATATTCACATAAAAGGGCGTGATGAGTTAGGAAGGCGGATCATAGCTCGAACAAAAAGATATGAAGCATGGAGAGAGGCAAGAAGGGGGTGTCCTTCAAAACTGGAACCCCCACCCAGTGCTGAAAACAATCCTCTTACAGAAGATCAAATGCTGGAAAAAATTGAAATTCTAAAAGCTCAGATGGGGGTTTTGGATGAAAAGAACCAAGTTGCAGAAGTAACTATCGTCAAGCTCCAAAGCCAGGTGCAAAAACTGAATTTACAGATCGAGAATTTGAGAAGTGAATGTGCTGATTCCTACGAAGCCCCAAGTCGCATGAAAAGGGCAAGAAAAGAAAAAGAAGCGATGATCCAAGAGTTGCAAGCAAAGGTGGAGTGTCAAGAAAACACGCTAGTCAGAATTCTAAAGAAGAAAGAAGAGCTTGAGTGGGACGTAGGGATTCATGTCGAAACAATACAGATATTAAAGGAGAGAGTTGGATCTCTACAAGAATCCCTGGCCCAGACCGAACTTTACTCTGATCGAGGATGGAACGAAGCTGCCAGATATCGTCAATTGTTAACAAAAGCTAATGAAAGGGAAAATTGGCTCAGGACCAAAATGCAAGAAAATGAAAGAGGAGAAGCTCAACGTCACGCAGAATGGGTAAAGGGATGGAAATTGGTTGTAAGGGATGTGATCTATGAAAGGGAAGCATGGAGAAGAAAATATGAAGACATGATTGGTAGAATTCAATATCATACTTCCCAGTTGGTGGATCGATTTGAAGAAGTATCAATTCAGGTCTACAAGAACCCTTTCCTCCAAATACCACCGGAGGTGACTGAGTTCTTCAAGCATTTTGGGAAGCTTGCAAAGGGATTCAGGAAAAAGAAGATGAAGCTCTTGGCATAGTATTTTGAGGTCCCCAAAGATGGGTTAGAAATATGAAAACTCTCGATGTATTGTTTTTCTAGTTGACCAAAGACTCATGTTTGTATTGCAACATCCATCCAATGAAATATAAGTTTCATCAATTTTTTTGTGGAATGCTCTCTCTTTTTCCAGATGATATCTGTCGAGGAGTGAATTCTCCCTTAGATACTTCATCAACTATATTTTTACCTTAAAAACGATGTGTTTTCCGCGTAAAAATATGGGTATCATCAAACAATAACATTTCTAGTACAGATGTGGTCTATCGAGGAGCGAATTCTTCTTTGGACTCGACATCAACTGCAGTCAAGCTTGAGGGAATTATACCACTAGATTTGATTGCAGGATGAGTATTCTTGCTATAAGTATATGCGACGTTCTTCCTGTCAAAAATGGAGTTTAATTGGTTTATGCTCTTTCTTTTGATTTTATTCATTTATTCTTTCTTTTATTAAATAAAACAGTGTGGTTTTTGAACAATTGCTCCAAGACACCCTTATCGCACTCGATCACAGGCAAGAGCCATGGCGGATGAACTAGAAGAAGTTCAAGTGATCAGGGATGAAGTTAGTCAAATCAAGGATCAGATGGCTAAAATGATGGAGATCCTACAAGAAATGTAGAAGGAGAAGAACACAGAGGAGAACCCTCCAGCCTCGAACGAAGGACAGCCAGCCACACCTCTCATCCCGCCCGGTTTTTCTCAGATTCCTATTCAAGGCTTCAACCAACCAGGGGCCATGATGCCTCTCAACCCAACTCATTTTTCATTTGACCCAAACAATCCCCCATACGGTTTGCCTCGTGGGTTTGTACCACCAACACCCCGATCCACAAGATGGTATTCAGAACTCCGAACACATCACTCGAACACAAATCCCCACCAATGCTGTCGAAATACCGCAAGCACAAAATGTCAACCCAACAGATGGTAACACCCCGATACTGACACCTTCTGTCAATCCAAGGCCCCCACAATACACCCTACATTATGGACCCCAGGGGGCTCAAATGATGCCAAACTTCGGTTCCTCCTCCATGCCATATTCATTTCCCCATAATATGTACGGAGAAGCTTCGGTGAATCGATCGGGAGGGATTCCCGGTCTAAAGAAAAGCTGGAAGTACTAGAGGAAAGATTGCGGGCCATCGAAGGGGTAAATAGTTATGGTCTTCGGGATGCCTCGGAACTCTGTCTGGTGCCAAATGTTGTAATTCCGCCGAAATTTAAGGTGCCTGATTTTGACAAATACCGGGGAACCACTTGTCCCAAGAACCATTCGACCATGTATGTTAGGAAGATGGCGTCACATGCCCGAGATGATAAACTCTTGATTCACTTCTTCCAAGACAGACTTGTTGCGGGCAACTTCAAATTGGTATACGCATCTCGAGCGGGCACACATCCGATCCTTCAAAGATCTAGCAGATGCATTCAAGCAAAGACAAGTACAATGTTGACATGGCTCCCGATAGGATGCCACTCCAAAATATGTCAAAAAGGGATGTAGAGACTTTCAAAGAATACGCGCAACGATGGAGGGAACTGGCTGCTCGGTGGAGCCTCCCTTACGCAGAAAGAAATCGTAGCAATGTTCATTGATACACTCCAGTCGCCTTTCTATGATAGGATGATTGGGAGTGTGTCATCAAATTTTTCTGACATGGTCATCATCGGCGAGAGAATTGAAAGTGGAATGAGGAATGGCAAGATCGTCGAGACTTCAGTAGGGAACGGCCCAAAGAAAACCCCATTCGTGAAAAAGAAGGAGGGAGAGGCGCATGCAGTAACCTTGGAACAGAAGAAACCGAACCAATGGAGACCAAACCAAACACCCGCCTTCCATGCCCAATACGCCCCATATTACCAACCACCTCCATATCACCAAGCCAACTAGCCATACATCGCTGCAACCTCGCAATTTCCAAACCCTCAACAAATGGCTCCCTACCGACCATCATACCCTTCTCAGCCTCAAACACACCCCACCATGCCACCTCAAATCGTCCAGCCTCTAAATCCAAACCCAAACACCAGCCAAACAAGACCACCATATAACCCGGAAAGAAAGCCAGTGCGTTTTGACCCAATACCCATGACCTACACCGAACTATTCCGCCAACTTGTGAGCAAATCCGTGCTAACTCCTATCCCGACAAGATCACTAGACCCTCCTTATCCAAAGTGGTATGACCCAAATGCTCAATGTGAATATCACGATGGGGCCACAGGACATTCCACCGAGAGTTGTAAAGCTTTGAAGTTTAAGGTCCAAGACCTGATTAATGCCAAATGGTTGAGCTTTCAGAAGGATGCTCCAAATGTGGCACAGGGTCCTATGCCAAATCATGGGAGTTCGGGGGTCAATGCCATTGAGAGCTTCTTGGAACATACTCTAAAGAGTAA
Source organism: Sophora flavescens (assembly GCA_030762895.1). Lineage (NCBI taxonomy): Eukaryota > Viridiplantae > Streptophyta > Magnoliopsida > Fabales > Fabaceae > Sophora > Sophora flavescens. The sequence goes on from CM061062.1 coordinate 89,098,627, forward strand.
AGTGGCCGATGTTAAGACTCCTATGAGAGTTGTTTTCAGAGAGATGTGCAAATATGGATTGATCCAAATCCCGATCACGAAAGAAAAGGCTCTTGATGGAAAGGTAAGGTGTGACTTTGATGGAAACATGGGGCATTCGATTGAAAACTGTTCAGAGTTTCGGTAAGTCGTGCAACAGTTAATGGATATGAAGATTATCTTAATTGGTCGTGGATCAAATGAATGTGCCATTAATATGGTTGCTGAATCTACAACTTCCCCAACCCCAATTAAGATAACCCCTTTTACTGTTGTGGTTAATTCTCGGCCAGTTCCTGAGCAAGTCACCCCGAAACCAGTGGTGATATACTATACCGAGAAGAAACCTTTGCCGGTTCCAAGTGGGCCAACACCAATCGTCATCCGAGTTCCAAGTCCTTTCCCTTACAAGGATACCAAAGCGGTACCATAGAAGTATGAGATGCAGGTCCAACCCAATCCTTCCAACGGGACTACTGATGAGTGTGATTTCACCTCATTTTCCATGTACATTTCTGCATGCATTTGCATATAGTTAGGCCATTTTAGTGTTTATTTTGTTTAGTTTTTCCTTTGGAACGGATAAGGTGGTATTGTGTGTTGTTTTGCAGATATTCATGATTAAATGCCCAAGAATTAGCAAGTATGAAGCTTGGATGACTTAGAGCTTTGAAAGATAAGAAATTGAGCCGAGAGAGTATCACGGCCTAGTCGTGATGGCCTCACTACGGTGAGGGAGAAGGAGAGTGAAGAAAGAATTGAGCCAAAAGTCGGAAGGTCATCACGGCCCAGCCGTGATGGCTATCACGGCCGTGACGTGTCGGTGTGCCAGATCTCCAAAAGTCGAGAGCGATCACGGCCTAGCCGTGATGGATATTACGGCCGTGATGAATCAGTTGGAAAAGTCAGAGACGATCACGGCCTAGCCGTGATGGCTATCACGGCCTAGCCGTGATGGCTATCACGGCCGTGACCTGTTTGTTGGAAAAGTCAGAAAGGATCACGGCCTAGCCGTGATGAGTATCACGGCCGTGATGAATCAGTAAATGAAGCGGTGCCAAGTCGAAACCATCACGGCCTGGCCGTGATGGTCATCACTGGCCGTGACCAGCCACAGTAATAAAAGAACCGAGCGGTAACGAGAAGAAGGGCTATTCAGAGAACCCTAAAGAAAAATCCTCTGCTGCTGGTGGCTGTGGGCATCATTCCATGGAGCTCTCCCCTTTGTTCATCTCTGTAATTATTCCTTTTGTTTTACTTTCAATTATGTGTAGCTAAACTCCCCTTTTGTTGGGGTTAGACTATTGCTATCTGAACTTGGTTGTAAAAATGATTTGATTTTAATACAGTTTCCTTCTTCTTTGTGAGTATATAATTCTATACTTAATGCTTTCCTAGGCTTGATCATCTTAGGAATGATTAGTTGCTTTAATAGACAATTGAAAGGTTGATGTTAAAGCATGCTCATGAATTATATGCCAAGTAGTCCAAGAATCTAGACATAGGTGTTGGCTACTTGCAATCTTATGAATCTTGTCTTAATGCAATTTCTCTTATTAATCCACCTAAGACATTAGGGTTTAATTTGGGATTTTAGGCTCAATCCACCTAAGACATTAGGCTTGAGTATATTAGAAAAGATTCGATTGTCATAAGGGGAGTAGGAACTGTGTTAGTTATCATTTCATAACAATCAAGGGAGGATTAGCTTAGTTTAACCCCAGCAATTCTATCTCATTGTTATTCATCTCTCTGTTTTCACGTTAACTATTTGAGAAAAATCCAAAAAGAACAAAAATATTTTCTTCTTGTTTGTTTGCTAGATGTTAGAACAACCTTCAATCCAAAATTCGATCGCCTAGATAGTAGTCAAATTTGCGAAGTGGTAATTGTCCACGATCCCTGAGAACGATATCCGGTCTTACCGTTTTTATTACTTGCAACGAACCGGTACACTTGCCGAGTCCGTGTCAAGTTTTTGGCGCCGTTGCCGGGGATCGGTGTGCCAATATCACGAGTACCAAAGGGGACTCCTAATTTAGGCATTTTTTTTTATTTTTACTGTTTTCCTACTGTGTTTTTCGTTCTTAATTTCTGTATCTCTGCTGTGAATTTCTGCAAGTGCTGTTTTTCTGTTTGTTCTGTGCTACTCCGTTTGTTCAGTGTATGCGAGGTACAATCGACCCAGGTGAACTCCAATTCGAACCTGAGATCGAGAGACTCTGCAGAAGGAATAGAAAGAAAACCAAGGCAAGACAGAACAGAGAAAGAGCATCTTCTAGTAGACAAGAGCAGCAAGTTGAGTTACCCAGTGTGCAAGAACCACAAACTGAAATAGCAAATTGTCACCATGGCGAAGAGAATGCACCAAGGAGAACAATGGGGGACTACACTTCCCCTAGAGTTGATAGATGTGGAACTCCGATTGTGAGACCTGCAGTGGCCTGCAATAATTTCGAAATCAAGGCCTCACTTCTCCACCTTGTGCAGCAAAACCAATTTGGAGGGTTGGAGAGTGAAGATCCTCATGCTCATATTGGTACCTTCATTGAGCTGTGTGACACCATCAAGTTAAACGGAGCTTCCGATGAGGCCATTCGGTTAAGGCTGTTCCCTTTCTCTTTGAGGGATAGAGCCAAGGCATGGCTTCAATCTCATCCTCATGGAAGCATCATCACCTGGAACGACTTGGTCAGCAAGTTTTTATCTCGATTTTTCCCTCCGTCAAGAATGATTAAGCTGAGGTCAGAGATCAATGCCTTTGCACAGAGGGATGGTGAGTCACTATATGAAGCCTGGGAGAGGTTCAAGTCCTTACTCACAGCTTGTCCAAATCATGAACTAGAGACATGGCAGCAGGTCGCAACTTTTGTTAATGGGCTCAACAGGAATTCAAGAAGTATGATTGAAGCGGCTGCAGGAGGTACATTGAGTCAAAAGACACCGGAAGAAGCAAAGGACTTGATTGAGAACATGGCTGACAATGACTATCAAATGCCTAGTTCTCGGTCAATGGTCAGTAGAGGTGTTCTAGAGCTGGATGAAATTGGTGCCCTCAAGGCACAAATGGCTATTCTTACCAAACAACTGGGGTCGGTTCAACTGCAGAACTCTCAAGTACAAGCTGTTCAAGTTCAAGGTACCTCAGTGTGTGATTTCTGTGGAGGCAACCATGCAAATGGGAACTGTGAGATCAATGTGGTTGGGAGCTCGGGACAAGAAGAGGTAAACTATATGGGCAACCAAGGGTCTAGAAATGATCCCTATTCCAACACCTACAATCCGGGGTGGCGCAATCATCCCAACTTTAGTTGGAGACAAGGACAAAGTTCAAATACTCAAGCAAAGCCTCCTCAAGAGAGTTCAAGCAAATTGGAGAACCTTCTAGGCCAGTTCATGCAAGTTACTCAAGAGACTATAAAGAATCAGAATGCTTCAATAAAGAACTTGGAGCATCAAATGGGCCAACTAGCAAGGCAGATGGCAGAGAGACCTCCAGGACAATTGCCTGGGGATACTGAGAAGAACCCAAGGGAAGATTGTAAGGCCATTGTTACAAGAAGTGGGAGAATGTTAAGTCCACAAGAAAAAGAGAAGGAAGAGAAGACAAGTGATGCTTTGGAATTGACAAGGGGCAATTTGAAGAGGTAAACAATGAAGAACCAGGAACGTCCCAAGGTACTACCTCTAATCCTATTGATGTAGAAGCTGAAGAACCACGAGAGGAGAAATTGGTTGATGAAGAATTTGCGAAGAAGAAGACTAGAAGACAGATTCGGAAGAGGTTGATAATCCCAAGGAGCTGCCCCCATATTTGAGAATTCCATACCCCCAACGGTTGAAGAAAGAGGCAAAAGATCGCAGATTTTCTAAATTCCTGGATGTATTCAAAAAGCTACAAATAAACATCCCGTTTCTTTGAAGCTCTACAGCGAGATGCCTTCCTACGCAAAATTCATGAAGGAAATCCTTACGAACAAAAGAAGGTGGAAGGAGGAGACAGTTATGCTTATCGAAGAGTGCGGCGCTATACTTCAAAGGAAGCTGCCAGTAAAAATGAAGGACCGGGCAGTTTCACTATCCCATGCACGATTGGTCATCCGAACATAGGGAGAGCATTGTGCGATTTAGGGGCAAGTATTAATCGATGCCGCTCTCCATTTTCAAGAAGTAGGGATTGGTGAGGTAAAACCAACGAGAATTTCTCTTCAAGTAGGCACCGCTCAATTACATATCCCTATGGTGTTGTGGAGGATTTGTTGGTGAAGGTAGATAAATTTATTTTTCCAGCAGATTTTGTGGTGTTAGATATGGTGAAGATGGTGATACTCCTCTGATTCTTGGGAGACCATTCCTAGCAACAGGTAGAGCCTTGATCGATGTCAATCAAGGGGAATTGGTGCTTCGGGTACAAGACGAAAAGGTCACTTTTAATGTGTTTGAAGCGATGAAACACCCAAGCGACAAGGACACATGCATGATAGTGGACCTCATTGATTCATTAGTCGACAAGAGTTAGCACAAGAAGATTGAAGATTCGTAAGAAGCCTCTCTAATGGAAGAGCATGTATAAGAATAAGTAGGTGCGGAAGAAGTTGATCTCATGATTAAATCTCCTGGAGGCTTGTGCCGGTTGTGAATACTTATGAAGACAAAGTGGTGGAAGATGTGAGAATTGAAGATAAGGGTGACCCACCGGTGCTAGAGTTGAAGGAATTGCCATCCCATCTCCGTTATGCCTTCCTAGGGATGAACTCTTCATTCCCAGTTATCATCAGTAGTGGGTTGAATTCCTTGGAAGAAGAGAAGCTGTTGAGGGTGCTTAGGGAGCACAAATCTGCAATTGGATGGTCTATGTCCGATTTGAAAGGGATAAGCCCCTCCTTCTGCATGCACAAAATCCGTGTGGAGGAAAAATTCAAGCCGGTTAGGCAACCGCAAAGAAGACTCAACCCGAATATGAAGGAAGTTGTGAGGAAGGAGATTGTGAAGTTGTTGGATGCGGGCATTATCTATCCCATCTCCGATAGTCCATGGGTGAGTCCGGTCCAAGTTGTGCCGAAGAAAGGGGGGATGACAGTGGTGGCGAATGAAAAGAATGAACTTATTCCCTCCAGGACCGTGTCTGGATGGAGGGTATGCATTGACTACATAAGACTGAATGAGGCCACTAGAAAAGACCACTTTCCATTACCCTTCATTGATCAGATGCTAGAGAGGTTGGCGGGCCATGCTTTCTATTGTTTCCTTGATGGATACTCCGGGTATAACCAGATTGTGGTTGATCCGGAGGACCAAGAGAAGACCGCTTTCACCTGCCCTTATGGAGTCTATGCATACAGGAGAATGCCTTTCGGGTTGTGCAATGCACCCGCCACTTTTCAAAGGTGCATGCTATCTATATTTTCTGATATGAATGAGAAGTTTATTGAGGTATTTATGGACGATTTTTCTGTATTTGGTGATTCATTTGATAACTGTTTGAATAATCTTGCCTGTGTTCTAAAAAGGTGCCAAGAAACTAACCTCGTTTTAAATTGGGAAAAATGCCATTTCATGGTTAGGGAGGGTATAGTTCTTGGGCACAAAATTTCATCAAGGGGGATGGAGGTTGATAGAGCCAAAATTGAAGTGATTGAAAAACTTCCTCCTCCCTTAAATGTGAAAGGTGTTAGAAGCTTCCTAGGGCATGCGGGTTTTTATAGAAGGTTCATAAAAGATTTTTCAAAAATAGTGAAACCCTTATGCAAGCTTTTGGTAGCTGATACTCCTTTTATATTTGATGATGATTGCATGCATGCCTTCAAAATTTTGAAAGAAAAACTCACCACCGCACCGGTCATTGCTCCTCCAGATTGGAGTTTACCTTTTGAGCTAATGTGTGATGCAAGTGACTATGCGGTGGGAGCCATTTTGGGCCAAAGAAAAAACAAAGTGTTGCATGTCATTTACTATGCTAGTCGTGTGCTAAATGATGCCCAATTGAATTACACTACGACTGAAAAAGAATTGCTTGCTGTGGTATTTGCTTTTGATAAATTTAGATCCTACTTGATTGGTTGTAAAACTACAGTCTACACTGATCATTCTGCTTTGAGATATCTTATGACTAAACAGGATGCTAAGCCAAGGCTTATTAGGTGGATATCTGCTACTCCAAGAGTTTGATTTGGAAATAAAGGACAAGAAAGGAGTGGAGAATGTGGTAGCCGACCATTTGTCCAGGCTTCCACAAGCAGATGTCAAGCGGAAGCAAAGTTGCCAATTCAAGAGGAATTCCCGGATGAACAGTTGTTTGTGGTGCAAGTGGCACCTTGGTTTGTGGATATTGCAAATTACAAGGCGGCCAATAAAATTCCTAAGGACTTCAATGCGCAATGAGAGGAAGAAGCTCATTCATGATGCCAAGTTCTACATTTGGGATGAGCCGTATCTTTTCAAAAGAGGTTCAGATGGAATTCTGAGGAGGTGCATACCTGAAGAAGAAATTAATGGGGTGTTGACCCACTGCCACAACTCACCCTATGGAGGACACTTTGGTGGTGAGAGGACCGCCATGAAGATTTTGCAAAGCGGGTTGTTTTGGCCCACTATTTTCAAGGACTCCCGAGCTTGGGTGATGAATTGTGATAAATGCCAGAGGACCGGCAGTATTTCCAAGAGAAATGAGATGCCCTTAAAGGGTATATTGGAGGTAGAGCTCTTTGACGTATGGGGATTGACTTCATGGGTCCTTTCCGTCGTCTTACAACAACAAGTACATCCTGGTGGCGGTTGATTATGTGAGCAAGTGGGTGGAAGCCGTGCCAACTTTGAAGGATGATGCAAGAACTGTGATCAGTTTTGTGAGGAAGAATATTTTTACCCGGTTTGGGACCCCTAGGGCTATCATAAGTGATGGGGGTACCCACTTTTGCAATAATGAGTTCAATGCAGTGCTTGCCAAGTTTGGGGTGAACCACAAAGTTACCACCCCATACCATCCCCAAACCAGTGGGCAAGTAGAATTGTCCAACCGGGAGTTGAAGAGGATTTTAGAAAAAACTGTGAACAATGCAAGGAAGGATTGGGCGAAGAAAGTGGATGATGCACTTTGGGCCTATCGGACTGCCTATAAGACGCCTATTGGTATGTCACCTTACCAATTGGTGTTCGGGAAATCATGTCATCTTCCGGTAGAGCTACAACACCGTGCTTTATGGGCCGTGAAGGCCCCGAACTTTGATGCAAGGCTGGCCATGGACAAGAGGATGCTTCAATTGAATGAGTTGGATGAGTTCCGACTCTTGGCTTATGAGAGTGCTAGGATATACAAGGAAAGGACAAAGTTACGGCATGACAAGTACATTCTTCCCAAGAAGTTTGAAGAAGGCGATCGATTCTGCTGTTTAACTCAAGACTCAAGCTCTTTCCAGGCAAATTGAGATCAAGATGGTCAGGCCCATTCTATGTCAAGTCTGTCTCTCCATTTGGTTCTGTTAAATTGGAAGATCCATCATCCGGTGATACCTTCACGGTTAATGGACAAAGACTAAAGCACTACCTTGGGGGCAACTTTGATCGTCAGGCGATTTCCGTCACTCTTCAGGCACCATCTTCTTAAAAAAAAAAAAAATTAAAAAAAAATTAAAAAAAAAATTAAAAAAAAAATTAAAAAAAATTAAAAAAATCATCCGTCAAGCTAGTGACGTTAAAGAAGCGCTTATTGGGAGGCAACCCAATCTTTATTTTCCTCTTCTCTTTTGTTTTTGATTTCCCCTCTTGAATAATTTGAGAAGCTCAAGAGGTTTGTTAATAGTTTGTTGAGTGATTCCAGATTTTGAAGGAAGGTGGAGAAGAAGGGCAGAAGGAAACGAAACCAGAAGGCATGTGATTCAGCACCACTACCACTTTGGTGAGTTATTCCAATTTTCTCCCCTCTCTAAACTTAATTATTTACATTGAGGACAATGTAAGTCTTTAAGCTTGGGGTAGGGGTAATCTTTTAGCTTGCATTGTAAATATTGCATTCATATAGGCTTTAGTCTTGCATGATCACATGAATTAATTGCCCCTGCTTAGATTGAGCATCTGATTGTGAGAGCTAAGTGCCAATTTCTCTGTGATAGTGAATTTTTGGACCCTGATTTTATATTCTTGTGATATGGCTTCATTAAATATGCTTGAGATGTTCTTGGATAGTTGATGATTAGCATGTGTTTCTATGGATTTGTATTCTCACTGGTTCTTGAACTGATGAATGTGAGCTTTTGAGCCATTAGGGGTACTCACTAAATCTGCCCCGTTCTTTGTGTAGAGTGTTTTCCTCTTGGATTGTTTTTCTCTAGAACTTGACTTGAAACCATTTCGAAACTAGAAAATTTTTGGAAACATTTTTGAAAATGATTGAGGCAATAGGTATTTTTTTCCGCCTTCGAGCTTTGAATGTGTAAATGCTACCCTTAGTTGCCCATCTTGAGCCTGAATGAATAACATGCTTTTCTTGGTTCCCTGAAATGTTGTGTTAAATATACTTATGAGGGACCTTCTAAAGTACTGTGCAAAAATGGGTTGGAAAATGTAGTTGAAAGTTTGGGATGATGAAAAGAAAAAATGAATCTGAAAAAATTTTACTTCTCTTGAATTGCAAAATCTTCCCTTCTCCAAAGAAAAAAAAGAAAAAAAAAGAGAGAAAAAGAAATAAAAATGGGGAAGGGGATGACAAAAAGGAATGAGAAGTAAAAAGAAAAAAAAAATGAAAAGAATGGTGGAAGAGTAAACTGAAACCCAAAGAAAGGTATTTTAGAAGGTCGTGCCTTGCAATGCTTGATTGTTTGTATAGCCTTTTGAAATTTCCTGTTTTTGAAATTCCCACCTGAAAATTGATCCCATGGCCTCATTACAACCAAAGAATAAGACCTCTTGATTCTTAGATGTTTTCATTAATAAAGTGAAGATTTGGTTGATAGTCAAGCTTATGGTAGGAATCATTCTTTGAGAAAAATGGAGTGAAATGTCATATTCCCTTAACACTTGAGTGAGTAAGGCAAGAAAGAGAGCCAAGCAAATGAACAAGCTTGGGGTGAGCTTCAAGTGAGATAGAGTGCCCGAATTAGTGAGAATGTGAGTCTAAGGAAACTAAGCCCCTAATTGGACTTGAATTGATTGTCTCTTGCTGAAATAATTGATTTTTGTTGCTTGGATCATTTTATTCGGGTTCTTAGTTCACTATCACTGTGTCTGGTTGTTTTCATCTTATGGCCTTGGTTTTGCTTGAGGACAAGCAAAGTCTTAAGCTTGGGGTGATTTGATGAGTGTGATTTCACCTCATTTTCCATGTACATTTCTGCATGCATTTGCATATAGTTAGGCCATTTTAGTGTTTATTTTGTTTAGTTTTTCCTTTGGAACGGATAAGGTGGTATTGTGTGTTGTTTTGCAGATATTCATGATTAAATGCCCAAGAATTAGCAAGTATGAAGCTTGGATGACTTAGAGCTTTGAAAGATAAGAAATTGAGCCAATAAGAGAGTATCACGGCCTAGCCGTGATGGCCCTCACGGCCGTGAGGGAGCAGTAGCTGAAGAAAGAATTGAGCCAAAAGTCAGAAGCTGTCACGGCCTAGCCGTGATGGCTATCACGGCCGTGACGTTTCAGCTGTGCCAGATCTCCAAAAGTCAGAGACGATCACGGCCTAGCCGTGATGGATATTACGGCCGTGATGAATCAGTTGGAAAAGTCAGAGACGATCACGGCCTAGCCGTGATGGCTATCACGGCCATGACCTGTTTGTTGGAAAAGTCAGAAAGGATCACGGCCTAGCCGTGATGAGTATCACGGCCGTGATGAATCAGTAAATGAAGCGGTGCCAAGTCAGAAACCATCACGGCCTGGCCGTGATGGCTGTCACGGCCGTGACCGGCCACGAGTAATAAAAGAACTGAGCAGAACAGAAGAAGGGCTATTCAGAGAACCCTAAAGAAAAATCCTCTGCTGCTGTGGCTGTGGGCATCATTCCATGGAGCTCTCCCCTTTGTTCATCTCTGTAATTATTCCTTTTGTTTTACTTTCAATTATGTGTAGCTAAACTCCCCTTTTGTTGGGGTTAGACTATTGCTATCTGAACTTGGTTGTAAAAATGATTTGATTTTAATACAGTTTCCTTCTTCTTTGTGAGTATATAATTCTATACTTAATGCTTTCCTAGGCTTGATCATCTTAGGAATGATTAGTTGCTTTAATAGACAATTGAAAGGTTGATGTTAAAGCATGCTCATGAATTATATGCCAAGTAGTCCAAGAATCTAGACATAGGTGTTGGCTACTTGCAATCTTATGAATCTTGTCTTAATGCAATTTCTCTTATTAATCCACCTAAGACATTAGGGTTTAATTTGGGATTTTAGGCTCAATGCACCTAAGACATTAGGCTTGAGTATATTAGAAAAGATTCGATTGTCATAAGGGGAGTAGGAACTGTGTTAGTTATCATTTCATAACAATCAAGGGAGGATTAGCTTAGTTTAACCCCAGCAATTCTATCTCATTGTTATTCATCTCTCTGTTTTCACGTTAACTGTTTGAGAAAAATCCAAAAAGAACAAAAATATTTTCTTCTTGTTTGTTTGCTAGATGTTAGAACAACCTTCAATCCAAAAATCGATCGCCTAGATAGTAGTCAAATTTGCGAAGTGGTAATTGTCCACGATCCCTGAGAACGATATCCGGTCTTACCGTTTTTATTACTTGCAACGAACCGGTACACTTGCCGAGTCCGTGTCAACCATCTCTCATCCTCTTTAGACATCAGACAGGTTACACTTTGATCTGAGAGATCAGACAGATCAATCTTATCAAGATTTTGTTGCCTTTTAGCTAAAAAGAAGGTTTTGCCACTACAGTCTTTAACTATGCATACATCCTTGGTAATGGAAACATCAAAACCACTATCACATAATTGACTTATGCTAAGCAGGTTGTGTCTTAATCCTTTAACCAAGAGAACATTAGATATAGAGGGAATAGGGGGTTTACCACCAATAGTACTAATTCATATAACCTTCCCTTTCTGATTCCCTCCGAAGGCAACGTGTCCTCCTTTCTTAAGTTGGAGGTCTAGTAACATAGATCTTTCTCCTGTCATATGTCGCGAGCAGTCACTGTCCAGGTACCAGCAGTGGTGTTTTCTTTGTCTTGTTGAGGACATCTGCAACATATATTATTTGATCTTTAGGTACCCATATTTTTCTGGGTCCTTTTCTGTTAGTTCTAGGAGTTTGTGAGGACTTCCTTCTCTTCTTATGGATACACTTAGACATAACATGCCCGGTTTTTCCACAGAAGTTACAAATAGGTGTTGATTTGGTTACAGTTGACTTAACAGATACTTTAGAAGCTTTAGTTGATACTTTATGATGTGTCTGATGAACATATCCAATACCTTCTTTGTTAAGAGAGTGCTTCTGACTACCAAGTAGCTTAGTCAGATTGTCTCTACCATTAACAAATTTGGCAAGATCAGAAGTGAGCTCTTCCACTTTCTGTTGAAGTTTTTCAACTTCTTCAGATGGTGATGTTTCACTTGAGATCTTAGCTTCATTAGACTTTTCAGTCTTGACTCACTTTTTTTTCTTTAGCCGACTTCTCGCACTCTTGAGATTTCTGTTTATGCTCCTTTGGTGTGCTTTACATACTCTCTCTTGAGGGATTTGAAGGCTTTAGATAAGCAGTTGGATTCCTCCATCAACTCCTCATAGGCATCAATTAATTCCTCATAGTCAGGATGTACCTCATCGTCAGAGTCTGAGTCAGTGTTGGCCATCAAACAGAGATTGGCTTCTTCCTCAGTTTCTTCATCAGAATATGTTGACTCCAGATCCTCCCAAGTAGCCATCATTCCTTTCTTCTTCTTCTTGAAGAATTTCTTAAAAGGGGCCTTCTTGAGTTGAGGACATTCAGCCTTGAAGTGACCGGGCTTCTTGCACTCATAGCAAACAATTGGACTTTTGTCTGTTGAGGTGGATTCTTGAAGTTCTTGTCCTTGTTGAACCTTATGAATGGCCTATCCCTCTTGAACTTCTTTTTCTGTAGGAGAAGCTTTATCTTCCTGGTTAGGAGAGACAATTCTTCATCACTCTCAGAATCCTCGAGTTCTGATAGGTCAGCATCACTGGATGACTCATCTACCTTCAGAGCCTTGGAACCTTTTGCTGACTTTTGATCATCTTTCAGAGCAATTGACTTGCCCTTCTTTGGTGCAGCTTCATCTCCAAGTTCTTGCTCATGCACAGTGAGTGTTCCAATAAGTTCATCCATAGTCAAGGTAGTGAGATCCTTGGCTTGGGAAATAGCAGTGACCAAAGGTCTCCACTGTTTAGGTAGACTTCTCAGAATCTTACCAACCTTCTCATCATTGGTGTAGACTTTGCCAAGAGATTTTAAACTGTTGATGATAGTTTGAAATCTTCCTATCATCTGAGCAACAGATTCTCCTTCCTCCATGATGAACAGTTCATACTTTCTAACAAGTATGGCAATCTTTGACTCTTTGACCTTTGTTGTTCCTTCATGTGTGACAGCTAAGGTGTCCCATATTTCTTTTGCAGAGTCATAGGCACATACCTTCTCAAACTCCTCCGGACTGAGAGCACAAATGATGTTGTATCTGGCTTTGTGGTTCAGCTCCCATTTTGATTTTTCTGCAGCAGTCCACTGAGTTTTTGGTTTGTTAGTGTTATCATCATTCTTGGGAATGAATGGACCATCTGTGATGACATCCCAAAGATCAGAGTTTGTGGATAGAATAAACCATTGAATCTATCTTCCAATAGTTTTAGTTTTCTCCATTGAAGTAAGGAGGTCTGGTTAGGGAAGCTCCTTCAGTCTGATGACTTCCACTTGAACTAGCTCCAGCTGTCATGTCTATTCTTCAGGACCTGTTACCTCTACACTGTTAGATGCTCAACCCAGAGGCTGAGCTCTGATACCAACTGAAATAGACAACTATAAACACGAGAAGGGGGGGGGGTTGAATTGTGTTTATCAGAATTTAAGCAAAGCTGAAATCTTTTCGCAAACAGAAAGCTAGATTTGGACGAGTGGAAGAATACAGGATGGATGGATGACTTTTACAAATACACCACTGATAGATGCAAGAAAAACTAAAGCAATTAAAGAGTTTATGAAAGAGAGATTAACACGGTGATTTATCCTGCTTCACTCTTTAAATCAAAGAGCTATGTCCAGTCCTTGGCAGCACAAAGATTTATCCACTATAACTGATAAGGTTACAGACTCAAGTATTATTTGCACACCTAGCCTCTTCAGGCTCAAGACAAGTATTATTTGCACACCTAGCCTCTTTAGGCTCAAGACAAGTATTATTTTCACACCTAGCCTCTTCAGGCTCACTTAGGTTTGTTTGAGAGATTGGGTTTGTAAAATATACAACTTCTCACAAGCAGATCTTTCACTAACACTCAGAGTGGTTTAAATGTGAAGTCTAGGAAAGTCTGCGTAATAACTTCAAATGATTGAAGAATACAAAATGAAAGAATAAAAGAATTAATGAGCAGAGTAATGGTGTTTTAATGCAGTGTGTATTCTCTTCTTCTTCATCTTCAATGACTTCTGTATTTATAGTCTTCAAACATTTAGGATCCGTTAGAGACATTCTCTTAGAAGTATGCTTCAAGCAGAACTTCATTAAATGCAATAGAGTCGTTCTGAGCACCCATTAATTCAATAGAGTCGTTCTGAGCAGCCATTAATGCAATAGGAACATTGGTTGTACTCTAACATGTAGGATCATGGCTTTATAAGCATTGAGATACAGCCATGTCAGAGTTGGGCAGAGAGCTTTTTGTACTTTGCTGAGTACACTCCCCTTTTTGTGGAATAAAGCATGTTGGACGCATTCTTTTAGATTATCCAAGGTTGCTTGAGAGAGTAGTCTTCTGACTTTTCTTGATAATCGTGAAACTGAGTAGGAGAGAAGACTTCAAGTTTCTTTCTGGCTTTTTAAAAAAATGATTCTGATAATCCTTACTTCCTTAGAGAGTTTGCGTTCATAAGATAAGTGCTTCTATCTTGAAAATAATCACGTCTATCTAGTCATTTGAGTTTTCATTCGGGCTAGTAGATGAGCTGCATATTAAGGACTCAGCAAGTCCAAAGACTAGTGGACGAGCGCTTCTGTCACCTTTAGTGGACGAGCACTTCTATTACTCTAGTGGACGATAGCCTCTGTTACTTTAGTGGACGAGAGTCTCTGTTACTTTAGTGGACGAGAGCTTCTGTTACTTTACTGGATGAGAGTCTCAGTTAGTCTGGTGGACGAGAGTCTTAGTTACTCTGGTGAACGAGAGTCTTAGTTACTCTGGTGGACGAGAGTCTTTTGCCACGTCATTGGATGGATACAATTTGACCTTAATGGACACGCTGTTCTGATACTTTAATGGACGCGCTATTCTTATACTTTAATGGACGTGCTGTTCTGATACTTTAATGGACGAGCTCCAAGTGCCATGTCATTGGACGGATAATTCTGATACCTCACTGGATGGGCTTTTCTGATACTTTGATGGACGCGCTCTAAGTGGCACGTTAGTAGACGGATAATTCTGATACCTCACTGGACGGGTTTTTCTGATACTTTAATGGACGCGCTATTCTGATACTTTAAGTAGACGCGGCCTTCTGTTATTTTAAGTAGACGCGGTCTTCTGATAGTTTTAGTAGACGTGGCCTTCTGATACTTTTAGTGGATGCGGCCTTCTGATACTTTTAGTGGACGCGGGTTTCTTTCTCTTGCGTTTTGGACGAGCGCTTCAAACACACTAAGGTCTTTGGGACGAATGATTCTCTTATTTAATCTGCACACTCGATAGATATGTTAGCCACCGATATGAAGGTTAATTAAATCATTAACCAATGTTTAGTTCTCATCAAAACTTAGGGAAATGCACATCAGACATTTTAGAGACTTAACAAGTATAATAATCTGAAACAAAATCTTGAATTCCTTTTGCACCATGAATTCATCTCAACCTATCATTGTTTTCATTTGGGGCCAAAAGTATGCCCATATTCACAAGAAAAAGCATAAAGGAATCGAAATTATTGGTTTACCAGCATGCAATTTTTTTTTTACACAAGTAAAAAGCATGAAGTTAGACTAGGAAATTTGACTCAAATATAGACCACAACAAAAATGAACTAACCAGAGCCACATGCACCTGCTTTCCCAGTTATTGTGATTGTAACAAACAGTTGATTGTAACCCACGAATACATACAATATTAATGTGGTAGATGTTAGTTTTTACGCCCATATAGAAGTTTGGTTCTGAATATACTAGCTATAACAAGATATGTACAATCTATTAAATAACATATTTGATATGGACAGCAGAGGGTCTAGTCAGACATGAGATCTTCTTCTACGAGCATGATAGCCTCCGTTTACATTGGGAGATTGCAGCAGCTCCAAACTTGCAACAACTTGATCCATGTTAGGCCTCAACTTGGACTCCATTGAGAGGCATCTGAGAGAGAGGGTAGCTACCTTAAAGAATTCCTCTGTTTTATTTATGTCAAACTGTGATTTGATATATTTTGAGTGAAGAAGATATTTGAAAGTGGTTTGATATCCCAAGAAGAAATGCAATATAATTATACTTTGCTTCTTCCTAAATATGTCACCTTAAATTAGTATGACCTTATTTAATGGCTTTGTTGACCATAGATGTTGTGCACTACCACAACAACTTTGTAATAAGTAGTAGTATGATATATTTTTAGGCTTTCTCATGGTCATGGAGTTTATTGATGCTACCATTCATTAGCAGCTTGGTTATTATATTCACAATATTTCACCACTAACAAACTCATTGAATATTATGTGGAAAGGTTTCCTTGGATGAACAATGTGAACAAGGGTTCATTTGGAAAGATTTCCTTGGATGAACAATGTGAACAGGGGTTCATAAATCATACCCATCCGTGACTCTTCCATCTCTGTCCTTGCTTGTGTTCTCATTTTTCTTCCACAGTTGCAAAACTCATTCAAACAAAAGCTTCATTATTAATAGTATTATGTGTATGATTATGATCATTTCTGGCAGGTTGGGTATACATCACCTACACAATCAGCCATCATCATTGATCTTGGCCTCTCAGTCTCTGAGGTGTGATAATTATGATCATGAATAAAAATGAGTTAGTTGATTAGATTCCATCTTATTGTTCTTTTGCTGTTTTCATGGCTTCATTTGTTTTTCTTTTTTCATTAGCTAGTTCTCTATTTGGTTCTTTGTCCAATGCGGGTGCCATGCTGCATAAAACAGGCCAATCCAGAATCTCATCCCTTTGATGAGGTACCTTTTTTTATTTAACATCTTCTGGATTCAGTTGGTGATTATCTTCTAGATTCATTATTTCTGGTTGTTGTTTCGTCTAAAGTAAAATGTGATTTGTTGTTCTCTCATATATATTAGACTTGTGTGTATATGTACAAGTGATCTGTGTGTGTATCTATGCAGGCCGGCAACAAGGATTTTGTGTCATCAGGCAGAAGATGGAAGCTGCATGCACAAATTGTTTAGAATTACTAGTGTGCTGATTAGCTTGTATACATTGTTAGTATGCATCGTCCAGTGTAGGTTAGCGACCTTTTGGTTTATGGACTTAAATATTAGAATTGATTATGTGTAAGTGTTACTGTGAATTGTGTTAAAGTATATTACTTAATTGGTTATATATATGCATGATTTTGATATTTGGTTTAGTTTATATATATGTCGCGACCGTCCAGTCCGGGAGCCGCAAAAAAGGAGTTTAAAGACAGAGGAGTCGCCACTAAAATTTTTATTGGGAAAATCTTAGAAAACCCAATTATTTAAAGATAAACTGGTCTTAAAAAAAAGATAGAGATTTGGATTCGGGAGTCGGTTACGAGTAGGGAAGGTGTTAGCACCCCACATCGCCCGTTTAAAAACGGTACCTCAAGTTAATTGTGCAAAAAAAAAAAAAAACATTTTAATAACCTTTTAAATATTTATTTTACCCCAAAATTATTTACAAGAAAGAATTATTTTTTAACTTGTAATGTTTTAAATTTTTATTAATTTTTTTTTATTTTTTAAATTTATTATTTATAAAAACTAAACGAGGTTGAACATGGCACATGAGTCCATAGGGCAACCTCAAATCTAAGGGATTAAATATGGCACCGTGTCCATAGAGCACCCCTGGAAAGAGAAAAGTTTAATTATTTTGATTAATTATTTTAACATAAAAAGAGACACAAAAAAAAAGGAAAATTTAGTTTTGGCCCGACAAGATGATTTATCTTGCTCCTACGTATTCCCGGGTACGATGGGAAACTCAAAGCCACGTAGTTCTTTTGGAAAAGATTTGATTGGTTGATTGATTTTAATTTTTGACAAAAGATTTGATTTTGTTTTGATCTTATTTTATTTTTTTTAAAAAAAAGATTTTATTTCAGAATAAATTCATTCTTGCATAGAATCCAAGATAGCAGTGCTATACGATGAACCCTTACAATTCATACGACACTTGAGGATGAAAAATCATACATCAACATCGTAGATTGTTGCGTGAATTAAAAAGATTTTTTTATAAAAATGAAATTTGGTGAAATTGATTAGAGGATAAATTAAAAATAATAATAATAATAATAATAAAAATTTTAATATTAAGGGGAATTCACTCTTGCACCGGGTTAAAGATAGCAAAGCTATACGATGAACCCTTACCATTCATACAACACTTGAGAATGAAAAATCATACATCAACGTTGTAGATTGTTACATAAATTCAAAGAAATTTTTTCATAACTTTTGTTTTTTCCTTTTTTTTTAAATAAAATACAAATAAAAATAAAAATAAAAAATGTTTTCTCACTTGTCACTTTTCAAAATAAAGCTATGCCATTTGAAAATCACGTACACGGTTTTGGCAAAAGGTGAAAGAGTAATTCCCTGTGTTTATTGCTACCAACACAACATAAAACAAAATAAAGTGACAAAACCCACAGACAGACGAGGTGAGGATACAGTGAGAGAGTGTGACAAACCAAAGAGAAACCTTGACCATCCGCCCCTGTACGAACGCCGGAGGGAGCAGCGGCTGGCCGGAACTGCGGTTTCCGTCGAAGGTAGTGGCTGGGTTGGAGGCAAGACGGTGATGACGCCGCGGTGCGCTGGTTCTGGTTCTGGTTCGTAAATGGCAGTGGCGGAGAAGGCGTGGGTCATGGATCTGGGGAGCCGTTCGCGCGGTGGTCGCGCAGAGGGGCGGTGCTCGCGGTGAAGGCGGCGTCCGCAGTGGAAGACAGACCAGAAGCGCGGGCCTGCACCTCCCAGCGGCGGTGGTTGCAGTAGTCTCCCGGATCTGGTGGAGGGGCGATCCGAGCAAGCAGCAGCTCGTGGTGTTGACCGGATCTGGAGGCTGGGTTAGGAGCGGCGGAGGAGGCAACGGCGGAGATTATTGGCGGTGGTGGCCAAGGAAGAGGGTACGTTGCTTTTTTTCAGGTACTTAGTTTTTTTTTTTTTTTTTTTGGGTTTTCTGATTTTTACTTGAGAAGAAGAGGAAAACAGGGGTTAGAATGAAGAAGAAAGGGTCTTGGAGGTGATGATATTGGAGGTTATGGTGCTAAGGCTCTAATGTAAAAATAAGACATGGAGAGAGTAAACATTCTCTTTTTGTTTCTGATTTTCGGAGCTTCCCCCTCCCCTTTCAGATTTTTTTTTGTGTGTTCTCCTCCCTCCCTGTGTTGTTGATGCTCTCTTTTTATATAGGAAGATCTCATCTGCTTTCACCTTGGGACCAGATGATTTTGTGTGTGCAGAAGCTCCACTCTCTCTAGTCCCTTTTCAATTTCTATTTATGTTTCTTCTTCCTCTGATCTAGGCATGAACCTTTCCCTAAGCTCTGGAAAATTACCCAAAATGGTGTTTGATGACTTCAGCCTTGTGGGGAACTGTTCCGGTGGTTGGACCAGCTTCCCAATGGCTGTTGCTTTTCTGGTTTAGCTCAAAAAAACCTGGGAGTATGTTGGTTAAAGAAAAAAACTGAAAGAGAAAGATCATTATGGGGATTTTGTTTGTTGGGAAGAAAAAAATTTCTGACAAATCCTATCTATTTATTTATTTTATTTTCATTATTATTATTATTATTTATTTATTTTAATCAGAAGCCAGATGTATTGGTTTATTTAAGTTAGCTTGTTAAGAGGAACCGGACAAAATTAGGTGTTCACAGCTGCCCCTCTTTACTTGTTTCTTAGTAGATATTAGGTGTAACCGTAGTTAACCGATTATCGTTATAAGAAACTAGGAAAGACAAGAACTCCAATTTTTGTCCGGGGTACACTGACAAGCAAAGGACCTGTGTCTACAGACCGATTTCCTGTGAAGAACCCGCGGGTTAGATTGCCCACTGAGATTTACACATAAAAGCTTGCGGGGTGGATTGCCCGTCATAGGATCAAACAAAAAGATAAAAAGAGCTTACGGGGTGGATTGACCGTCAGAAGCTCGAACTGAAAGATAAAAGAGCTTACGGGAAAGATAAAAGAGCTTACGGGGTGGATTGCCCGTCAGAAGCTCGAACTGAAAGATAAAAGAGCCTACGGGGTGGATTGCCCGTTAGAAGCTCGAACTGAAAGATAAAAGAGCCTACGGGGTGGATTGCCCGTTAGAAGCTCGAACTGAAAGATAAAAGAGCCTACGGGGTGGATTGCCCGTGAGAAGCTCAAGCTGAAAGATAAAAGAGATTACGGGGTGGATTGCCCGTTAGAAGCTCGAACTGAAAGATAAAAGATCCTACGGGGTGGATTGCCCGTGAGGAGCTCGAACTGAAGATAAAAGATCCTACGGGGTGGATTGCCCGTGAGAAGCTCAAACTGAAAGATAGAAGAGCCTACGGGGTGGATTGCCCGTTAGAAGCTCGAACTGAGTGATAAAAGAGCTTACGGGTTGGATTGCCCGTCGGAAGCTCGAATCGAAGATAAAAAGAGCTTACGGGGTGGATTGCCCGTCAGAAGCTCGAACTGAAGATAAAAGAGCCTACGGGGTGGATTGCCCGTCAGAAGCTCGAACTGAAGATAAAAGAGCCTACGGGGTGGATTGCCCGTGAGAAGCTCAAACTGAAGGATAAAAGAGCCTACAGGGTGGATTGCCCGTTAGAAGCTCGAACTGAAAGATAAAAGAGCTTACGGGGTGGATTGCCCGTGAGAAGCTCAAACTGAAAGATAGAAGAGCCTACGGGGTGGATTGCCCGTTAGAAGCTCGAACTGAAAGATAAAAGAGCCTACGGGGTGGATTGCCCGTTAGAAGCTCGAACTGAAAGATAAAAGAGCCTACGGGGTGGATTGCCCGTGAGAAGCTCAAACTGAAAGATAAAAGAGCTTACGGGGTGGATTGCCCGTTAGAAGCTCGAACTGAAAGATAAAAGAGCCTACGGGGTGGATTGCCCGTCAGAAGCTCGAACTGAAGATAAAAGAGCCTACGGGGTGGATTTCCCGTCAGAAGCTCGAACTGAAAGATAAAAGAGCTTACGGGGTTGATTGCCCGTCAGAAGCTCGAACAGAAAGATAAATGAGCTCACGGGGTGGATTGCCCGTCTGAAGCTCAAACGGATAGATTAAAAGCTTGTGAGGCCATATAGACAAATGCAATATATGAATGTAGATTTTTCTCACTGATGGAATGACAATGCGAAAACTCAAATAACTAGTTTTCAATTTACAGAAAGAATGATGATGATGAGAACCCTTATTAATTTTGGGCATGAAGCAAAAGATTGATGATAGATTATTTCTTCTTTGCTATTTCTTTCATTATTGGATCCTTGACCCCCTAAAGGCATCGATCACAGTCAGTCTTGAGGATGAACTAAAACAAGGCCCATCTTATCTGGGAGAGACATCTTGCACTTTTATCCCCTGATGATTAGATGTTCTTGATGATAATTATCTTGATGGTTGAGTCTCAGTATTCCTTCCTTTCTTCGATGCCCTTTATAGGGGAAGCATCGTGCCCCCAAGACCTTTTGAGGCTTTCTAAGGAATTCTAACTGCTTAAAAAAAAAACATTACTTGTTTCACGTTTCAGTATATACTTATCAGGATGAATGCACACACACAAATGACAAAAGTTGAGAGGAAAGGACCAAGGTAGCGAAATAAAGTAAAGGAAGTCAATGTCATTATATTTGGATTGAAAAAGGTGTACAAAGCATAAGTTGCAAAACGTTGCGGAGTAGAATCACATCTCCTCAAGTGATGTCTCTTTCAATGACTAATTTTAGTATCCCTCATACAATCTTGACTGCTCATTAATTGGCTTCAGAGATGTTGTCTGCCCCAATCTTCAAATATCCAACCTACGGACTGCCCCAGTTCATCGGCTTGATGACACTTCCATTGTTTATATTTTTATTTTTATTTTTATTTTTTTATTTTTTGAACCCTAACTTTTGCCTAGACCGCCTTTTCAGGTTTTCAGCCTAACAGGTTGCTCTAACTTTTGTCTAGACCGTCTTTTCAGATTTTCAGTCTAGCGAGCTTTTTCTCTTTTCATTTTCATTTTTCTTTTCTTTTCTTCTTCTTCTTGGGAAGTGTGTTCAAGCATAATACTTTTTTACTGCATCCGAGTTCACAGGGAGCGGGAGGTCTTCCCCATCCATCCTGGTGAGAATTAAAGCTCCTCCAGAGAAGGCCTTTCTCACAACGTAAGGTCCTTCGTAGTTCGGAGTCCATTTCCCTCGATGATCCTTTTGGATTGGTAGAATCTTCTTGAGCACCAGGTCACCCTCCCGAAACTGCCGTGGACGTACCTTCTTCTCATAAGCTCTTATCAACCTTCTCTGGTATAATTGACCATGACACAACGCCCCTAATCTCTTCTCTTCAATGAGGTTCAATTGGTCTAGTCGATCATGGACCCACTCAGCTTCTTCTAATTCTGCTTCTCTCAGTACTCTTAATGAGGGGATCTCTACTTCAATCGGGAGCACTGCCTCCATCCCATAAACTAAAGAATATGGCGTTGCCCCTGTCGAGGTGCGAATAGAGGTACGATAGCCGTGTAAAGCAAAAGGTAACATCTCGTGCCAATCCTTATACGTCACCACCATCTTTTGGACAATCTTCTTGATATTTTTATTAGCGGGCTCAACTGCCCCGTTCATCTTTAGGCCTTACGGAGAGGAATTATGATGCTTTATCTTGAAATTTTCGCACATCTCCTTCATCATCTTATTGTTCAAATTGGTCGCATTATCAGTGATAATTTCACTCGGCAACCCATAACGACAAATTAACTCTCTTTTGACAAATCTGATCACGACATTCCTGGTCACATTGGAATATGATGCAGCCTCCACCCACTTGGTGAAATAATCGATGGCAACAAGAATGAAGCGATGTCCATTTGAGGCTTTTGGTTCGATGGGCCCGATCACATCCATTCCCCACATTGAGAACGGCCACGGTGCCGACATGACATTCAAGGGAGTTGGCGGCGCATGAACCTTATCAGCATATATTTGACACTTATGGCACTTCTTCGCATAATTAAAGCAATCAGCCTCCATTGTCAACCAATATTGGCCAGTCCTCAAGATTTTCTTGGCCATTGCATGACCGCTCGCGTGTGTTCCAAAAGGTCCTTCATGTACCTCCTCAACTATCAGTTTAGCTTCTTTTGCATCAACGCACCTCAACAACACCATGTCATGGTTTCTTTTGTAGAGAATATCTCCATCTAAATAGAAACCCATTGCAAGTCTTCTTAGAGTTCTTTTGTCATTTTCCGAAGCACCCGGAGGATATTCCCTTCTTTGGATGAAACATTTGATGTCATGGTACCACGGTTTTTTATCAGACTCTTCCTCTATCACTTGACAATATGCAGGATGATCACGACTTTCCATTTTGATGAGTGGTAGGTTCCTCTCGTCACTTACTTTGAACATTGAGGACAAGGTAGACAGCGCGTCAGCTAATTGGTTATCTTCTCCGGGAATATGATGAAATGTGACTTCGTCAAACTGCTCAATCAAACCTTTGATGTAATCATGGTACGGAATTAACTTGGCATCTCGGGTTTCCCATTCCCCTCTTAGCTGGTGGATGACCAATGCAGAGTCCCCATATACCTCCAGTCTCCTTGCTTTTGCCTCTATTGCTGCCAAAATCCCTAGTGCACAAGCTTCATATTCGGCTATGTTGTTTGTACAATTGAAGCAGAGCCTCGCAGTGACAGGGAAATAATCATTTTCTGGCGAGATTAAGATTGCCCCGATTCCGTGTCCCAATGCATTAGAAGCTCCATCAAATAACAAGGTCCACTTTTCTTTTTCTGGTGATTACTCGCGATCAAACAAAGCCATTATATCTTCATCTGGAAAATCACATTGCATCGATCCATAATCTTCTACCGGCTGATTGGCTAGATATTATGCAAGAGCACTCCCTTTTATTGCTTTTTGGGTGATATAGACAATGTCATATTCTGATAGCAGGACTTGCCAGCGAGCAATTCTTCCAGTCAGAGCAGGCTTATCAAAAATATACTTGATTGGATCCATTTTGGACACCAACCAGGTAGTGTAACACAACATGTAATGCCTCAAACGGCGAGCCGCCCAAGCCAAGGCACATCAAGTGCGTTCTAGTAGTGAGTAATTGGCTTCGCAACTGGTGAATTTCTTACTTAGATAATAGATGGCACGTTCCTTCCTCCCTGACTCATCGTGCTGCCCTAGTACACAACCCATTGATTGATCTAGTACAATCAAATACATGATGAGAGGTCTCCCTGGCACTGGGGGAACCAAGACTGGAGGCTTTTGTAGGTATCGTTTGATCTTCTCAAAGGCTTTTTGACAATCTTCATTCCATGTCACAGCTTGATTTTTGCGCAACAGTTTAAAGATCGGTTCGCATGTCGCTGTTAATTGGGAAATGAACCTGGCAATGTAGTTCAATCTTCCTAAAAACCCACGAACTTCTTTCTCTGTTTGAGGTGCTGGCATATCGTTGATTGCTCGAACCTTTTCAGGATCAACCTCTATTCCTCTTTCACTAACAATGAACCCCAGAAGCTTGCCCGATTTCACTCCAAAAGTGCATTTGGATGGATTCAGTCGGAGCTTAAACTTTCTTAACCGCTCAAAGAGTTTTTGCAGATTATCAACATGGTCATCTTCGGATCTGGACTTGGCGATCATGTCATCTACGTAAACTTCTATCTCCTTATGCATCATATCATGGAATAATGCCACCATAGCCCGCTGATATGTTGCCCCAGCATTTTTCAAGCCAAAGGGCATAACCTTATAGCAAAAGGTTCCCCACAAAGTGACAAATGTAGTTTTCTCCATATCCTCAGGTGCCATCTTGATCTGATTATATCCCGAGAAACCATCCATGAAAGAGAATAATTCATGTTGAGCAGTATTATCTACAAGAACATCAATGTGAGGCAAAGGAAAGTCATCCTTTGGGCTAGCTCTGTTCAGATCTCGATAGTCAACACACATTCGAACTTTTCCATCTTTCTTGGGAACAGGAACGATGTTAGCAACCCATTGAGGGTACTTTACAACTTCTAGGAAACCTGCATCCAGTTGTTTCTTGACCTCCTCCTTGATCTTTAAGGACATTTCCGCTTTCATCCTTCGTAGCTTCTGCATTACTGGAGGACACTCCGGCTTTAATGGCAATTTGTGTTCTGCTACACTGGGGTCTAACTGATAAGCTTCTGGCTTATCTAGTTTTATAACTAGATGGACTGTGGTTTTCGTGCAATTTATTCGAGTTCACTCTCGTTTTCGCCCAAATTTACCTTGTTTTGTTCCTAAGTTGGAATTTGACTCGTTTTGCGTCTTTTGTGTAGTTTTTAGATTATTTTGAGTAGAATTACGCTTGTGGGTGCTTTTGTTGTTTCAGATTAAATAAGTGAAGCTCCGGGAGTCAAGGAAAGTCGAAAAGCAGTGGAAATTGCAAGTCTGGAGACACTCGCCCCGCGAGTGTATTCTCGCCTAACGAGACTGAAGGTCAACAAAGCAGCAAAAGTCAACATTTCAGTCTCGCCACGCGAGACTCTTCTCGCCCCGCGAATCATGAAGACCTGCAAGACAGAGACCATCACGGCCAAGCCGTGATGAAGACCACGCCCGTGAACAGTTTGAGGTTTAAAGACTCGCCCCGCGAGAGACATCTCGCCTCGCGAGTGAATGAAGACTTGGAAGTCAGAGGCCATCACGGCCCAGCCGTGATGAAGGTCACGACCTGAATTGAAGACTCGCCCGCGAACACACTTTCACCTCGCGAGAGTTTAAATTGAAAGCGCTAATTTTAATTCTCGCCTCGCGAAAGTCTGCTCGCCTCGCGAGAGCGCAGATCGGGATTACTATTTAAGGGTCATTGCATATCGAACGTGGGGATCCAACTTTAGCATCCAGTTTTCCACTTGTTTAGAGTAGCGTTTAGGGTAGTTTCTTTTCTCTTTGGAGCTGCGTCTCCCTTTTTCTTATGGAGATTATGTCCGATCGCTTGTCTATGAGCATGAGGAACTAATCCCTCCTCCGAGGGAACGATGAAGCCACCCATGGCGATGTAAATCCGATATGATGTATGTCTTTCTCTTTAATTCAATTCTTGTTTTCTAATTCTGATTTGATTGTGTCAATTATATGCTAGCGTGATTGACTTGTTAACGTGATGAGGCTTAGTCAGCGATTCGCGTTTAGAACTTGAATTAGAATCATCGATCGAATATTGCACGAGAGTGAATAGGAGATCGGTGCAACCATATAGGGAACACGAATTAACAGAATTCGAGATTAGGGTTAAGAGACCTAGCAAGTAATTAACTCAAATCATCGAATACGTCCTAATGAGCACGGAAGTGGATTTAGGAGAATTTAGGGGTCCCGGTTGACATTGTAATTGAATTTAGGGAGGGATTCATCATCACTTGGGTGTACATATTGGGTAGGTGGATTTGTGACCTTGGACATTTTAGTTTTTCTGATTTTTAGTTAATTAGTTTATTTAGATTGTTAGTTGAATTTCGCTATTATTCTCTTCCTCTCAACCACCTTCTTCCGTAACTTGACCGAACATATCTGACTTCCCGCGGATTAGTCGAATTGGTACCCCAATCCTTGAGTTCGACCTCGGTAATTACTTACCGTGTATTTTTATTACTTGCGACGACCCGGTACACTTGCCGGAGTCACAACAAGTTTTTGGCGCCGTTGCCGGGGATTGGCACAACCAATTTTTCTGATTCTAGGGGAGTTTGATTATTTGGTTAAGTTATTTTTATTCTTATTTTTATTTTTATTTTTATTATTTTCTTTTTATTTTCTACTATCTCTCTACTTCTTTGATTCCACTTGGTCTTGCCTTGTTTTGTATGCGAGGTACACGAAGGAATGCTTCCGGGTTGCGAGTATTGTGATGGGAACCATGACACTTGGAGTTGTCCGTTCTACTTCCCTCAAGTTTATGTGGAACCATGGCATAATGACAGCGTGCCCCAGAACAATTATCAGAGTCAGAATCAGTATTGGGGTGATATGAGTAGAGACCATCCGGATTTTGCTTGGAGTAATGATGGCGGTGGTCTAGCCTGGCAGCCACAACCTCAACAAAATTGGCAACAACAACCTCAACAGAATTGGCAGCCACAACCTTGGGAGTTGGCTCTTGAGAGGGTCAATGCGGCAATGGATAAGTTAGCGAGTTCTATGGAGACATCATTTGAGAAGGCAAATGCGGCGGTAGAGGAGTTGGGTCAGCCCACAAAGCAACTAAATGAGTGTCCCCCAGAGACTCTCCCAGTTGATACCGAGAACGACCCTAAGAACCAATGCAATGCCACAACAACTAGAAGCAGTGGGGTGTTGGGATATGACTGGGGTGTAACTAGTTCTCAGGGAGTTGAGGAAGAACTACCACATGTTGAGGAAGAACAACCGGAGGATAAGGAATTGGCAAGTGTCATGGCCCCGGAACAACCACATGTTGAGGAAGAGGAGTTGGCAAAGGACAAGGCACTGGAGCAAGGGGGTAGAGATCAAGATGAAGATAAAGTGGCGGAGGATTCCACCATGCTTGCCAAGCAACCTGATTTTGATGCGTTAAATAAATATGTTGGCTTGCATGCATGTGTGGACACCGGTAAATTAGACCCTCCCACTTGTCTAGCACACTTCCTCGTGAAAACACCATTTGACCTGAGAGGAAGTGAGTTCATAATTGAAGAGGTCAATGGAGTTTTCACACACTGGCTGGATGGAGTGGATGATAAGGTCATATTGATGCTACGATCTCCACTCCAATTACCATTTGATCCGGGTGGAGGATTTGATATGATGAGCGTCCCTTGGCCTCTGTACCACAGACTATGGGATCCAGGTGGATGCTTCTTAATAAGTCAAGCTCGGGACGTTAAACAAGCGCTTCTTGGGAGGCAACCCAAGCTAGGTATCCTTCTCTTCTCTTAACTTTTGTTTTGTTTTGTTTTTGTTTTGTTTTTGTTTGTCACTCTTGAATAATTTGAGAAGATCAAGAGTTTTTGTATGAAATGTCGTGTCGGCAAGCTTGTTGGATGTTAATTAGATTGAGCGTAGATTGATTGCATGAATTATTTGACCATCGATGATTTCCCCTAGGTTCTGAAATTAGAAAATTGATCCCCACTTAAAAATTGAAAATTGAACCTTGAGAATTTTATTGTGATTACTTGATTTATGATAATTTTGGGGTGAGGGGGTGCACACACTAGGAATCGTATCTCGGTCAAACAATTTGCAAAATGTCCAGGTGAGGATTTGAGCCTCCAACTCTGTTTTTGAATGTGTGAATCACTGTTAAGTTGCACTTTCCCGAATTTGCTTGAATCTCTATATGGTTTGCATGTCTATGTGTTGCATCAAATGATTTAGGCAATTTTCTTTGAATTAACTACTTGGCCTAAAATGAACCATCCCTAATGCATGTTCCCTAGTTAGCCAAATTGAGCCCAATTGACCTATTGTTTCTTGATGACCTTACATTACGAGCCAAAATCTGAAAAACCATGTTAACCCAATCTTAGGATTAGGAGAGCATGGAAATGAGCAAGAGAAAGGTTGTGAGAAACTAAGTTTGGGGTGGCTACGAGGTGATATGTCATATTGGGGTGAGAAAAAGAAAACAAAGGTTGGAACCCAAGGCAATAATAAAAAAAAAAGAAAAAAAAATATTCAAAATAAATTGCCAAAAGAAAAGGGGCAAGTCAAGAGATTAGCAAGGAAAAAGGCTGTAGTCACCCGAGACAAAAAGAAAAATGAAAAAAGGAATTTGAGTCGAATACGTGTAAAAAGGTTCATGCTCTCTTAGTTCCTAGGGACTTAAGCCTAAATATCCTTCATTATCCTACCCTCAGCCAGGCCCCATTACAACCTTTAAAAGACCTTCTGATGTTGCATACATGTTTACGTGGGGACCATTTTTGAGATGAAAATCAAATTCATGGGAAGTGCTCTTGATAAGTGAAATTGAGTGAAAAAGTTGAAAACCTTGACAAACTTGAGCGAATGAGTGAAATTTTAAATGCCCTTGTGAGGAAGGCAATTGTTTGAGATAGGTGATCTTCCTTTGTGTGTATCTCCCGATCCTCAACTTAGAGTAATGATGGAATGAATGATGAGTTCTCAATGGTTTAAAGTAAATGAATGTGGGGATTCCATTTATGTAGGGGGGAGATCATTGGAGAAAAACTGTTTTGATTGCATTAAATTTGTGCGAAATCGATTGATTCCTTTAGGCTTGCCAAGTCTTGAGTCGTTTTTGAGTTTTAAGCTTGCTTGGGGACAAGCAAGGTTTAAGTTTGGGGTATTTTGATAAGCCTCTGGCTTATCTAGTTTTATAACTAGATGGACTGTGGTTTTCGTGCAATTTATTCGAGTTCACTCTCGTTTTCGCCCAAATTTACCTTGTTTTGTTCCTAAGTTGGAATTTGACTCGTTTTGCGTCTTTTGTGTAGTTTTTAGATTATTTTGAGTAGAATTACGCTTGTGGGTGCTTTTGTTGTTTCAGATTAAATAAGTGAAGCTCCGGGAGTCAAGGAAAGTAAGCAAGTGGAAATTGCAAGTCTGGAGACACTCGCCCCGCGAGTGTATTCTCGCCTAACGAGACTGAAGGTCAACAAAGCAGCAAAAGTCAACATTTCAGTCTCGCCACGCGAGACTCTTCTCGCCCCGCGAATCATGAAGACCTGCAAGACAGAGACCATCACGGCCAAGCCGTGATGAAGACCACGCCCGTGAACAGTTTGAGGTTTAAAGACTCGCCCCGCGAGAGACATCTCGCCTCGCGAGTGAATGAAGACTTGGAAGTCAGAGGCCATCACGGCCCAGCCGTGATGAAGGTCACAGCCTGAAATTGAAGACTCGCCCCGCGAACACACTTTCACCTCGCGAGAGTTTAAATTGAAAGCGCGCTAATTTTAATTCTCGCCTCGCGAAAGTCTGCTCGCCTCGCGAGAGAGCGCAGATCAGGATTACTATTTAAGGGCTGTTGCATATCAGAACGTGGGGATCCAACTTTAGCATCCAGTTTTCCACTGTTTAGAGTAGCGTTTAGGGTAGTTTCTTTTCTCTTTGGAGCTGCGTCTCCCTTTTTCTTATGGAGATTATGTCCGATCGCTTGTCTATGAGCATGAGGAACTAATCCCCTCGTCCGAGGGAACGATGAAGCCACCCATGGCGATGTAAATCCGATATGATGTATGTCTTTCTCTTTAATTCAATTCTTGTTTTCTAATTCTGATTTGATTGTGTCAATTATATGCTAGCGTGATTGACTTGTTAACGTGATGAGGCTTAGTCAGCGATTCGCGTTTAGAACTTGAATTAGAATCATCGATCGAATATTGCACGAGAGTGAATAGGAGATCGGTGCAACCATATAGGGAACACGAATTAACAGAATTCGAGATTAGGGTTAAGAGACCTAGCAAGTAATTAACTCAAATCATCGAATACGTCCTAATGAGCACGGAAGTGGATTTAGGAGAATTTAGGGGTCCCGGTTGACATTGTAATTGAATTTAGGGAGGGATTCATCATCACTTGGGTGTACATATTGGGTAGGTGGATTTGTGACCTTGGACATTTTAGTTTTTCTGATTTTTAGTTAATTAGTTTATTTAGATTGTTAGTTGAATTTCGCTATTATTCTCTTCCTCTCAACCACCTTCTTCCGTAACTTGACCGAACATATCTGACTTCCCGCGGATTAGTCGAATTGGTACCCCAATCCTTGAGTTCGACCTCGGTAATTACTTACCGTGTATTTTTATTACTTGCGATGACCCGGTACACTTGCCGGAGTCACAACACTAACCCTGGCATGTCTTGGTAGGACCATGCAAAAACATCTTTATAATCTGTCAACAACCTGATCAACCTGTTCCGCTCCTTTTCTTTCAGGGAAAGGCCAATCTTGACCTCTTTTTTATCATCTTTGGTTCCCAAATTGATTAGCTCACTCGGCTCTTCATGGGGGCGAATTTCCCTGGCTTCTTGTTCTACCAATCTCAAAAGTTCAGGGGGAACTTCCCCGTCATCATCAACAACCTCCTCAGCATGATCAACGGAATAGTCAAAATTGTATCATGAGTTACTAACACTGTCGTTTTCAAGAGAGTCACTTTTAGATCTGCATTTTGGTAATTATCAGGGAAAGATGAATGAATAAAGGTTAAAGACAAGAGACTGCATTTATTGGTGAGGGATGGTGAACAAAAACGAAAGTAAAAAAAAAGTGAGATAACAAGACAAAGATACTGAATGCATGCATTTATTGATAAGTCATACCGAAACAGAAACAAGTAAGCCCATTACAACAAAACTCCTAAAGCCTTGGGCAGAGCTAAAGGATAAGCATTACAGAATTACTTTGAAAAGGACTCTATGGTCTTGGGGAACTCAATGATCTCCCAATTGTTGAGCTCTGTATCCGGAGAGCATGGATACACCAGATTGATACCACGATCGGTAGGATAATCATCTTCAATAGCTGCTGCTTGGTCCAGGAATGCAAACCCTACGCTTCGGAAGCTCTGTCGAATGTCACAGATGGGAACCCTTTCAGCCTCGTATTCACGATTTTCCAGCCGAGCCAACCTCTTTCTTTTCTTCTCTTCTATAACTCTCATCTTGTCGGCCCTGGTGGGTTTGTATCCCAATCCAAACCTGTCCTTGTTCTCAGTGAGCATGAGAATGTCAGCAACGCCTTGGCTGTTCTTCCCCAAACCGCTTCCAGGTTGGTATCCTCCTTCGAGCATAACCTTGCCCATCATGACGGACGCTTTAGATGACCGAGGTTTCAAGAGTGGAGCACTATCCCCAACATAAGTGGTATTGGCAATTTCAAGTGACTGGAAGGCGGTCTCGAGAGCTTCCTCGGCAGCTTCAATATAAGGGGTGGTTGATGGCTTGCTTACTAACAGATCCTCCTCTCCAGAGACAATTATCAGCTTACAATCAACAATGAACTTCACCTTCTGGTGCAATGTGGAAGGTACAGCTCCAGACGAATGGATCCATGGTCGTCCTAGGAGACAACTGTATGTTGGTGTGATGTCCATTACTTGGAAAAGTACTTCAAAGGTGCAGGGGCCAATCTGAATGGGCAATTCAATTTCCCCCATGACTTCCCTTCGGGTGCCATCGAAAGCTCTTACAATCATTGTGCTTGGCTTCATATGAGTTCCGTCGAAAGGCAACTTCGCCAGTGTTGACTTTGGCATTACATTCAAAGAAGAGCCATTATCAATGAGAACTCTGGCCATGACATGGTCTCGGCACTTCACAGAAATGTGCAAGGCCTTGTTGTGCCCCATACCTTCAACTGGTATTTCATCATCGGTGAAAGTAACATAATTATCAGCAACTATGTTACCTATAATGTTATCGAGCTTATCAATTGTGATGTCATGGGAGACATGCGCTTGATTCAACACCTTCATCAGTACTCTTCTGTGTGGCTCTGAGTTCATCAATAGAGACAAAAGAGATATCCGAGCCGGAGTCCGATTTAACTGATCCACAACCCTATATTCACTCTGCTTGATGAACTTCAAGAATTCTCCTACCTCCTCATCAGATACACCCTTTTTATTCTCACCCCCATTTGCTTCCTTGTCATCTAGGATTTCTTCCACCTTCTCTTTCCCTTTGTGATCCTTTCCTTCCTTTTCTATTCCCCCATTTCGCAATACCTCTGGAGTGTAAATGCGACCACTCCTAGTCATTCCGCCAATTCCTGAAATGTTGGTGACCACAGTAGTTGACACGGACTCGGCAAGTGTACCGGTTCGTTGCAAGTAATAAAAACGGTAAGACCGGATATCGTTCTCAGGGATCGTGGACAATTACCACTTCGCAAATTTGACTACTATCTAGGCGATCGAATTTTGGATTGAAGGTTGTTCTAACATCTAGCAAACAAACAAGAAGAAAATATTTTTGTTCTTTTTGGATTTTTCTCAAACAGTTAACGTGAAAACAGAGAGATGAATAACAATGAGATAGAATTGCTGGGGTTAAACTAAGCTAATCCTCCCTTGATTGTTATGAAATGATAACTAACACAGTTCCTACTCCCCTTATGACAATCGAATCTTTTCTAATATACTCAAGCCTAATGTCTTAGGTGCATTGAGCCTAAAATCCCAAATTAAACCCTAATGTCTTAGGTGGATTAATAAGAGAAATTGCATTAAGACAAGATTCATAAGATTGCAAGTAGCCAACACCTATGTCTAGATTCTTGGACTACTTGGCATATAATTCATGAGCATGCTTTAACATCAACCTTTCAATTGTCTATTAAAGCAACTAATCATTCCTAAGATGATCAAGCCTAGGAAAGCATTAAGTATAGAATTATATACTCACAAAGAAGAAGGAAAGTGTATTAAAATCAAATCATTTTTACAACCAAGTTCAGATAGCAATAGTCTAACCCCAACAAAAGGGGAGTTTAGCTACACATAATTGATAGTAAAACAAAAGGAATACTTACAGAGATGAACAAAGGGGAGAGCTCCATGGAATGATGCCCCTGACCCACAAAGAAGCAGAGGATTTTTCTTTAGGGTTCTCCTGAATAGCCCTTCTTACATTGCCTTTCGCTTCTTTTATTACTGCGTGGCGGTCACGGGCGTGACGACCATCACGGCCAGGCCGTGATGGTTTTCGACTTGGCACCGCTTCATTTACTGATTCATCACGGCCGTGATACTCATCACGGCTAGGCCGTGATCCTTTTCGACTTTTCCAACAAACAGGTCACGGCAGTGATAGCCATCACGGCAGGCCGTGATCGCTCTCTCGACCTTTCCAACTGATTCATCACGGTAGTAATATCCATCACGGCCAGGCCGTGATCGTCTCCGACTTTTGGAGATCTGGCACGGTGACACGTCACGGCCGTGATAGCCATCACGGCTAGGCCGTGACGAGCCTTCCGACTTTTGGCTCAATTCTTTCTTCACTCTTTGCTCCCTCACGGTAGTGAGGGCCATCACAGCTAGGCCGTGATACTCTCTTGCTTGCTCAATTTCTTATCTTTCAAAGCTCTAAGTCATCCAAGCTTCATACTTGCTAATTCTTGGGCATTTAATCATGAATATCTGCAAAACAACACACAATACCACCTTATCCGTTCCAAAGGAAAAACTAAACAAAATAAACACTAAAATGGCCTAACTATATGCAAATGCATGCAGAAATGTACATGGAAAATGAGGTGAAATCACACTCATCAAATCACCCCAAGCTTAAGACTTTGCTTGTCCTCAAGCAAAAACCAAGGCCATAAGATGAAAACAACTAGGACAATGATAGTGAACTAAGAACCCGAATAAAATGATCCAAGCAACAGGCAGTCAATTATTTCAGCAAGAGACAATCAATTCAAGTCCAATTAGGGGCTTAGTTTCCTTAGACTCACATTCTCACTAATTCGGGCACTCTATCTCACTTGAAGCTCACCCCAAGCTTGTTCATTTGCTTGGCTCTCTTTCTTGCCTTACTCACTCAAGTGTTAAGGGAATATGACATTTCACTCCATTTTTCTCAAAGAATGATTCCTACCATAAGCTTGACTATCAACCAAATCTTCACTTTATTAATGAAAACATCTAAGAATCAAGAGGTCTTATTCTTTGGTTGTAATGAGGCCATGGGATCAATTTTCAGGTGGGAATTTCAAAAACAGGAAATTTCAAAAGGCTATACAAACAATCAAGCATTGCAAGGCACGACCTTCTAAAATACCTTTCTTTGGGTTTCAGTTTACTCTTCCACCATTCTTTTCATTTTTTTTTATTTTTTTATTTTTTTCTTTTTACTTCTCATTCCTTTTTGTCATCCCCTTCCCCATTTTTATTTCTTTTTCTCTCTTTTTTTTTTTTCTTTGGAGAAGGGAAGATTTTGCAATTCAAGAGAAGTAAAATTTTTTCAGATTCATTTTTTCTTTTCATCATCCCAAACTTTCAACTACATTTTCCAACCCATTTTTGCACAGTACTTTAGAAGGTCCCTCATAAGTATATTTAACACAACATTTCAGGGAACCAAGAAAAGCATGTTATTCATTCAGGCTCAAGATGGGCAACTAAGGGTAGCATTTACACATTCAAAGCTCAGAAGGCCAGAAAAAATACCTATTGCCTCAATCATTTTCAAAAATGTTTCCAAAAATTTTCTAGTTTCGAAATGGTTTCAAGTCAAGTTCTAGAGAAAAACAATCCAAGAGGAAAACACTCTACACAAAGAACGGGGGCAGATTTAGTGAGTACCCCCTAATGGCTCAAAAGCTCACATTCATCAGTTCAAGAACCAGTGAGAATACAAATCCATAGAAACACATGCTAATCATCAACTATCCAAGAACATCTCAAGCATATTTAATGAAGCCATATCACAAGAATATAAAATCAGGGTCCAAAAATTCACTATCACAGAGAAATTGGCACTTAGCTCTCACAATCAGATGCTCAATCTAAGCAGGGGGCAATTAATTCATGTGATCATGCAAGACTAAAGCCTATATGAATGCAATATTTACAATGCAAGCTAAAAGATTACCCCTACCCCAAGCTTAAAGACTTACATTGTCCTCAATGTAAATAATTAAGTTTAGAGTGGGGAGAAAATTGGAATAACTCACCAAAGTGGTAGTGGTGCTGAATCACATGCCTTCTGGTTTCGTTTCCTTCTGCCCTTCTTCTCCACCTTCCTTCAAAATCTGGAATCACTCAACAAACTATTAACAAACCTCTTGAGCTTCTCAAATTATTCAAGAGGGGAAATCAAAAACAAAAGAGAAGAGGAAAATAAAGATTGGGTTGCCTCCCAATAAGCGCTTCTTTAACGTCACTAGCTTGACGGATGATTTTTTTAATTTTTTTTAATTTTTTTTTTTAAATTTTTTTTTTAATTTTTTTTTAATTTTTTTTTTTTTTTTAAGAAGATGGTGCCTGAAGAGTGACGGAAATCGCCTGACGATCAAAGTTGCCCCCAAGGTAGTGCTTTAGTCTTTGTCCATTAACCGTGAAGGTATCACCGGATGATGGATCTTCCAATTTAACAGAACCAAATGGAGAGACAGACTTGACATAGAATGGGCCTGACCATCTTGATCTCAATTTGCCTGGAAAGAGCTTGAGTCTTGAGTTAAACAACAGAACCGATCGGCCTTCTTCAAACTTCTTGGGAAGAATGTACTTGTCATGCCAGAACTTTGTCCTTTCCTTGTATATCCTAGCACTCTCATAAGCCAAGAGTCGGAACTCATCCAACTCATTCAATTGAAGCATCCTCTTGTCCATGGCCAGCCTTGCATCAAAGTTCAGGGCCTTCACTGCCCAAAAAGCACGGTGTTGTAGCTCTACCGGAAGATGACATGATTTCCCGAACACCAATTGGTAAGGTGACATACCAATAGGCGTCTTATAGGCAGTCCGATAGGCCCAAAGTGCATCATCCACTTTCTTCGCTCAATCCTTCCTTGCATTGTTCACAGTTTTTTCTAAAATCCTCTTCAACTCCCGGTTGGACAATTCTACTTGCCCACTGGTTTGGGGATGGTATGGGGTGGTAACTTTGTGGTTCACCCCAAACTTGGCAAGCACTGCATTGAACTCATTATTGCAAAAGTGGGTACCCCCATCACTTATGATAGCCCTAGGGGTCCCAAACCGGGTAAAAATATTCTTCCTCACAAAACTGATCACAGTTCTTGCATCATCCTTCAAAGTTGGCACGGCTTCCACCCACTTGCTCACATAATCAACCGCCACCAGGATGTACTTGTTGTTGTAAGACGACGGGAAAGGACCCATGAAGTCAATCCCTCATACGTCAAAGAGCTCTACCTCCAATATACCCTTTAAGGGCATCTCATTTCTCTTGGAAATACTGCCGGTCCTCTGGCATTTATCACAATTCATCACCCAAGCTCGGGAGTCCTTGAAAATAGTGGGCCAAAACAACCCGCTTTGCAAAATCTTCATGGCGGTCCTCTCACCACCAAAGTGTCCTCCATAGGGTGAGTTGTGGCAGTGGGTCAACACCCCATTAATTTCTTCTTCAGGTATGCACCTCCTCAGAATTCCATCCGAACCTCTTTTTGAAAAGATACGGCTCATCCCAAATGTAGAACTTGGCATCATGAATGAGCTTCTTCCTCATTGCGCATTGAAGTCCTTAGGAATTTTATTGGCCGCCTTGTAATTTGCAATATCCACGAACCAAGGTGCCACTTGCACCACAAACAACCTGTTCATCCGGGAATTCCTCTTGAATTGGCAACTTTGCTTTCGCTTGGACATCTGCTTGTGGAAGCCTGGACAAATGGTCGGCTACCACATTCTCCACTCCTTTCTTGTCCTTTATTTCCAAATCAAACTCTTGGAGTAGCAAGTATCCACCTAATAAGCCTTGGCTTAGCATCCTGTTTAGTCATAAGATATCTCAAAGCGGAATGATCGGTGTAGACTGTAGTTTTACAACCAATCAAGTAGGATCTAAATTTATCAAAAGCAAATACCACAAGCAAGCAATTCTTTTTCAGTCGTAGTGTAATTCAATTGGGCATCATTTAGCACCACGACTAGCATAGTAAATGACATGCAACACTTTGTTTTTTCTTTGGCCCAAAATGGCTCCCACCGCATAGTCACTTGCATCACACATTAGCTCAAAAGGTAAACTCCAATCCGGAGGAGCAATGACCGGTGCGGTGGTGAGTTTTTCTTTCAAAATTTTGAAGGCATGCATGCAATCATCATCAAATATAAAAGGAGTATCAGCTACCAAAAGCTTGCATAAGGGTTTCACTATTTTTGAAAAATCTTTTATGAACCTTCTATAAAAACCCGCATGCCCTAGGAAGCTTCTAACACCTTTCACATTTAAGGGAGGAGGAAGTTTTTCAATCACTTCAATTTTGGCTCTATCAACCTCCATCCCCCTTGATGAAATTTTGTGCCCAAGAACTATACCCTCCCTAACCATGAAATGGCATTTTTCCCAATTTAAAACGAGGTTAGTTTCTTGGCACCTTTTTAGAACACAGGCAAGATTATTCAAACAGTTATCAAATGAATCACCAAATACAGAAAAATCGTCCATAAATACCTCAATAAACTTCTCATTCATATCAGAAAATATAGATAGCATGCACCTTTGAAAAGTGGCGGGTGCATTGCACAACCCGAAAGGCATTCTCCTGTATGCATAGACTCCATAAGGGCAGGTGAAAGCGGTCTTCTCTTGGTCCTCCGGATCAACCACAATCTGGTTATACCCGGAGTATCCATCAAGGAAACAATAGAAAGCATGGCCCGCCAACCTCTCTAGCATCTGATCAATGAAGGGTAATGGAAAGTGGTCTTTTCTAGTGGCCTCATTCAGTCTTCTGTAGTCAATGCATACCCTCCATCCAGACACGGTCCTGGAGGGAATAAGTTCATTCTTTTCATTCGCCACCACTGTCATCCCCCTTTCTTGGCACAACTTGGCACCGGACTCACCCATGGACTATCGGAGATGGGATAGATAATGCCCGCATCCAACAACTTCACAATCTCCTTCCTCACAACTTCCTTCATATTCGGGTTGAGTCTTCTTTGCGGTTGCCTAACCGGCTTGAATTTTTCCTCCACACGGATTTTGTGCATGCGAAGGAGGGGCTTATCCCTTTCAAATCGGACATAGACCATCCAATTGCAGATTTGTGCTCCCTAAGCACCCTCAACAGCTTCTCTTCTTCCAAGGAATTCAACCCACTATCTGATGATAACTGGGAATGAAGAGTTCATCCCTAGGAAGGCATAACGGAGATGGGATGGCAATTCCTTCAACTCTAGCACGGTGGGTCACCCTTATCTTCAATTCTCACATCTTCCACCACTTTGTCTTCATCAATATTCACAACCCAGACAAGCCTCCAGAGATTTAATCATGAGATCAACTTCTTCTCGCACCTACTTCTTCTTCTACATCCTCTACCATTAGAGCGGCTTCTAACGAATCTTCAAACTTCTGGTGCAAACTCTTGTCGCTAATGAATCAATGAGGTCCACTATCATGCATGTGTCCTTGTCGCTTGGGTGTTTCATCGCTTCAAACACATTAAAAGTGACCTTTTCGTCTTGTACCGAAGCACCAATTCCCCTTGATTGACATCGATCAAGGCTCTACACTGTTGCTAGGAATGGTCTCCCAAGAATCGAGAGGAGTATCACCATCTTGACCATATCTAACACCACAAAATCTGCTGGAAAAATAAATTTATCTACCTTCACCAACAAATCCTCCACAACACCATAGGGATATGTAATTGAGCGGTCCGCGATTGAAGAGAAATTCCTGTTGGTTTTACCTCACCAATCCCCAGCTTCTTGAAAATGGAGAGCGGCATCGATTAATACTTGCCCCTAAATCGCACAATGCTCTCCCTATGTTCGGATGACCAATCGTGCATGGGATAGTGAAACTGCCCAGGTCCTTCATTTTCTTGGCAGCTTCCTTTGAAGTATAGCGCTGCACTCTTCGATAAGCATAAACTGTCTCCTCCTTCCACCTTCTTTTGTTCGTAAGGATTTCCTTCATGAATTTTGCGTAGGAAGGCATCTCTTTGTAGAGCTTCAGCAAGCGGGATGTTTATTTGTAGCTTTTTGAATACATCCAGAATTTAGAAAAGCTCGCTGATCTTTTGCCTCTTTCTTCAACCGTTTGGGGTATGGAATTACGAAATATGGGGGCAGCTCCTTGGGATTATCAACCTCTTCCAGAATCTGTCTTCTAGTCTTCTTCTTCGCAAATTCTTCATCAACCAATTTCTCCCTCTCGTGGTTCTTCACTTCTACATCAATAGGATTAGAGGTAGTACCTTGGGACGTTCCGGGTTCTTCATTGTTTACCTCTTCAAATTGCCCCTTGTCAATTCCAAAGCATCACTTGTCTTCTCTTCCTTCTCTTTTTCTTGTGGACTTAACATTCTCCCACTTCTTGTAACAATGGCCTTACAATCTTCCCTTGGGTTCTTCTCGGTATCCCCGTGCAATTGTCCTGGAGGTCTCTCTCGCCATCTGCCTTGCTAGTTGGCCCATTTGATGCTCCAAGTTCTTTATTGAAGCATTCTCGATTCTTTATAGTCTCTTGAGTAACTTGCATGAACTGGCCTAGAAGGTTCTCCAATTTGCTTGAACTCTCTTGAGGAGGCTTTGCTTGAGTATTTGAACTTTGTCCTTGTCTCCAACTAAAGTTGGGATGATTGCGCCACCCGGATTGTAGGTGTTGGAATAGGGATCATTTCTAGACCCTTGGTTGCCCATATAGTTTACCTCTTCTTGTCCCGAGCTCCCAACCACATTGATCTCACAGTTCCCATTTGCATGGTTGCCTCCACGAAATCACACACTCGAGGTACCTTGAACTTGAACAGCTTGTACTTGAGAGTTCGCAGGTTGAACCGACCCCGGTTGTTTGGTAAGAATAGCCATTTGTGCCTTGAGGGCACCAATTTCATCCAGCTCTAGAACACCTCTCTCGACCATTGACCGAGAACTAGGCATTTGATAGTCATTGTCAGCCATGTTCTCAATCAAGTCCTTTGCTTCTTAGGTGTCTTTTGACTCAATGTACCTCCTGCAGCCGCTTCAATCATACTTCTTGAATTCTGTTGAGCCCATTAACAAAAGTTGCGACCTCTTTGCCATGTCTCTAGTTCATGATTTGGACAAGCTGTGAGTAAGGACTTGAACCTCTCCCAGGCTTCATATAGTGACTCACCATCCCTCTGTGCAAAGGCATTGATCTCGACCTCAGCTTAATCATTCTTGACGGAGGGAAAAATCGAGATAAAAACTTGCTTGACCAAGTCGTTCCAGGTGATGATGCTTCCATGAGGATGAGATTGAAGCCATGCCTTGGCTCTATCCCTCAAAGAGAAAGGGAACAGCCTTAACCGAATGGCCTCATCCAAGCTCCGTTTAACTTGATGGTGTCACACAGCTCAATGAAGGTACCAATATGAGCATGAGGATCTTCACTCTCCAACCCTCCAAATTGGTTTTGCTTGCACAAGGTGGAGAAGTGAGGCCTTGATTTCGAAATTATTGCAGGCCACCGCAGGTCTCACAATCGGAGTTCCACATCTATCAACTCTAGGGGAAGTGTAGTCCCCATTGTTCTCCTTGGTGCATTCTCTTACGCCATGGTGACACTGCTATTTCAGTTTGTGGTTCTTGCACACTCGGGTAACTCAACTTGCTTGCTCTTGTCTACTAGAAGATGCTCTTTCTCTGTTCTGTCTTGCCTTGGTTTTCTTTCTATTCCTTCTGCAGAGTCTCTCGATCTCGAGTTCGAATTGAGTTCACCTGGGTCGATTGTACCTCGCATACACCGAACAAACGGAGTAGCACAGAACAAACAGAAAAACAAGACTTGCAGAAATTCACAGCAGAGATCGAGAAATTAAGAACGAAAAACACAGTAGGAAAACAGTAAAAAAAAAAAAAATGCCTAAATTAGGAGTCCCCTTTGGTACTCGTGATATTGGCACACCGATCCCCGGCAACGGCGCCAAAAACTTGACACGGACTCGGCAAGTGTACCGGTTCGTTGCAAGTAATAAAAACGGTAAGACCGGATATCATTCTCAGGGATCGTGGACAATTACCACTTCGCAAATTTGACTACTATCTAGGCGATCGAATTTTGGATTGAAGGTTGTTCTAACATCTAGCAAACAAACAAGAAGAAAATATTTTTGTTCTTTTTGGATTTTTCTCAAACAGTTAACGTGAAAACAGAGAGATGAATAACAATGAGATAGAATTGCTGGGGTTAAACTAAGCTAATCCTCCCTTGATTGTTATGAAATGATAACTAACACAGTTCCTACTCCCCTTATGACAATCGAATCTTTTCTAATATACTCAAGCCTAATGTCTTAGGTGGATTGAGCCTAAAATCCCAAATTAAACCCTAATGTCTTAGGTGGATTAATAAGAGAAATTGCATTAAGACAAGATTCATAAGATTGCAAGTAGCCAACACCTATGTCTAGATTCTTGGACTACTTGGCATATAATTCATGAGCATGCTTTAACATCAACCTTTCAATTGTCTATTAAAGCAACTAATCATTCCTAAGATGATCAAGCCTAGGAAAGCATTAAGTATAGAATTATATACTCACAAAGAAGAAGGAAACTGTATTAAAATCAAATCATTTTTACAACCAAGTTCAGATAGCAATAGTCTAACCCCAACAAAAGGGGAGTTTAGCTACACATAATTGAAAGTAAAACAAAAGGAATAATTACAGAGATGAACAAAGGGGAGAGCTCCATGGAATGATGCCCACAGCCACAGCAGCAGAGGATTTTTCTTTAGGGTTCTCTGAATAGCCCTTCTTCTGTTCTGCTCAGTTCTTTTATTACTCGTGGCCGGTCACGGCCGTGACAGCCATCACGGCCAGGTCGTGATGGTTTCTGACTTGGCACCGCTTCATTTATTTCGATTCATCACGGTAGTGATACTCATCACCGGCCAGGCCGTGATCCTTTCGACTTTTCCAACAAACAGGTCACGGCCGTGATAGCCATCACGGCAGGCCGTGATCGCTCTCGACTTTTCCAACCGATTCATCACGGTAGTAATATCCATCACGGCTAGGCCGTGATCGTCTCGACTTTTGGAGATCCGGCACGGTGACACGTCACAGGCGTGATAGCCATCACGGCTAGGCCGTGACAGACTCGACTTTTGGCTCAATTCTTTCTTCACTCTTCGCTCCTCACGGCCGTGAGGGCCATCACGCAACTAGGCCGTGATACTCTCGCTTGGCTCAATTTCTTATCTTTCAAAGCTCTAAGTCATCCAAGCTTCATACTTGCTAATTCTTGGGCATTTAATCATGAATATCTGCAAAACAACACACAATACCACCTTATCCGTTCCAAAGGAAAAACTAAACAAAATAAACACTAAAATGGCCTAACTATATGCAAATGCATGCAGAAATGTACATGGAAAATGAGGTGAAATCACACTCATCAATGGTTATGGCATAAGAAACTAGGACATGCTGGTATGAAACTAATTTCTGAATTAGAAAGGAATAATCTCGTGAGAGGATTGCCTGATATTAGCTTTAAGAAAGATGTCTTGTGTGATGCATGTCAGAGAGGTAAACAGATAAAATCAAGTTTCAAATCTAAAAACCAAATATCAACCTCTAGACCTCTTCAGTTGTTACTCATGGATCTGTTTGGACCAGTTAGTGTTGCAAGCCTGGCTGGAAGAAAATATGGATTTGTCATAGTTGATGACTACTCTAGATACACATGGGTACTCTTCCTAACACACAAGGATGAGTCTTTTAAGGCTTTCTCAGTATTCTGCAAAAGAGTACAAAATGAGCAAGGTTTATGTATTTCTACCCTTAGAAGTGATCATAGGGGAGAATTTGAAAATGAGCAGTTTAGACAGTTTTGTGAGTAGAATAGAATCTCTCACAATTTCTCTGCACCTAGAACTCCACACAGCAAAATGGAGTGGTTGAGAGAAAGAACAAATCTCTGCAAGAGATGGATAGATCTATGCTCCATGAAAATAATCTCCCTAAGTACTTTTGGGAAGAAGCTGTAAACACTGCTTGCTATGTACAAAACAGAATACTTATTAGGCCTTTTCTAAAAAGGACTCCTTATGAATTGTGGAAAGGAAAAAGCCCCAACATATCTTACTTTCATGCTTTTGGATGTGAATGTTTTATTCTAAATACCAAAGATAATCTTGGAAAGTTTGATTCTAAGGTAGATAAAGGTATTTTCGTAGGATATTCTGAAAAGTCTAAGACTTTTAGTGTTTACAATTCAAGAACTTGTATTATTGAAGAATATGTTCATGTTAAATTCAATGATGGTTTAAAGGCGATAAAGAACTATCAGATCTAGAAGATGATCTTACAGGTCTTGATATAAATAAGCCAGAAAGTCAACAACCCGATCTAACCAACAGAACCTGTGCCTGAGGCTAAAAGACAAGTGGAACAATCGAGTCAGCAGACAAGTCAAGATCTTCATGATGATCTCAAAAGGAATTGGAAGTTCAACACTCATCATCCTAAGGATCTTATTATTGGATATCCTCTGAGGGAGTAAGAACCAGATCCACATTAAGAGAATCAAGCAATGTGGCCTTTATTTCAGATTTGGAGCCTAAACGCATTGAAGAAGCTCTTGAGGATGAAAGCTAGATTCTTGATATACAAGAAGAACTTAACAGATTCACCGAAATGATGTCTGGACTCTTGTCTCTAAGCCTAAAAACAAGTCGGTTATTGGAACAAGATGGGTCTTCAGAAACAAATTGGATAAAGATTGTAAAGTTGTCAGAAATAAGGCAAGGTTAGTAGCTCAAGGCTATAACCAACAAGAAGGTATTGATTATACTGAAACCATTGCACCTGTAGCTAGAATAGAAGCCATACGCATTTTAATGTCATATGTTGCACAACACCAAATTACCCTGTTTCAAATGGATGTAAAAAGTGCTTTTCTAAATGGTATAATTGAAGAAGAAGTGTATGTTAAAAAACCCCCTGGTTTTGAGGATACTGATAAACCAGATCACGTTTTCAAACTTAAAAAGGCATTATATGGTTTGAAACAAGCACCTAGAGCATGGTATGATAGACTCAGTTCTTTTCTCATGCATAATGGTTTTACTAGAGGACAAGTAGACACTACTTTGTTCAAAAAATGCTCTAAAGAGAACTTTATTATAGTTCAAATATATGTTGATGATATTATTTTTGGAGCAACTAATGAAAAGCTGTGCAAGGAATTTTCAAGTCTATTGCAAGCTGAATTTGAGATGAGCATGATGGGAGAATTGAAGTTCTTCCTTGGATTACAAATCAAGCAAACAACTGATGGAATTTACATTCATCAATAAAAATATACCAAGGAGATACTCAAGAAATACAAAATGGAAAATGCAAAGCTCATGAAAACCCCTATGCAACCCAATGCAAAACTAAGCAAAGATGATGAAGGTAAAAAGGTAGATCGAAGTGTCTACAGAGGTATGATTGGCTCTTTACTGTACTTAACTTCAAGCAGACCTAACATTCAATTTAGTGTCTGTATGTGTGCTAGATTCCAATATGATCCTAGAGAATCTCATCTTAAGGCTATAAAAAGAATATTTAGATATTTGCTTGGAACTACTAATATTGGTTTACTGTATTTAAGATCAAAAGAATACAGATTAGTGGGATATTGTGATGCTGACTTTGCTGGAGACA
This sequence comes from Sophora flavescens, assembly GCA_030762895.1. NCBI lineage: Eukaryota > Viridiplantae > Streptophyta > Magnoliopsida > Fabales > Fabaceae > Sophora > Sophora flavescens. The sequence goes on from CM061062.1 coordinate 89,143,543, forward strand.
GAATAGAAAGAAAAAGCACCAGTGGAGGATGTCACTTCATTGGAGCAAGTTTAGTCTCATGGTCAAGCAAGAGGCAGACAACCATTGCCTTGTCTACTACTGAAGCAGAATACATCTCTGCTGCTAGTTGCTGCTCTCAACTCTTATGGGTAAAACATCAACTTGAGGATTACTCTATTTATGAACATAACATATCTGTATGGTGTGATAATTCCAGTGCTATATGCTTAACTAAAAATCCAATTCAGCATTCTAAGGCTAAGCATATTGAAATCAAACATCATTTCATTAGGGATTATGTTCAGAAAGGCATTTTTGATATTAAGTTTGTTAAAACTGAAAATCAATGGGTGATATTTTCACTAAACCCCATGAGAAGAAAGTTTTTTATTTATTAGAGATAATCTAAACATGCATTGCATTGATTAATGTCATGTATGAATGTTAACGAGTCCATGCTAAATCTGTCATTACTCCTATATACATGTTCTTTCAACTAAGCATTAGTTCGGGGAGTAATGATACAATAATTTAAGTGGAATATGTCTAATATGCTTGCTGCATTACTATGATTTTCTTAACATGTTATCTTGCCTTTAACATATCTCACAAATAAAACTCGATAACCCTTTTTGATGTTGGCAAAAGGGGGAGAAAGGGAGAAATGAATAGGGAGAATGGGAGAAATGAAAATGGGAGAATAGGAGAAATATAATTGGAGAATGAATATGATATGACCTGTTCACACTTAAAAAAATTTCAACCTGTATAGAATGGAAGAATGAATATGATATGACCTGTTCACACTTAAGAAAATTTCAACCTGTCTATATATGATATTTTCTTTGTTGATATTTTCTGAGGTTCATTAAATCATCTCAATGTTTGTCATCATAAAAAAGGGGGAGGTTGTTAAGTCTCTAAAATGTCTGATGTACATTTCCCTAAGTTTTGATGAGAACTAAACATTGGTTAATGATTTAATTAACCTTCATATTGGTGGCTAATCTATCTATCGAGTGTGCAGATTAAATAAGAGAATCATTCGTCCAGCACTGTAGTGTTTGAAGCGCTCATCCAAAACGCAAGAGAAAGAAACCTGCGTCCACTAAAAGTATCAGAAGGCCGCATCCACTAAAAGTATCAAAAGGTCGCGTCTACTTAAAATAACATAAGGCCGCGTCTACTTAAAGTATCAAAATAGAGCGACCATCAAAGTATCAGAAAAGCCCGTCCAGTGAGATATCAGAATTATTCGTCTACTAACGTGGCACTTGGAGCGCGTCCATCAAAGTATCAGAAAAGCCTGTCCAGTGAGGTATCAGAATTATCCGTCCAATGACGTGGCACTTGGAGCTCGTCCATTAAAGTATCAGAACAGCACGTCCATTAAAGTATAAGAATAGCGCGTCCATTAAAATATCAGAACAGCGCGTCCATTAAGGTCAAATTGTATCCGTCCAATGACGTGGCAAAAGACTCTCGTCCACCAGAGTAACTAAGACTCTCGTCCACCAGACTAATTGAGACTCTCGTCCGGTAAAAAGTAACAGAAGCTCTCGTCCACTAAAGTAACAGAGACTCTCGTCCACTAAAAGTAATGAGGCTCGTTCACTAGAGTAATAGAAGTGCTCATCCACTAAAGGTGATGAAGCACTCGTCCACTAGTCTTTGGACTTGCTGAGTCCTTAATATGGAGCTCATCTACTAGCCCGAATGAAAACTCAAATGACTAGATAGACGTGATTATTTTCAAGATAGAAGCACTTATCTTATGAACGCAAATTCTCTAAGGAAGTAAGGATTATCAGAATCGTTTTTTTAAAAAGCCAGAAAGAAACTTGAAGTCTTCTCTCCTACTCAGTTTCACGATTATCAAGAAAAGTCAGAAGACTACTCTCTCAAGCAACCTTGGATAATCTAAAAGAATGCGTCCAACATGCTTTATTCCACAAAAAGGGGAGTGTACTCAGCAAAGTACAAAAATAACTATGCATGTGTGTAATTGGAAGGTGGGTGGGTGGGTGGGTTTGGGGGTGGGGGGTGGGGGGGGTGGGGGGGGTTATTAGGGAAATCGTTGAATAATCTCTAAACAATTTAATCAAGCAGCTGGGGTAAGAAGCTTATCTCAAAACAACTAAAATAGATGTAAAACAACTTTTTTAAGATTTAATTTTTTTACCCAAACACAATGATTATTTCATAAAACAGCCGAATGGTCTAAAAACAGCTGAAAAGGGGGGAAATAATCTTTCCCAAACACTCTTTTAGTTAAATAGAATATATGTTCTTCCTTTAGTGAATCTCTTTGTTTGGCAAACTAGAAACATGATAATTCTATTTTAATATATTAAAATGAACTACAAAAGTCGATAAAATAAAGCGCATTAATTAAAAATACAACATCCAATTCTATTATATAAAAAATCCATTCTTTTTGGGCTTTAGCCCCTCTTGTCTATATATAAATATATATATCCAAAGATATTTAAAATCCTATTTATAAAACATAACAAATAGGAGAAGGTGGGTATGAGATGGGGGTGAGTGGTATATTTCATTTTCATAGATTTTTGCAAGTAAATAATCAAGACACATCATCATCCTCATTTAAAATGTAAAGTTTATACACATTGCAGGTAATTTTTTGTGGGCATCCATTCGACTTAGGTCCATTTGACAATCCTAATCATATCATACAAGCAATATTGGGAACAAAATGCAAAGATTAAGTAGTAATTACTAAGTTTGCTTTTTTATTTTTTGAAACAATTAATAAGTTTGCTATACTCATGTTATATAGACAATTGGATTAAAAATATTGAGCAGTTCAAAGTAAAAGCAACAAAGAAGGCAATCAAAATTAGATTCAACACATGAGGTGAGTTTTATAATAGATGAGCCTAGGGCTTGGGTTTTACTTGTGTTCAATCATCTAATTCTCTACTTCTCTATAATTAAGGGAATTCTTTTCATAGATCAATCACCTCTACTAATTTTATTAGCAATCAATGGTCTACTGGGGGCTCGTTTGGTGGTCAGGATAGGATAGAGACGGATATAATAGGGGAGTAGGATAGGAGTATGATAAGATATGAGCAGGATAAGTTGTTATCCTGTCCGACGTTTGGTGTCCACCAGATAACCAACTGAATAGCATTGTAATTTTAGTATGAATTTTAAATTTTTTGTGTTTGTTCCGAATGTTTTCATATTTTATTAGATTTTAGTTTTTTTTTTAATTTTCATTTTTAAGATTATATAAAAAGACAAAATTGTCCTTGTGATAAAATTACATATAATATTTTAAATTTTTAAAATATTGTTTAATTTAAATTAATTTTTTTTATAATTTTAAATAGTCATTTTTAGTTTTTACTTAACATATAGTTAAATTATTATGATTTTTTTTTATTTTTCAGTTTTTAAAAATAATATAAAGTAACAAAATTAACATTGTGACAAAATAAAATAAAAATGTAAAATTATTTTTTAATATTTTTATTATTTATGTTTTATTATACCTTTTAAGTAACCATATTATATTTCATTATACTTTAATTATTTTATATATAAAACATTTTTACACTTTATTATACTTTAAATCATCTTATCCTATCCTGTCGAGTTCTAATCTAGCTCCCCTCATGATAGAATTTTAACTAGATGGACAGGATATGATAAGTGACAGGATTGGTTTATCATATCCTGCCGACTCACCAAACAATGGTTTAGACAGGATATGATACATTATCCTATTATATTTCTCTTATCCTAACCACCAAACGAGACCTAATAGTATATCCCCTGACTAAGTTCCCTATTTGGTCATCGAAAGACTTGGTTGAGAAAAGCATTAAGAACAAATATGTTTGTTAATTGAATAACTAATTGAAAGTGCGGACTTGCGGTTTGATCATTCGACAATTCTGAACCCAGGCTTCACTCAAAAGGAGTATCTTGTGCTCTCATTTGTCCCAGATGTGCTCTTGATGTGGAATCTGTGGATCATGTCTTCAGAGATTGCAACTGGGCAACCCAGATATGGCTAGGTTCTCTTCTTGGAATTCGCTTCAACCAACCCGCAGAGGGACCTTGGCTCACATCATTCATTCTAAATGCTCCCTTGGAAGTTGTTGAACTTTGCGCCTCTATCATCTTTTGAATCTGGATTGCAAGGAATAGGTAGTGTTGTTTTGAAGACACCCAAATCGTTGCTCATGATACGGTGCAGAAGGCGTGTTCAAACCTACAAGAATACAAATCCATCGGGAAATAAGATGGATTCGACCTAGCCCTAATTTCTTCAAGCTTAATACAGATGCTGCTCTTGGAGATTCAGGGTTCTGGCTCTGGGGGATAGGAGCAATAATTCGAAATGATGAAAGGTTGGTCATGGCTTCTGCGACGTGGTGAGTTCCTTGCTTAAACTACGCAAGTGTGGCTGAAGCTCAAGGTATTCGGCTTGGGACATAGACGGGTTACAAGTGAGGGTGTGCACATTTTTAGTCCTATATTTAATAAAAGTAGTGTGTTTTTAATTCATCATCATGGATTGAAAACACAATTTTTGTATTATTTTAGAGACTAAAAATAAATAAAAATTTTATAGGGACTAAAATTAATTTTTATCAATTTTATAGGGATAAAAACATATTAAATTCTATTAATTATTATTAATTATTTTTTAGAATAAATAGTCCCCACTGAATTAGGATCCTAGATCCACTACTTACTAGAGGATGAAGGCTTTGGAGTGTCTCTTTTTCAAGTTAGAGGTTGATGCTGATGCTCAAGTGGTGATTACTGCTCTCTTGGGCCAGTCAAACCCAAAGGGATATATGGGCTCTATAGTTGATGATTGTAAGGCTATGAAAGCCCAATTTGAATCTATTTCTTTTGCAGGAAGGAAGGGTAATCAAACTGCCCATCATCTAGCCAAATTTGCTCTATCCTGTTCTGACCAAGTTTGGTTAGAACTTAGAAGAATTCCCGGATGTAATTAATTGCTTCATGTATTTCTTCGGGTTGATATAATCCTAGAAAGGAACATATATATATATATATATATTGGTAGTTATCATTGGTCCTAAATCTTAAATAAAAATTGGTTTTTTCTGTAAAAAAAAACTTTGAACCCGATTTGTCCTATATATCCTTTAACTAATTGTGGATGGTCACTTGTCAATCAATTGACTAAAACATATTAAAGTTGAAAGTCTTAACATGAAATAAGTGGAATAGAACAAACCCTTACAGTGAGAAGTAGTAGAATCCCAAAATCGTCCATAACCGCTCATTCCTTCATGTCGTGGTGAACCATGTCTCCAATTATTACAGGTGTCTTTTTTTGAAAATAAAATAAAACAATGTGATAATATATAAATGAATTTTTTTGACAAAATAATATATAAATGATTGATAATATAAAATTCTCACACTAACAATATATTATAATTAAATTGTTTTCAAATACCGTGCATTGTAGGATAAACCAGAGAGTGAGACCAAAATACGCGGAAAGGAGCATTCAAGACTGACCATTAACGAAAGTAGGAATGCTAAGAACAACCTCTCTGACACTCTCTCTTGGACACTCTCTCAACTATTGAGCCACGTCACCCTTTTTTTAGAACCTCATAACTGGTTACCGGATCTGCAACTTTCTAAAGAATGGACTCCAACAATTCTCTCCCGCCACCAGCAAAGCCTCATTGTCTGCATCCCCACCATCTCTAGTGTTTCCTCATCGAGGCTTCGGGGCTTCCTCAAACCCCATTGCGACGCCGCCTTCAACATCGCAATCATCGTCTCCAGGCGATCATTGGCAAGGTTGCTTTCGTCGGCAAGCTCGGGGATTACGAGATCGGTCATATGCTTACCCGAGATCTTGAAGGAGAACCGCATCAAAGCCTCCGGGGCTTCATCACCCTACACACCATCGGCGTCCGTTTCGTTCTCTGTAAATCCCAAAGACAAGAAGCATCGATACGCTCCTCAGTCCTCACCCCTAAAAACTCAAATCTTTAACTTGCAGATCTTACAATAAATTTCATGATTTTATTTAGTTTTTTAAAAAATAATTTTTCTTACAATAAATTTCATGATTTTATCAACGAATGCTTTCAATGGTGTGTGTTCGTGAATGTCTTTCAGTTTTTCCGGCCAGGAGTTCGCTGGTCTGCCAAATTCGAGCTGTGGGGGAATTCCTTATTTTGTTTGGAGTGATGTGTGTTTGTTCGTTACAGGCTTAACCGGTTAGCAAGTAAGGGACTCAAAAAATGGATGATGTGGCATCATATATGGGCATGTGTTGAACAGCGTGTGTCAGACGGAGTGTGCGTAGCATTACTCAAAAGGAAAGAGTTAAGACAAACCGAGGAAAATAAAGAACAAGCACTCCGAGTATCATAAGTTCCATCATTGACCCAATCCTTAACCCTGTGAGAACTATCAAATCCAAGAAAGTCATGATCATTAATGAGTCCAGCTCAGTATGTGAATATGCGAGACATCGAAATGGGATTTGCCACTTCCAATAAGACATTTTTTCATACACACGCACGCGATAAGAATGAAACCAAACGACAACATGTTTAAGTAATTCAATTATCTATCAATTATTGTGGACCTTGTTGATAAAAACATTTTTAAATAATCCTGATTTAACTTATACCATAGTTAATGAAATAATCCAATAAATGTTCCTTTATCTAGTATCTATACTTATAGATGTTTGATAAATTTAAAATGGGAATTCGTTCCAATATAATATATTTGTTTCTATAGGCGTTCCTTTTTTCTGTAGGGTTAGTTGCTTCTCTCTTTAATAAAACAATAATGGTATAAAATATTTTTGACAAAAATAATATATATATATATATATATATATATATATATATATATAGACTTACTTGAAATAAATTGTAAAGTATAAAACAAATTAAAATTCTTTATGTTTAGCCTATTTTACACCTTATTTTTAGCCTATTATTATAATTTTGTTTACAAAAGAAAAGTTAAGCAATTTCATTAATAATTAAAAATACAATACATTCGATAACATCATCACAATTCTGGAGAATAGTAATATATGTAGACACCCTCAAACAAAAAGTGAGCAACTACATGGACTTTCCTCCTATCAAACTTTACCAAAGAGTTGGTAACATAAGATGATTAAAGACTCCTATAATTTGAAATAACAATTTGTATTTAGGTTGGTTCTCTTGAAGGACACACGTGACTTCCTCTTTATATACCTGGAGTCTGGGAAAGTAACTATGAAATTTAGCTTTGAACAAATATCCTCTCTCATCGATCTTCGAGCTACCTGCAAGAAAGACTCAATGTACTGCCAATTGCCATTGTCTTTAATTGCATAAACTAAAAATTGCAAAAGTAAAAATAAAAGACAAAAAAACATATCCGACCAATAACATCGAACGAGGTATTTGAGGACAGGAATTATTACCCAGACCTCGACAATCTCAACTAAGAATTTTTATGACTTCTTGCCGGCATGAGAGCCAGAACCTGCCAATATAAAATGCTGGATCATCTTTGGACATTGTTTGCATGGTGCCATCAATAAACGTGCGTCTTTTCTTCTCAAGCTGCACTATTGAATTTTCCACGTGCTGCTCTTGATATGATTCGCCGTTAATTGAATTTGAAATGCCATTAAGTGAATTTGAATTGCCATTAATGTTTGGATGAGAGAATTTAAGAGGGTAATGTATTTTTAGAGGATAATTAGAATCTATCAATATTAAATATATTGTATTTTTATATTAATGAATTCTAATTACCCTCTAAAAATACATTATCCTCTTAAATTCCTTCATCCAAACACACACTAACTGAAATTAATTTGGCAACTGAAAGATCACTTGTGACAATTGAATTCTCCATCACATGCGCCACACCATTTGGGATAGGAATCAGTTGCAAATCAGGTACGGATTTGTCTAGGTGTATATCTTGTGCGGACCCACTAGTATTATTACACATATATTAAATGTGTAAATCATATGTAAACAGAAGTTGTTAGAAAATTAAATTTATTAGTTAAGGAATTAGTTTAGACCTATGAAGTATTTTTATATAAACACTCATTTTTGTGTCTCCTCATTCAATCAATTCAATAGTAAAATTATTATCAAGTAGTTTCTTCACATAATATTATATTGATAGCAATTCTTTTTAGCATATTTCCTTCTCTTCTTGAAGAAACATTTCAATTCTCTTCCATGGGATTGAATGATATCATTATCCTTGAATTATTTTGATTCCGCTGCATATTTTTGTCTTTTTCAAAAACCCTTTTCATTTTCTTTATTCTACTTTCTCTCAGATTTTTTTTTCTCTCAACCTTTCTCTCCGAGAACCAAGAGCATGGTAAATATTAAAGAATCACTCTTCTTGTGACGGGTGGAGATTCGATTTCAGTCACAATGTGATGATTGCTTATGAAGGACACGTAATCCTCAAATTGGAGATAGCATGTAGCATTCAAGGTGACGAGCCTTGATTACAACTTTGACGTTCTGTGCTTCGCAAGGTAAAAAGGGATGCTCCCCCAGAGTTCTCAATTTCATATAAGCTAGTTCGATAAATATAAAATGCCCTTGGGGTCCAGTTCAGATTAAAGAAGTGGTGCCACTGATGCAGTCATTGAAGAACAAGAAGAGTTATCAAAGAAAATGGAAGAACAACGAGTACTGTGGAGAAAACATGTGCAACCATGACTCTTGATGCTCCTAGTGCTATGGAGGAAAGTACTAGCAGATCATGGAACAACAACAAAGAATTCAAAGAACCGTCACGAAATCCCAACACCCGTATTTCCAAAAAAAAAACGTGAAGGAAAACCCAACACCCGTTACAAAAATTCCATGAGGCCTATAGGGCCAATTTCAAGCGATCAAAAAGCGATGTTAAATTCAGCAAGTCCCTATTTTCATTTACAAATTTCTTCAAGAAAAATTATTTCATTCTCTTTGGTATCCAAGCTAGGAGTTATTAGTATATGCTCTCCAGCTTGAGGGGGGATATTTGATTAATATACACATGTGTTAAATGTGTAAACCATGTGTAAACAGAATTTGTTAGGAACTTAGTTTTATTAGTTAGGGAATTAGTATAGACCTATTACTACAAGAATCAGGCTTATTTGCGACGGACTTTTTGAGACGGCCAAAAAGCAAGCAAATTTAGTCATTTTCTGATGGCATGGACCGTCAGTATGCATCATTGTTGTTTTTTAATAATTTACGACGGCCTTTTATAGTAGCCATCGGAAAATCCGGCACTAATAATTGTGCACTTTTCCGTGAAATAAATGGCTCCAAATTTGCGACAGGCTGTTGAAATTTGCAACGGCTTCCAGATTTACGACGGTCTAAGCCGTCGCTAAGGGAAGTGGGAATTTTGAGGTGGCTTGACTCGCGGCTGCCGCCACGCGCCAAAAAAGAACGAGCGATTATAAAAATAATGCAGTATAGAGCGACAACTCCGGATCGTCTCTCAAGGACTCTTTAGTTGTTGTTATTATTAATGAGAAAATTAGTAAAAGTTAGAACGGGGGTTTTGAGATTTGAAACTAAATTAAGAAAACAAAATAATGAAAACAAAGTAGTTAAAGAGAATAACAAATAAACAAAAGACGATTAACCTCTTGTTCTCGGTTTCCCACTATCATTGATTCATGCAAATCCTAAGCGAGATACTAATCCCCCTCGGTTGTAGCAACAATTAACAAACGAAAACCGCTACTACAGATGAATGTTCCTATTCCCGAAATAACAAACGGGGTTAAGCTCTCATGAACAAACGAACATGAATGAACACACGCGAAATAACAAACGCGATTATATATAGGAACATATCATCACCGAAATGAAACAATACTACACTATACATTACAAATAACAAAACGAAACATATAATATGGCATTGAAAAGAGAAAAGCAAATGAGACAGGAATCACGAGAACCTCAAGTGTTAACAGAAACCAATTACAGGAGATTAATCAAGGAGACTAGTTCTCCATTACAAAAGAAAACAATAAACTAAGATAAAATCAAAATACTAACACGCTCAGAAAATAGCCAAAACTGGCTAATTCTGACTAGCTTTTCAGTTCTGCCTAAGGCTACTTATATAAACTTTTCTGGAACCCAAGTCCTCGCGAGGCGAAGCACTTTGCTCGCGAGGCGAATAACATGAAAGGTCTGCAACTCTTTGTCTTTCGCGAGGCGAGCATAGCTTCAGCGAGGCGAACGCTTCAAATTCCCAATCGCAACGCCCGTGACCGTCAACACGCCCAAACCGTGATCGTCTCGACTTTTCATGGTTGGATGACTCACGAGGCGAGCCATTTATTCGTGGGCGAACCGGAGACTTTGCATTTTTTTGGAACAGTCGACCGGGGTCGCGAGGCTAGCAGCTTCTTCGGGGGCGAGAAACTCCAGAATTATTCCTTTTTATTTACCTGAAAAATAGAAAGTAAAAGTAAATAATTTATTCACTCTAAATCAACTAAATTAACTTAAAAACAATTTACAGACTCAAAATATTACTTAAGGACAATCAAGTCTAATTTGGGTAAAAATGATATAAAATAAGCACAAAGCCAAGGTCTTTACTAGTTATAAAACCAGTCAAACAGAGGCTCATCAAAATACCCCAAACTTAAACTTTGCTTGTCCCCAAGCAAACTATACTCAAAAACTTAAAAAGACTCAAGACCTGGCAAGCTCAAAAGATTCAATCAACTTTTGCACAGATTTCAAGCAATTTATCAAAATATTTTTCAATGTTCCCCCCTTTCAAACAAAACAATCCCCACATTCATTTATTCTAAACAGTTGAGAAATTAATCATTCAAACAATCATTAATCTAAGCAGGGGATCTGAGTTACACACAAGAAGGAGATCACCAAATTCAAACAACTGCCTTCCTCACAAGGGAAATTTGTGTTCACTCATTCGCTCAGTTTGTGTCAGGTTATCAACAATTCACTCAATTTCACTTTTTAAGAGCACTTCCCATAAATTTGATTTTCATCTCAAAATGATTCCCACAGAAAATATGCAAGCAACATCAACAGGTCTTTTATGGGTTGTAATGGGGCCTGGCTAAGGGTAGGATATACAAAGGAACTAGGTCAAGACCCCAGGAACTAAGAGAGCATGAACATTATTTACACTTTGAAATTCACTCAAGTTCCTTTCTTAATTTTTTTCTTTATGCTTCGGGTGACTACAACCTTTTTATTTTTTTTGGCATTTTTGCACTTTTATTTTTATTTTTATATTTTTTTTTTTTTTTTTTTTTTGTTTTCTTTTTTTTCTTTTTTTTTTTCTATTATTATTTTTTCTATATTTTTTTCACAATTTTTTTTTCAATCCCAAACAACATATTACACCTTGCAGCTACCCCAAACTTAATTTCTTGCAACCAATTTCTCACTAAGCTTCCATGCTCTCCTAATCCTAAGATCGGGTTAACATGGTTTTTCATATTTTAGCTTGTAACATAAGGTTAACAAGAACAATAGGCTCATCAGGCTCAACGGGGCTAACTAAGGAACATGCATTAGGAATGGTTATTTTAGGCTAAGTAGTTATTTACAAAGAAAATGCCTAAATCATATGAAGCAAACACATAAACATGCAAACCATAAAGAGATTCAATCAAATTCGGGAAAGTGCAACTTAAAAGAGATTTTCACACAGTCAAACACATGTTGGAGGCTCAAAACCTCACCTGGACATTTTTTTGCAAATTATTTGAAAGAGATTCTATCCCTAGTGTGTGCTTCCTATCACCCCAAACTTATCATAAATCATGCCATCATAATAAAATCTCAAAGTTCAGTTTTCAATCTCATGGGGATCAAATTTTCAAAAAATTTCCAAATCCTAGGGGGAAAACAGTCAAAACATAACATGCCATCTATCTATGCAAAATCAATCAAACCAATAAACTTGCCAATACTAGACTTAACACAACTCCTGAGCTTCTCAAATTATTCAGGAGCATTATTCAAAACAAAACAGAATTAAAGTAAAGCAAAAGAAAATTAAAAAGGAGAAAGGGTTAAGAAAACTCATTCAGAGGCGGTTCCACCAGGATCCCACTGCCTGTAACATAAGGCCCATGGGGTGGCCAAAGGACTGAAATTTGTTCCATGGTCTCCTAGCTTGCAGCTTTGATATGGGAGTGAGCGTTTGACAATTACAGTGACCTTGCCCAGTGCGGCGGACTTCTCACTCCCTCTCGGGTCACAAACGACCGCTTTCTCTACAAAGTCTCCCCAATAGAAGTGGGGCTCAACCTCTTGGACCGGCCATGGTGCAAAATCCAAGGGTGCAAAATCCATCACTGGTGGCTCATCAGGGGGAGGTAGCTGCTCAATGGTTAGTGTATTTGGAACTTCGGCTGAACAATCGGTATCACTCTCACTATCATCCTGCAAAATAGAGTCAAGAAACTGGCCACAAACAAGACACGGGTTAGTGTCGATACGGTTAGTACATGTAGTAAAAGAAAATGAGTTAGTAAAGGTCTGATTGTCTGGACTTTCTGCACACGGTTCATCCACCCCATCACTTTCAACACCTGCATCTAAAACCAAAGATTCTTCTTTATCCTCAAGCACGGTGGAGCAGATGTCCTCTTGATCCTCCTGATCTTCATTTTCTTTGTTTCCTTTCAAGTATGAACCTGCATAACAAGTGTATACACAAAGCAAACAGTACCATCACAATAACAATCATTAGAATCAAGGGATTCAACACATAATTCATCATCAACAGAAATATCATCATCGAATTATCATCAAAAGTATTTTCAGGAATAACCATCCGTGAATCCTTATGTTCCTCAAGGGGCCGTGGAGTTAGCATTGCGGTAGGAGTTGGCGGTAACTTGATCAATTAGAGCCCACAACTTCCGAGATTCAGCTTGGTCCCTCTGGTATTGAGCCTCCATCTTCATTGAAATTCAAAATTGCTCGCCTCCATCATCCGTTGAAATTCAAGATCTTGTTGTGCCATCCAGTTGATTGTTCCCTTCCATTTGTTGTAGCATTGAAGAAATCTCATCCAAGGTGCCTGTGAAGGTTCGGAAGGTGAAGAGGTGGTCACTTGGCTAGGATAGTATGGTGGTGGCTCACTAAAATTAGGATAATACATGCACGGTGGTTCATAATAAACATTAGGCAAATATCCATACATGTAATTATCCATGGCAATCAAACATTCGAACAAAGCGAGACAAAACTAATTAGCAAAGCAAAAGGTTTTTTTTTTTAACAATTATTTTTCGCTAACAACAACAAACCTGAGTCCCGACAACGGCGCCAATTTTTGACCGCACTGCCGCCACGCGCCAAAAGAACGGCGATTATAAAAATAATGCAAGTATGAAGCGACAACTCGGATCGTCTCTCAAGGACTCTTTAGTTGTTGTTATTATTAACAGAAAATTAGTAAAAGTTAGAACTGGGGTTTTGAGATTTGAAACTAAATTAAGAAAACAAAATAATGAAAACAAAGTAGTTAAAGAGAATAACAAATAAACAAAAGCGATTAACCCTCTGTTTCTCGGTTTCCCACTATCATTGATTCATGCAAATCCTAAGCAGATACTAATCCCTCCCCGGTTGTAGCAACAATTAACAAACGAAACCGCTACTACAGATGTATGTTCCTATTCCCGAAATAACAAGCGAGGGTTAAGCTCTCATGAACAAACGAACATGAATGAACACACGCGAAATAACAAACGCGATTATATATAGGAACATAGCATCACCGAAATGAAACAATACCACACTATATATTACTGAAATAACAAACGAAACATATAATATGGCATTGAAAAGAGAAAAGCAAATGAGACAGAATCACGGAACCTCAAGTGTTAACGTAAACCAATTACAGTAGATTAATCAAGGAGACTAGTTCTCCATTACAAAAGAAAACAATAAACTAAGAGAAAAACAAAAAGACTAACAGCTCAGCAAACTAGCCAAAAGCAGCTAATTCCGACTAGCTTTTCGCCCGCCTAAGGCTACTTATATACACGTTTGGAACCCAAGTCCTCGCGAGGCGAAGCGACTGTCGCGAGGCGAATAACATGAAAGGTCTGCAACTCTTTGTCTTCTCGCGAGGCGAGCATAACCCCGCGAGGCGAACGCTTCAAATTCCCAACCGCAACGCCCGTGAAGCCGTCAACACGCCCAAACCGTGATCGTCTCTCGACTTTTCATGGTTGGATGACTCATGAGGCGAGCCATTTATTCCATGGGGCGAACCAGAGACTTTGCATTTTTTTGGAACAGTCAGCTTGGGTCGCGAGGCGAGCAGTCTTCAGCGGGAGAAACTCCAGAGTATTCCTTTTTATTTACCTGAAAAATAGAAAGTAAAAGTAAATACTTTATTCACTCTAAATCAACTAAATTAACTTAAAAACAATTTACAGACTCAAAATATTACTTAAGGACAATCAAGTCTAATTTGGGTAAAAATGATATAAAATAAGCACAAAGCCAAGGTCTTTACTAGTTATAAAACCAGTCAAACAGAGTCTCATCATGGCCATGTTTGCGATGGCCAAAGCCATCGCTAATTGTAACGCCCTGTTTTCCCTGTACTTCGATTATCAGTAAATACATGTTTAATTGTATTTATTTTTTATAAAACCTATATGATGATTTTAATTAAAATAAAATCATTTCCTTGTGTTGTTTTATTGTATGAAGTCACGGTAAAATTTTCGGTTGAAAATTCAGACGAAAACCGGTCTGCATTTTCTCTGTCAGTACTAGTTTACTGAGCCAGAAACCTAATTTTAATCCGTGAACGAGACAATGGGATGCCTAATTAAATACGATCGGATGTGCAACCGGTTACGTATTTAAGCAGTTAAAGGAACCCTAAAGGATGAGAGAAGGCTTGATGGGATGCCTAATTAAATGCTTATGACACACTTTAAAGTAATCATGATTACTTTTTCAAATTATAATCTATTTTATTCCAAAAACCCATTAAACCTTCCTTAAATGATCCAAACAATGCCTTAAATCAAAACTTCCTCTCCGAGCCTTGCTCCCTCTCCTCTAGGCCGTGCACTCCTCCCAATTCCTCTATAAATACCACTCTTCATCTTCACTTCATCACTTTCCTTTATTCTACTCCATTAAAACTCTTAAGCTTTCATATTTTTCTTAACTTCAAGCTTCCAAAGCTCTAGTTTTTCTTCTTCTTTTTACTAAGTGTTCTTCATCAAAGTTGTTCCTCTTGCTTAGGGTAATACTCTCATGTATTCTTTTCTTTAAAACTTCATCTTTTTCTAAAGTTTCTTCTTTATGTCATATATGAGCTTTTATCTTCAAAAATCTCTCAAAACTGGTAGAAACCTCCTTTTGAGTTGAAACCAATTTCTATGGTCTTGTATTTACTTGTAATTTAACATACTAAGAGGTTGTATAAATCAAAAATCTCCATCCTCTATTTCTTTAGGAGGACTAATCTACTCATGTTGGCCTAGGGAGTGTTTTGTTTCAACTTCTTTTACATGATCATGTGTTAGTTTTTTTTTTAAGTGTTCCTTGATCATTGAATCCATAAATCTTGAAAGGTTTTGACAGCTTGTTTTCCCATGATGGCCAAAACTATGTATTAGTGGCCTAGGATACTATATTTCAACTTATCCAAGTGTGATCATGAACTTAGAACCCTAATACATTGTGATGCTTTACTTTATTCTGGCTTCATTTATTTATTGTGCTTTCTTTATGGCTTTCCTTACTTGTGCTTATTTATTTTTATGTCATTATGTTCATGTCATTTACTTCCATGTTCTTTATATTCATGTCTTTTATTCTATGTCGTTTATATTTATGACATTTACTTTATGTCATTTACATTATGTCATTTACTTTTATGTCATTTATGTTTATGTCATTTATAATTCATTTACTTATGTCATTATGCTTTAATTACTTATAGGCTTATGTTGTTCTTACTTTATGTGCTTATGAGCTTTGTTATTTAAAGTCCTATGTTGCTTTCAAGATGATCATAGACTTGAGCTCCATAAGTTATTGGATGCTAAAAGGTCTAAGAGATTGGAAAAATTTAAAGATTTCTATCATGAAAACCCAAGGATGGCCGAATCTTAAAGGTTATGGACCTAGGGTGTTTCGTTTTTCATTTTCCAAAGTGATCATAGTTTTGAGCTCCTTACTATTAATGGATGCTAAACCAAAGAGATTGAAAGTTTAAATGTTCCTAGCCTATCTTATTGGTCAAGGCCGAATCTCCATCAAGTGTAACTTGGTGGGATTTTTGTTCAACTTTGTTTAAGTAATCTTGTTTTAAACTCCTAGCACTTAAGGATCATAAATCCCTAAGTTACATGTGTTTTAGAAACTTCTAGCCCTAAGTTCTTGGTTGAGTTCTAATCCTTTGAACCTTGTGTCTTAAAACCTAGACTTGCATCCTAACCGACTTTGAAGAACGTTCATGAAACCGTCTATTTTCTCTCATTCTCTTACCTTCTTGAGGTAAGAGGGGGATTGCTTTAAGATATTCAATAACTATATGCATGCGTGTATGTGTTAACTTGAATAACTTGAATATGACTATGATGTTGAGCAAATACTTGTCTAACTTGGTTACTTGAATTAATGTGATCATTATGTGAAGTTGAGCTTTACTTGCTTTAAAGTATGGTGAATTGTACATATATGATGAATTGCCCTTTTATTGTGATATTATTGTTGGTTGAAGTTTGTGAAGCCGGACTTGAGTCCGTGCCCAATGATTTTAAGGGTTAAAAGCTTTAATAATCCTTGAATAAAACTCTAAGAGTATTTGGTTTATCATCATAACCTTTGTTTTAAAAGTGCTTACCTTCGAGGATGAGTTTCTTATTTTAGAAATGGAACTTGAGTTGATTTCAAACCCAAAGGGAACTACTTTTGTGAACTAAGTTTCTTATTCAAGAGAAAATCTTTTGTTTGTAACCTTTACTTGATGAAGAAAAACCCTTGTGAAAATACTTAACTAAGGATTTCAAAAGAGAAAAGGATTTACAATATGTTTTCTGGAAGGTTTGTAAAAGAAAAGGATTTCTCTAAGTGATTTAGAAATATTCCAAGTTACTTGGACAAGTAGCGTGAGACTTTGTTTTGTATTTGATTTTCATCGAACGAAAAGTAAGTACATTTGAAAGAGAATCTAGTTCACGAGACGCCGCCTCTAGTATTCAAAGTGGTATGCACGTGATCTAGATCCGTGATAAATGGGCCTAGGGTCCTAATGGTGATATTATGGGCTGAGTCCCAAATCTTTAATCGAGGACTGCGTGTCCTAATTTCGTTGTTGTGGACTAGGAGTCCTTATCATGTTAAGATAAAACATGGATAAAACTATAAGTATTTATATGAGCACAACCTCGACCGAGGCATCTGGTCTAGGTTGTTGTGATTGAGCACTCGAGCGCTGCGCCCCGTGTTATTTTTCCAAGTGTCTGAAATTGTGAATAGTCAGTCACCTTGAGCTTCACAATGAAAAGAGTAAACACGAAGAAAAGCTTGATAATGAAAAGACTTTTATTCATATGCATTTCCTGGCGCACGTGCTTGAGTAATCCGAATACCCGCTTAAGTTGAGGTATTCGATGAGGTGTTTATCCGAATGGCCCGCGTAATGAGGCATTCTAGATGATGTTGATCCGGTACCTTGGTGCACGAGGTGATTGAGACAACTTGCCAATGTGGCATTTGAGCCCGATCAACTCTTTATTCCCTTATGATAAAACAGTGTGATGATCTCATGAGATTAAGTTAGAGCCCGATTATTGAAGTGACATGCATAGTTTTATAAAGTTGAGTGTACGGTATGAAGCCCTTTGCTATAATAACATTTCGGTATCATGTTCATGGTTATTGTATGATATATCTGTTATTAGTATCTCACTCTTGCATTTCTTATTCGTTATGTTCTACTTCCTTTTGGATCAACATATATGTGTGGGTTCGAGATGGATCCCAACATCCCCCTTATAACAATCGTGTCGAAGATCGAAGTCTTCGACAACGCGGAGACATTAGAGCTTGGCGCAAACATCAAGGAGCTACCACCGCTACGCACGGGACCGGTGGCGACCACGGACTTGAATGAGGATGGGGACCCCATCCGCCGCAGTCGCTCCCGAGGAGGCACGGAGAGTGGCATTACCTCCGACTTGGTTATACCTACACTCCTCTTTAGGTTCCGGGCCTACTCCACGTAGACCCTCCCGAGGTAGACGTTCGGAAGAGGATCCCGAGGAGGACCCGGAGGATTATCCGGAGGACGACCCAAAGAGGAACCCGAGGGAAACCCTGGAGATTTCATGGAGGTAAGAGGCTGACGATGCACCGAGTACGAGTTCTCGACCATGACGATGACAACGAGTCTATGGATAATGGCGGCAGGTCATCGACCCTATTCTCGACCATTCTTCTATGGGGAGCACGTGTGGGAACCCTCGTCAGAGGGGATTGCCACCGACGTGCGTAGTTTAGGTCGTGGGAGTAGTTCGTGTTTAGACTTTTAGAGTCATCTTTTTGAGTTGTATGACCAGTTCCCTTTTCCCATAGTTTTGATTTTTCTGCTCGGTGGTATTTCCTTTTAGTGTAGATTCTTCAATGGCCGTTGATAAGGCCCCTGGTTCTTTGTATTAATCGGATGTACCTCTTGAAGGAGTTATATATATATATATATATATATATATATATATATATATATATATATATATATATATATATATTTATTTATATTTACCAGTGTTCTCGCTTTTGTGTACAGTTTAAGTTTATGTTCTAAGTATCCATCTTTCTAAGCTATTTATTCCACCTTTATTTTCAAAAAAAAAAATTAACTCCTAATTTTAGTTAACCTTTAATTGAAAATACTATTTACCTAAAATAAATCATGGATACAAACAATTTATTTTTCGAGTTTTTGGTAACCAAGTGATACAGGTTTTAGGGTGTCACATAAGTGGTATCGTGAGCTAGTCGAGTCTTTTGGGAATGTCCCAGGGTTAGTCTGTTGTGTCGAAGTTGTGTTTTCCCGATCGAGTCTTGTTTGAATTACTTCTTGGAAGTAATGTGTGTTAACCAACGGGTTTGCTTAGTTGTTTTCTTTTAAGTTGCCATCTCACTCGATTTAACTTACAGGGGTTAGTATGGAACCAGGGGGTTCAAGAGGACGCGAGGCTGTGGAAGGGCAACAGAGGCATGGACTTTGCTGCCCAGGCCTTAGCGATGTGGCCGCGGCTATCGCTCTTCAAACCGCCAATGCTTCAATCCGGAACCAACAAGAACAAAGATAGAGCGGGAAAGCGCTGCGTAAGGAAAGAACTTAAGCGCTTTCGATGTCGAGAATCCATCACGATTTGATGGAGATGTGGATCCTGGTCAAGGATGATCTGTGGATCCAGGAACTGGATAAGATCTTCACCCGTACACTCCGGAAGGGCAAAGGTACCCTATGCTATGTTCCAACCGGGTCGGTGATGCCGACATCGGGTGGCAGGGCACCCAATCAATTCTTTGGAGGCTGAACAGAAGAGGTCACGTGGGAAGTATTCCGCAACAAATTCTTGGACAAATACTTTCCCCGAGTGCTCAAAGGAGAAGGGAGAAAGAATTCATGAGGCCGAGTCGCGAGATCCGGACGGTGGGAGAGTACACGGCGAAGTTCGAGTCTCTCGCCAAGTACTTCGTTTCTTCAGAACAACCCTAACGAAGAATGGAAGTGTGAGCAATTGAATCGCGCGCAATCGAGATCAAGGAATCAATGTTGCCTTTGGATATCGTAACTTTCCAAGCATTGGTGGAGAAGTGCCGCAAGGTTGAACCGATGCGAAAGGAAGGACAAATGTAGGGAATGTCGACGGACCCATCCATCCAAGAGCCAATACCAGAATCACAATCCAAGATGGAAGCAAAATCAAAGGAAGCCTTATCACCAACCCCCAAGCAACAACCAAAGACAACAACAACCGTGTACCATCCCAATACTTTCGGAACGGAAGGAGGCCAAAGAAACAACAACCAAGGCCAGGGAAGAAGATGTTTTCGGTGTGGGAGATCCCATTCATCGCGGACAAATGCCCGAGGAGGAAATAAGGTGTTTAACGCGGGATCGACGGGCATCTGTTCAAAGATTGCCGAGAGAAGAGGGAACCAGCTTGTCAACCATGCCAAGGCAGCAAGCCACCAACCAAAGGAAGGGGTGTACACTATGAGTGGAGTTGAGGCATCAAACTCTGCCGATTTGGTATACGAGGGGAGTGCGATCTAGCTGGTAATCTTTTAACGTACTTTTTCGATTCGGTGCAACTCATTCTTTTGTTTCGATGGATCGTGTGAAACTTTTGAAACCGCCTTATTTCTTCCCTATCGATGATTTAATTGTTTCTACCCCAACTGCTGATCCCGTGAATCGTCAACTCTATTTGTTTAAATTGCCCTATCATTGTTCAAAATAGACACTTTCTTGTAGACTTGATCCTTTTGCCTTTAATACGCTTAGATGTAATTTTAGGCATGGATTGGTTATCTTCCAACCATATCCCGATAGATTGTGCTCATAAAACCTTAGTCTTTAGGGATGATATTTCCCGGATTGTTATCTCGCTAGTCAAGTAAGAGCTTCTTTGAAAGAGGGAGCTCAAGGTTACATCTGTCACTGTTTTCCTTAGACGTTAAGATCAAGTTAGTCTTGGAATCAATACTTGTCGTCCGAGAGTTTTCTGGAGTTTTCCCGAGGACGTACCTAGACTACCACCGCTCGAGACATCGAGTTTTGCAATAGATCGATTCCGCACCGGGGCCAATATCTATGGCACCATACCGTATGTCACCATCGGATCTAGAGATCTTGAAGGAACACTCGAGGGGGCCGGCGAGGAAGGAATTCATCCGGCCCAGACGCCGTGGGAGCTCCATCCTGTTAGTGAAAAAGAAAGATGGGAGTGACTTTGTGTAGATTCCAGTCGACTGAATAAAGTCACGATCAAGAACCGATATCCACTTTCGAGGATAGATGACCTTATGGACCAGTTGCATGGCGCGACCGTGTTCTCCAAAGATAGATCTACTGGTCGGGGCTACCATCGAGATACATGGAAAACGGAGGATGTTCCTAAGGCAAATAAGCTTTGAACACGCTATGGGCACTACGACTATCGAGTAATGCCGTTTGGAGTGAAGAATGATCCTGCAATATTCATGGATTACATGAATAGTATCTTTCAACCTTAATTATATCATTTCGTAGACGTCTTCATTGATGATATTTTCATCTACTCTACAAACAAGGAAAAACATGTGAGCATCTCAAAGATTGTTCTTGGACCTTGAGAGAGAAGCAACTTCATGCGAAGCCGAAAAGTGTGAATTCTGGTTGGACCAAGTGCACTTCTTGGGTCATGTGATATCACAGAAGGAATCGCGTTAATCCGTCGAAAGTTGAAGCTGTGTTAGAATGGGAAAAGGTCAAAGACGGCAACGGAAATCCATAGTTTTGTGGGTTTTGCAGGCTACACGGGAGATTCATTGAGGATTTTCCAAGATAGTAGGTCCCCCACCAGTTAACTCGGAAAGCCAAGCTTTTGTCGGGCGGAAGGCTTGTGAAAGGAGTTTCCGGGAACTCAAGAATAGGTTAACCACCTCTCTGTGTTAATCCTACCGATCCAAAGGGAACCGTTCGAAGTTTAATGTGCGCCTTCACATGAAGGGTTAGGCCGTGTGTTGATGCGGAATCGAAAGTTGTAGCTTATGCTTCAAGGCAATTAAAGATTCACGAGAGAAATTATCCGACGCACGATTTGGAGCTAGCACGGTAGTCTTTGCGTTAAAGATCTGGAGGCATTACTTGATGGGGCTACTTTTAATGTTTTCATGACAACAAGAGTTTGAAGCACATTTCGAGAAAGAGTTGAGCATGCGTGAGACGTTGGCTGGAATTCTTAAAGGATTACGATTTCCGATTCAGATACCACCCAGAATACAAATGTAGTAGCGTAGCACTAAGCCTAAGTCATCATATGTCACCATGATGGTTAAGGAGCAAGGATTCTCGAACAATTCCGTGATCCGAGTTTGTCGGTCGAGATGTTTCCAGGGAAGGCTATGTCCAAGCAGGATTACTGTTTCAAATGGATTGATGGATCAAATCAGGAGAAGCAAGCGGCGACCAGATCCACAAGGAGAAATAGACTTAGTACGTCAAGGGGCACTCGTTAGAATTTAGGAAAGCACTGGACGAGATCACGAGATCCGGTGAAAGGATCTATATACCTAGGACGATCAAGAGCCGAAATTTGATCTTAGAGGGGAGGCTCACAAGAGTAAGTTGAGTTTACATCCAGGAGCCACGAAGATGTATCAAGACCTCAAGAAGTTGTACTAGTGGTATGGGATGAAAAGGGATGTGATGGAGTATGTCAGCTGCATGTCAAGTATGTCGAAGGCTAAAATCGAGCATCGAGGCCAGCGGAATGCTACAACCCTTAGACATCCGGAATGGAAATGGGATGGTATTTCAATGGACTTTGTTACCTGTTCAAAGAGGACTCAAAAGGACACGAGGCAATATGGGTAATGGTAGACAGACTGACTAAGTCACCTCATTTCTTACCTGTCGACATGAAGTACCCGTGAATGGTTGGACTCAGTTGTACATTGATGAGATTGTTTGGTTACATGGTATACCTTGAGCATCGTTTGACCTGAGATCACAGAGGGTTTACGTCGTAGTCTCCGAAAGGCCCCACCATTCTTTGGGAACGAGACTCCGACCTAAGTTGTACATCATCCGCACGGATGGACAATCGAGAGGACAATTGATCGCTTGAAGATTTGTTGAGGGCTTGTGTAATATAAAACAACGGGAGTTGGGATGAATTTCTACCTGATAGAATTCACGTACAACAATAGCTTTCATTCGAGCATTGGAATGACACCTTTGAAGCTCTTTATGGTGAGCGTTCTCGAACACCTCTTTGTTGGTACCAAGAGGGTGAAAGTTCTGTTGTTGGGACCGTAAATGGCAGCAGAAGCGATGTGAGAAGATGAAGATGATCTAGAGAAAGATCGCGGACATCCAGGTAGAGAAAGCTATCATGTGGGTAGCGACCTATTCCTGGAGGTTTGAGGAAAGCGAGCATGTGTTCTTGAAGTCACGCCACCGACTAGGGTTGGCGTAGTAATTAAACCAGAAAAGCTCACTCCCAAATTCATTGGACCCTTTCAAATTCTTGTCGTGTAGGTCCCGGTAGCCTATAAAATATCCTTACCTCATTTTCTTTCAAATATCCACGATGTTTTTCATGTCTCTCGATTGAGAAAATACATTCCTGATCCATCTCATATTATTAACCCCGATAAAGTGAATTAAAGAGAACTCGTCTTCTTTGAGACTTCGCGATCGAATCGCTGGATAAGATAACGAAGCAGCCTCGAGAGGTAAATAAATTCGGTAGCCAAAGTCATATGGGATGATACAACAAGAGAAGCTACGTGGGAGATCGAGGACAAGATGAAATCGAATACCCGAACAATTTCACTACAGTAATTTCGAGGATGAAATTCTTTTTAAGAGTGGTGTTGTAGCATGCTTTTTTCCATACTTCAATTATCGTAAATACATGTTTAATTGTATTTGTTTTTTTTAAAACCTATATGATGATTTTAATTAAAATAAAATCATTTTGCTTATGTTGTTTTATTGTATGAGTCACGGTAAAATTTTCTGATTGAAAATTTAGACGAAACCGTCTCATGTTTTCTCTGTCGATTACTGGATTCGGCAGAAACCTAATTTTAATCCCATGAACGAGACGATGGATCTTTTCATGAGGTTTTGTATGGGGTTTGGTAATTTTTCGAATTTTGTTGTTCGAGAATAAAATATAATATTTTATCCGGACGAACCCTTGTAGAAATACGATCGGATGCAGTGAAGTCTTACGTATTTAAGCGAGTTAAAGGAACCCTAAAGGATGAGAGAAGGCTTGATGTGGATGCCTAATTAAATGCTTATGACACACTTTAAAGTAATCATGATTACTTTTCAAATTATAATCTATTTTATTCCAAAACCCATTAAAACTTCCTTAAATGATCCAAACAATGCCTTAAACCAAAACTTCCTCTCGAGCATTGCTCCCTCTCCTCTAGGTCGCATTCCTCCCCTTCCTCTATAAATACCACTCTACATCTTCAACATCATCACTTTCCTTTCTTTTACTCATTAAAACTCTTAAGCTTTCATATTTTTTTCTTAACTTCAAGCTTCCAAAGCTCTAGTTTTTCATCTTCCTTTTCACTAAGTGTTCTTCATCAAAGTTGTTCCTCTTGCTTAGGGTAATCTCTCATGTATTCTTTTCTTTAAAAACTTCATCTTTTTCTAAAGTTTCTTCTTTATGTCATATATGAGCTTTTATCTCCAAAAATCTCTCAAAAATGGTAGAAAACTCCTTTTGGAGGTTGAAACCAATTTCTATGGTCTTGTATTTACTTGTAGTTTAACATACTAAGAGGTTGTATAAATCAAAAATCTCCATCCTCTATTTCTTGAGGAGGACGAATCTACTCATGATGGCCTCAGGGAGTGTTTTGTTTCATTTTTTACATGATCATGTGTTAGTTTTTTTTAAGTGTTCCTT
This sequence comes from Sophora flavescens, assembly GCA_030762895.1. Lineage (NCBI taxonomy): Eukaryota > Viridiplantae > Streptophyta > Magnoliopsida > Fabales > Fabaceae > Sophora > Sophora flavescens. The sequence goes on from CM061062.1 coordinate 89,168,285, forward strand.
GATCATTGAATCCATAAATCTTGAAAGGTTTTGGAGCTTGTTTTCCATGATGGTTAAAACTATGTATTAATGGCCTAGGATACTATGTTTCAACTTATCCAAGTGTGATCATGAACTTAGAACCCTAATACATTGGATGCTTTACTTTATTCTCGCTTCATTTATTTATTGTGCTTTCTTTATGGCTTTCCTTACTTGTGCTTATTTTATTTTTATGTCATTATGTTCATGTCATTTACTTCCATGTTCTTTATATTCATTCTTTTATTCTATTCGTTTATATTTATGTCATTTGCTTTATTTCATTTACATTATGTCATTTACTTTTTATGTATTTATGTTTATGTCATTTATAATTCATTTACTTATGTCATTATGTTGTAATTACTTATAGGCTTATATGATGAATTGCCCTTTTATTGTGATATTGTTGGTTGGGTTTGTAAAGCGGTAATTGGGTCAGTGCAATTTTTAAGGGTTAAAACTTTAATAAGCCTTGAATAAACTCTAAGAGTATTTGGTTTATCATCACTTAACCTTGTTTAAAATGTTACCTTATGAGGATTTATTTTTGAATGACGAACTCGAGTAGATTTCAAACCAAGGGAACTAATTTGTGAACTAAGTTTCTTATTAAGAGAAAATCTTTTGTTTGTAACCTTTACTTGATGTAGGAAAACCCTTGTGAAAATACTTAACTAAGGATTTCCAAAGAGAAAAGGTTTACAATATGTTTTACAAAATATTTGTAAAAGAAAGGATTCTCCTAAACGATTTAGAAATATTCCTAAGTACTTGGACCGGTAGTCGAGACTTTTGTTTTGTATTTGATTTTTACCAAACGAAAAGTCAAAGTACATTTGAAAGAAAATTCTAGTTCGCGACGACGTCGCTCTAGTATTCAGTGGTATTTAACGTGATCTAGGATCCCAGTGATAAATGGGCCTTGGTGGTCCTAATGATGATATTATGGGCTAAAGAGTCCTAAATCTACTAAGCCGAGGATTGGGCGTGTCCTAATTTCGTTGTTGAGGACTAGGAATCCTTATCATGTTAAGATAAAAACATGGATAAAACTATAAGTATCTTATATGAGCCTACCCTCGACCGAGGCATCGGTCTAGGGTTGTTGTGATTTCAGACACTTTACCGGTTGCCAGCGTCGGTTATTTTTTTAAGGTTTCGAATTGTGAATGAGTCAGTCACCTTGAGCTGGACAACGAAAAAGAGTAAAGCAGAAAGAAAAGGCCGTGATAATGAAAAGACTTTTTATTCATATGCATTTCCCCTTGGTGAGACGTGCTTGAGTAATCCGAATACCCACCCAAGTTGCGGTATTCGACAGAGGTGTTTATCTGAATGGCCACTACGTTATTGAGGCATTCAGATGATGTTGATCGGTACCTTGGTGCACGAGATGGGAGACACTTGCCAATGTGGCATTTGGAGCTTCCGACCCAAGCTCTTTATTCCCCCCATGAAAAACGGACAATGATTCATAGAGATTAAGTTAGAGCCACGATTATTGACTGACATGCATAGTTTTATAAAGTTAAGGTGTACGGGTATGACCCTTTGCTGATAAAAATTTCTACCCGTATCATGTTCATGGTTATTGTGTGGTATATCTCGTTATTGGTATCTCACTCTTGCCTTTTTCTTATTCGTTATGTTCTACTTCCTTTTGGATCAAGCATATGTGTGGGTTAGATGGATCCTAACATCCCCTTATACCAATCGTGGTCAGAAAGCTGAAGTCTTTGACAACGCTGGAGACTTATTAGAGCTTGAGCGCATACATCAACAGCTACTACCGCTTATGTACACGGGACCGGTGACGATCGCGTGACTTGAATGAGGATGGGGACCCCATCCGTCTAGTCGACCGAGGAGGCGCGGAGAGGTGGCTACCTCGACTTGGTTTATACCTACACTCTTTGAGGTTCGTGTGGCCACCTCACGTAGAGCCACTCCCGAGGTAGACGTTCCGGAAGAGGATCCTGAGGAGGACCCTGAGAAGTATCCAGAGGGACGACCAGAAGAGGAACCCGAGGGAAACCACCGAGATTTCCAGCTGAGGTAGAGGCTGACGACGCACTTGGGCACGGCAGGTCCTGGCTCATGACGACGACGACGAAGTCTATGGATATTGGCGGCGGGGAGCTGTCATCACTCTATTCCGACGATTCTTCTATGGGGGAGCACGTGAGGGAACCCACGCTTATAGGGATTGCCACCACGGCTGAAGCTTAGGAGTCAAAGGGTAGTCAGGAGTGTTTAGACTTCTTTTGAGTCATCTTTTGAGTTTATGCGGAGTCCCTTTTCCCATAGTTTTGATTTTCTGCTTCAAAGTGGTATTTCCTTTTAGTGTAGATTCCTTCAAGAGGTAGTTGATAAGGCCTCCCGGTTCTTTGTATTAATGTATGTACCTCTTGAAGGGGTATATATATATACTGATATATATATATATATATATATATATATTTATTTATATTTACCCAAATGTTTCCGCTTTTTGTTTACGGTTTAAGTTCATGTTACAGTATCCATCTTTCTAAGTCTTTATTCCACCTTTATTTTCAAAAAAATTTAACACCTAATTTTAGTTAACCTTTAATTGAAAATAGTATTTCCCCTAAAATAATTCTTGGTGACAAACAATTTATTTTCCCGTTTTTGGTAACCATGTGATACCGGTTTTAAGGTGTACACTAATATTTTGTCAGATTGTGACGGCCAAGCGGCGCTAAGAATAGGAGAATTTCAAGGTTAAACATGTTTGGGACCGGTCAAAGTCAAAGAAGCTTAATATTTTTTCAGCATTTAACGACGGACAAAGCCGTCGATAAGCGAAAATCGAATTCCGAGGGATATGTTTATGCGTGACCAAAGTCGTCGCTAATATTTTGTCCAGATTCGCTGATATTACCGCCTTTTTGGAAAATGGTCGCTGGTAATTCCGATATAATATTTCAGTAACCCAACCCTTTCATTATCGCCCGGCAGTCTCCTCTCGCGCTGACACCTCCCGCGAATTGATCTCCACCTCTTATTTCCACCACGGATGGCCACCACGACCACCACAAGGAGGCTATGCAATGGTTTCAACATTTCCTCTCATTTCCTACTCTCGCTACCTTTCCTCCTCATTTTTCCCCCATCGCCATTTCTACTGAAGACCACTTCGCGCCACTTGCCAGCCGCATCTCCGAGCCACCATCCAAGCCTCTCTAAGTAACATTCTCTTTATTTCATAAGTTTTGCGTTTGTTTCAACATCAATCCATGTATGAATTGCATTTGTTTTGTTTTTGTTTAGTAAGTTTTTCATGGCTTAGTATTAGTGTTGATGAATATGGAAATAATGCCAAGTATTGAAGGTATGTGGGGAATAAGATCCTCCATGGATGCGCTGCAGCCGAGAGTGAACCTAATTTAGCAGTAAAATTATAGAAGAACAAGGCCGCTTAAAAGTTTTATAGTTTTTTTTGTGGTTACATTACCTTGAGTTACTGGCTTGAGCAAGCTAAGAAGAAAAATTATGTAAGATAATCCGTAGTTGTGATTGGTGGAAGATTTGTTTACGTCGATTCCAAAGAAGCAGAAGCAACAAATTATTTATTTTATATTAAAAAATATTAGTATTGCAATTTGTCGGAGGCGGATCGAAGCTGAGCTTCTTATTGATTTGCCATTGACCGGCGAGCCGTTAATTTTTTTTATTTACGACGGGCCAGGTCGACAAGCTAATTTGCGACGACTAGGCCGCCGCTAATTTTTACTTACTAGGCAATTTATAAAAATCCGGTCACAAGCATTTTGAGCAACCCTATAGCGGACTTGTGATTTGTGAAAGTCGTCAGTAAATCCCATCATAAAAACTTGTTTTGCTACGGTTTTGGCCCGGAAAAATCAATTTTCCTTGAGTGATCAAATGTTTCTATCTAAACACTCCCTTGCAGTGTACTTCTCAATTCAATCCAATTCAATAGTGAAATTATTATCAAGTTTATTCACATAATAATAATTAACAACAACAGATATGACGATGTAGGTTACATTCAGTTTTTTTGCTTCCCCTCTTTTAAAGCCTCACGGTCGTCGTGGGCTCACCGAGATTACTTCTCCTACTTTTTAAACCATTGTCTTCCTCCTGAGGAAAGCATGGCACCTTTCCAAGATGACCACAGGCACCCACAAACAAAACATAAAACTCCATGTTTTTCAAATTCTAAGGCTTACCACGCACCATTCACTCCCCGGTTTGCTCCGACTTTTCATTCTTTTCACCAGAGGCAAACGAACATCAACCTTGACTAATATGCATATAATTATGCCATATACTTGAATTATTTGAAGGGTCATATTACACAAATTGACTTGGAGAAGTTCTTTGATCACAAGCGCTCCTTTCACCGACGACAAATACCCAGCATCCGGCTCCTTCATGATTTGACTCTAATAAGCATGTTAGTGGAAAAGCTCCCACTAAAGCAGATGCAAATCGACACTACAACACTTCCTCCTTACTCCAAAACTGGGTCCTTTCTCCCATCACCATCAAGGGATAAACCTCCCAATTCACATCTATATCAGTGGCATAGCCAGCAATGACAGCAAGGTCAAACCATCGCACATTGGAGAGAGATATTCAGAGCATTCACAGTGGAGAGAAACCAAAAGTCTCACAAAGGAGATATTATATTCCTTATTTTTTTTCTTCAAAAATATAGTAAAACAAACAATAATATGACCCATATCACTTTTTTTTGGCGGAAGAGCCTATACTTATTTAATGGTATACAACTCTTCCTCGTAAGAGAGTGTTTACCTAAACAACTATTTTCACGAGAAAAGTTTTTTTTTCAGTTGAAAAGCTAATATGTTTGAGTAAACTCGATTAAAGTGCAAAACAATTCTTTATATAAGAAAAAAGTTATTTTTTACGTAGTTACAAATTTAAAACTTAATATGAAAGTTGTTAGATTATTTATTTATTTGGTAAAAAATTCTAGATTCATTTCAAATCAATGACTTTCTACCATTTCACTCCCGAAAAACTAACTATTAATAAATATTATCGGATTCATTCATTTTTTTAATTTACTATATTAAAATGATTTTCTCATTGACAATCAAATGGAATAAATTATCCTCAAAATATTTTTTTCAACAAATAATTTAAATGTAAATATTTTAATTATAACCAATTATGTCTATTATAATCATGCATATAATTGAATAATAAAATAATTATTTGTGAAAGCTAAAAGTTACTTTATCTCGTCCCCGACAATTTTTTTTTTTTTCACTAAATCAAGGTGTATGCAGTATGCCTATTCAGTTTATTCATGAAACAAATGCCCCACAAAACCGTATCTATTTATCATGAAATTAAAACGTGTAAAAAAATGTGATTGTAAAAAATAAAACGTGTCAAAAAAAAGAAAAACGCTGAAACCGAATATAGAGGAAGGTTCAGCGTAGAGTGGAAAAAATGTAAATGATTCTAATTAAAATCAAAATCATTTTT